>VZTZ01014968.1:166911-343728 GCA_013400955.1 Drymodes brunneopygia | reverse complement strand
CAGGCGAGGCAGGCAGGCTGCCGGGCGAGCCGAGGGCGGACCGCACAGCACGCCGCGAACACCATCACCCCTCGGTACCGTCAGCAAACAGCACGCCCGCATTTACCTTTTCCTGCCCGCCGTCCGTCAGTCAGGCGTCTGAGGGGGAGAAGGAGAACGGGAAGGAAGGGAGAAGAAAGAGACAGGGAAATACAGAGAGCGAGAGGCGGCTGCTAATCCCCGTGTAGAAAGACTTCCAGCAGCAGCAGAAGCAGCGGCAGCAGCATGCGTGTGTGCGTGCCCGGAGTGAAGCACAGCCCTCCTGGCGATGCACCGGCGCTGGCACCCAAGTGCTGTCATGTGCGTGTCTCGGTGTGTGTACCCATGGCAAGAAAAAAAAAAAGGGAAAAAAAGGAAAAGATAGACGGGGGGAGACTCGTCAGTCACACGCCCGGCTGTGCACTGCTGGGGGGGACGAGGAGGAGGAGCCCAGCGCTCCCCAGCCCAACCACCGGAGGAGCAGCTCTCTTACTACGGCGGCGGTCGGGCTGCCCTCCGCGCCAGCCCCGCACGCCCAGCCGCCCTTCCGCCCGCTCCCAAGGACATGCCTTCGGGAAAGACCCTCAGGGCCTCCGTCCCAGGGGACTCCGTTGCACCGCGGGCTACCCGAGCCCCGCGGGAAGCAGCTGAAAAAACAAGCAACCCCCACGTTTCTGCCCCAAAAATACATCGCGGAGAGCGCCCCTGGGCAGCGGGGATGCCCCGCGTGGGACGGGGATGCGGCGTCCCCCCAGGGGTCCCAGCCAGGCCGGGAGTGGGAGCGGGGCCGCGGCGTCTCCCCGGGGGTGCTGCTGGGGGCGGGGCGCGGCAGACGGGCCCCCCAAAGCCCGCGGGTCGCCCGCTGTCCTGGCGTGGGGCCCGGCGGCACCGCTGTGGGGCAGGGGCCGCGGGGGCTGCAGGTGCGGAGTGAGGGATGGGCGTCTGTGAGAGCCGCAGGTGGAACTATAAATGTTCATGGTAGCGGGTATAGAAAGTGAAAAGGCGGTGAAAGGCTGTGCCCATCTGGGCCACGGTGCGGGGCTCCCTGATACTCTCGTGTCCAGTCAGGTACACTCAGATTTCAGCCACGGTGTCTGACCTTCTGAAAGGTGTTTGAACAGTACTTCAAATCACGTATTTGCTAAACAGTAAATACTACATCCATCTTTTGGCTGTATAGCGACATATATGCATATAAATGAGATTTTGACATACAATTCACGAAAGCGCTAGAACAGCATGATCATATTATTCTTATTGTCCTAAATTTACTAGTGAGTTGTACCAGCAAGTTTCAAGATGTGATTTCTTTAAGCCTCAAACGAGGAAAAGTTAGTGAGAAATGTGCTTGATATTTTTTGTACCAAAAAAAAGCAATGCATGGTCTATATTACATGGCATTATATGGACTAAAAGATAATATTAGTAATAGAAAAAGGTTTATTATATGACAAGCATGAAAAAAATTGGTGAGGATATCAGGTATGCTATTTATACTATTTTTTTTTTGTTTGTAATGGACAAGGTAGACCTAATGTCTCAGGGATAAAAAGAGAAGGAAGAAGTGTTGTTGGCATTTTGAATTACAAGTATAGGTCATATCTACAGGCTGCTTAAGATAGAAAATCCTGATGCATTGATAAGTCTGTTGATTAGCAGGTGATCAACCAGTTGAGTGGGGAAAAAATTGGTCAGTCTATTTAAAAATCATTCTTGTGGGCTTTTTTTAGTTGTAGGTGTAATAGATGATGTAGAGGGAAATCACTGAAAAGACTGTCCATCTTGTTAAGATTTAGCTGCTGACAATAAAATATTTTGAGACTTTCCAGAAGTCCTGCAATAAAATGAAAAAGACTAAATTTGTGGTTACTAAATTGTACAAATCAAGTCAGCATGACATTGTTAAAAAACAAAATTGCACCTTAAAGCCATATGATTTGTTTGTATACATAAAATAAGAGTACACATAACCTCCTAGTTCCTAAACTGAAACACAGATGCTGAATTTGAGCTAACTCAGGTAAATAAGCTTAGGTTTTTAAGTGTTTGTACACACAGCATTATCCTATGCCCTTATCTCTTAACTAGAATTTTTTGACTTGTCATCATAAACTGTATTTTCAAGTCAGTTTCAAATCTGGTATAATATGTTGTTTAAAATATGATGATGTGTGAGGACCTAATTATTAGAGTTTATGTAATATTTGCTATGTGAAGATTTAGCCTGCCTTCCATAGGTCTGTGAAGTTAAAAAGCAGAGTTAGTCATGTTACGTGTGATAGTTTATGAAAATATTTATACCAAACTGGTTGATTACATTGGTTAGTAGAACTAGGTAGTCACGAAAACAGATAACACATTTTTAGCCTTTGTCTAAACTTCCTGAAAATTAAGTAGACCCAATTTCCTTTGAAGACTGAAGAGTAAGAAGGAAAGAGGAGATATTTGTGCATGAAATTATCTGATCGCAAAGTAAATGCCAGCAAGAAGATTTTTGTTCCCTTTTTTGCTTGCACTCCCTAATGTGAATGTAAACCATTTAATGAATTTTCTGGATCCCCCTGGTTTGCCTGACTTCAGTCTAGCTGGGCCAAGAGAGTAGGAGAGCAAGTCTTTCTAGAAATTTCTCTCCTGATAGTTGTAGAGGAGTCTGCATCCTGGAGAAATAAGAAGTTCAAGCTGTTTTACATAATGATGTAGATGGTCCTTGTGAGCGACTAATTGTTTTGATTTTAGGCATAACACTTATGTACTAGTAGCCCCAGTACTCCTGAGTGTCTGAGAAGATGTGCAGTTTGGGGGTGAGATTTCCAAGAGGGGAACAAAGATTCTTCTCCTGGCTCTGCGAGATGTGGCACGCACGAACAAAACTGAGAAGAGGCTGTGAAGGAGAGGGTTTCAGGAAGGACAGTAAATGAATGTAGGTGAACAAGAAACAAATGAAGAAAGTAGTGCCTGGAAAATAGTGTTCCAAAAAAGTTTTTAGATCAGAAGAGTAGGAATCAGAAAGGAAACAGTTTAAATGGCCTGGTGAAGTGAGATAGTTCACTATAAATGTCTTCAACCATCTGCAGTTTATCAAATGACCCCAATTGCAAAAGTCCTTATAATTATACTATGCTCAGACTTTGATATCTTTCCTCTTTGGAGGAAGTTCTCTTTGCTCTGACTGTTGGTGAACGAAGTCATCATGACTGTCATTACTGCGTAATCAAACTATACGCACGCTTAAATGAACTCCTTCCCTAAGCTGATGCTCACCTCGCTACGAATTTTTCAGTTTGAAAACACGGTGAGTTTTTGTGCATCGCTGCCCTCTACTGGAGACAAGGTCAGAACCGCTCCATCAGGTCTCGCTATGAGGCCGTAGAGCCACGGCAGCTGCTGGTGCTCTTCGTTTCTTGGTGAGTCACTTTCTACGACCCAGGCGTAAAGGTGTGAAGATCTGGGTGGCCAGCATCCATAAAAAGATTTCCTTTTCCACGTGACTTCGAAGAATTGATCATGCGATTTTATATCTGCAGTTTGTTGATGCAGACAAAATTATGACTAAGGAATGGTTGAGATTTTTAGCATGTGTATTTTCCACTAAAAGAGCTGTCTAAATTTGCCACAGAGATGCTGAAAATTTTGAGCAATGTTGCTTTGTTAAGTATTTGCCTATAGCTTTGTAGATAACCTCATCATTTTTCATGTCTAAATACTTTGGTTCACTATTGCATTACAGTGTGAATTGCCCTCCATCCCTTCTTCTGTCTGACCTTTCATGCCCCTATACTTGCCTTTTGCCATCTATATCAATACTGCCAGAGTACCACGTTTTTTAATTTATTTTCATTTCTTCCCAGGCTGGGAATTAGCAGAACAACTGAAACATGGAGAGCACAGCAGTGATACTCTCTCAGTTCCTCAGTGTTTCATTTCTTCCACCTATTCTCACAACAGGCCATATACATTCAGAGCAGTTTCTGTTGGAATGCACTGAGTTTTCCAGCTGTCTGGGCACATGCATTGCCACAGCACTCTGAGAACTGTGAAGGAGGCCTGGTCA
Organism: Drymodes brunneopygia; assembly: GCA_013400955.1. NCBI lineage: Eukaryota > Metazoa > Chordata > Aves > Passeriformes > Petroicidae > Drymodes > Drymodes brunneopygia. The sequence continues at coordinate 339,659 of VZTZ01014968.1, read as the reverse complement.
GAGCATACAGGAAAGAAAATTTCACTATCAAACTCAAAATACATCTTCTACACAGAAGATTCTATCCGTTTCTGTGTTCATTTTTAACTTTGCACATCTGGGTCAAGTTGACAAAGATGAAGCTCACATATATGCTCTTCTCATTCCCTTGTGGCATCAGTTATTGCTTCAAGGTGAGAAGGCATTCTGACTGTGGCTGTGAGGGTAGAATCAGAATCATTTATGTTGGAAAAAACCTGAGATCATTGAGTTCAACCTTTGACTGATCATCACCTTGTCAACTAGACCGTGACATTAGATGCCATGTCCAATTGCTTCTTGAACACCTCCAGGGATGGTGACTCCATCACTTTCCTGAGCAGTTTATTCCAATGTTGAACTACCCTTTCCATGAAGAAATTCTTCCTGATGTCAGACCTGAATCTCCCAGGCACAGCTTGAGGCCGTGTCCTCTCATCCTGTCACGGGTTGCCTGGGAGAAGAGGCTGATCCCTACCTGGTCACACCCTCCTTCCAAGCAGTTGTAGAGAGTGAAAAGGTCCCCCAGAGCCTCCTCGTCTCCAGGCTAAACACCCCCCGCCCCCTCAGCCACTTCTTATAGGACTTGTGCTCCAGACCCTTCACCAGCTTTGTTGCCCTTCTCTGGACTCTCTCCAGAATCTCAGTGTTTTTAAATTTTGTACAATATGGGCAAAATATCAGTTTTGGTGGCTTATACACCTAACCTGATTAACGGCAGAGCCATTCAGCCTAAAAAATCTGCTTTCTCTTCCTTCTCTGAGTATGCCAAAGCAGACATCTGTCTAGAAAATTTAATTTTAAATATTTTTACTTTCCTAATGTTTTAAATGTCTTTTGCTGATAAGATTTACTGTCCACCACAGCCATTTTAGGTCTGTTTGTCTTACTTTACTGGGCAGCACTGTGGATAGTATTGACCTAGGTAGATAAATTTTGTGGGCTGCCTCATTTCATGTTACCTAATTACTTGCTATAAAACCACTGCAGTAAATTCCTTTCCCTATCCTAATGGCTAACATGAAGAAATTAATAGGGCATGGAGTAGAGTGGTTGTTCCCAAAGAGTGACTCCTAAATGACAGGTGTCCTCAAAGGGAAAGGTAATCAGGCATCAGCTCACCTTGTACATCCACACTGACTATTAACTGGTCAGTTAAAGATGGATGATAAGGCAATGTACATATTATTTTATGATTTAGAAGCAAAACAAGTACTTTGTTGAAGGTACTATTCTTGTGACCTTTAGGCTATCAAACACACAATTCCACAAAACCTGTGACTTTCAACCTCTATCAGGAATAAGTTGTCCTGAGAGGCTTCTCAGCATGGTCTCTCTTTCGAAAGATGTAAGATTGAAAATTTGAGTATGCCATCCTTCCCCTGCCCAAAAAAGATCTTTATTTGGTATTAGAAAGAAACAAGCTGCTGTGACTTTCACATACCAGAATGTATTTCAGTGGTATGAACACCAGTGTTAAGAACAAGCATAAAGAGAGAGGAGGGAAGATTAGTTCAAACCAATAAACCCACAAAATTCCCTCACTAGAATGAAAATACTTTTTCAGACATTGAAAGCCTTGGGAGGCAGCAAAGTGCAAATTAGTTTCTAAACATCCACAGCAAGGATATACATTCAAGTTCTTAATTAAGGAGGGCTTTAATAACTTATGGTATCATGTTTTTAAGTATGAGCACATAATGCTAAAATAAAGTGCAATACAATAGTATTTTTGCTTCTTTGACAGAAAAGTGGGGAAACAGAAAAAAACTTTATAAGAACTTTCTGTGAATGAGAGGACTAGTAATCATGTAGAAAATTTTCTTTAACTTAAGATTTTAAATGAGGTATTTTTAGATAAAAATGTTTTACATCTGCATTAATTTCAGGCAGCACAAATAGCACAAAGCAATCAGAGCTGAATACTACCATGACTAGTTTGTAGGAAACCATCATTCAGTACTGTGTGAGATGGGATTACTCCTTTCTTACAAAAGGTAAAGGTGGAAGATACTTCTTTTCCGCTCAGAGCAACTGCACATCAAAGAGGTCACAACAGTCAACTGAGAGCCAAATTGAGACCATGACTTCATTTTCCTAGTGACGCTATCAATTCAAACATGGTTGAAGACGAAAGACTATTGTAAGCAATGATTTTCATAAATCAAAAAATAATTTAATCCCATACAGCGTGAGGAAAAAAGAAAACATTACTTCCATTTGCAGGTAGAAAATTGAGTATTGATACAAGCAGAAACAAGAGCTGGACTCCAATATATTCTGGTTTTAGATTTTAACAGTAGGGTTATGATTTGTATCTGCCTTGGTCTGTTTCAGCCACTAAAAGATTTTTAAAACAAAGGCCTTCACACAAAGCACCAGTCCTGGAGGGAAGTCCTAAAAGCATTCAGCAGGGCTTTTTAATGTGACAGCTCAACTCCCTTCCTCTCCTTACATGGCTGGATGTAAAAGACTGATAGCTAGATTTGTCCAGATTCAGTGTTGTGCAATAATCTTGTCATTTGTACAGAAAAGGGAGTGGGGAGATAGCAGTTGTCTGCCTTCTTATTAAGCCTATTCCAGGATGAGAGAAATTGAGCATAAAATGTGTAATAAAGCAGATGGAAAGACATCCAAAGCTTTTGAGATGGAATTGTTCATTCTTTTCTGCAGTTTGTGCTTGCTTTTTATTTATTATGGGAAAAGGAGTCAACAATTTGGTTTTTTAACAATCTTTCATGGTCTTTTCATGTGAATCCCAACAAATCAAGCACTGCACAGTTGTCAAGAAGTCCCAATATTCAAGATTAAATCCACATTTTTACAACATGCTCAATTATGTTCCACTTTGTATCTGGAAGATATGCTGATATCTCACAGGGTGTTTTTGAGGATAGCTTTTAACAGGAACTTCTGACAGAGTTAAACTCCAGAAAGACTGATAATTAAGACTTACATCAATAAATCTGTCTGTCAGATACGGGAAAGGAACTATTTTAAGGCAAAATAAAGAGCTAAAAATGCCACTGAAGGTAGCATACAGAGATATTTCAGGCTTGTTTTTCCTCCCATGGAAGTCAACAGGCATTCTATGGTGAAGGTAGCAGAAGAGTAAGATAATAAAGTATCCCATCAGAATATGGGAAATATTATTTCTATTTTCCGTCTGTGGTCGGTAAAGTACCCAAAACTGGAATGTGTATCACAGTTAAGTCTAATTATAATTAAGAAACGTCTTTCAGGGAAGGTCTGTAGTTAAAGACAGATGAAAGACAACACAGGAAGAAGCTACTTAAACATACTTTTAAAAATGTGTGAGAACATATTCCAACATACTTTAGTCTCAAGTAGAACAAGGTTTTCAGATAGTGATACAAATCTACAGTTGTTCACAAAACAGGGTCCTTGTATGGAAGGACATGCTGAAAGTTTTGGAGCAATTTAAGAAGGGAGGGCATCTCACATCTCTTGAAATCCCCAGACTTTTGCATGCCATAAACTGAATTTCACTACTCCAGAGAAGTCCTTTCTTGTTAAAGCATGTATGTGTGTGTGTGTCTATATATATATATTTATGCATGCACACATATATGTATTTCCTATTGTTACAGCAGTTATGGAAAATCATACACACTGCTTTCAAAAGTTTGCTATTAATGGTTATGAAAAAAAGTGTCTTGAAAACAAGTGACTCTGTTGTGCATTCTCTGTGGCAGTTTCTGCCAGGTATTTGGGACAGTGGTGTTTATTCCCTAAAAAGCAAAGAGGACAGTTTATTCAGCATGATTGAATGAACTCTCCTCAGAGAGTTTTCTCCTCATCAGAAAGCTGGCAGCTGTTGAACAGCACTGCCCTGTTCCCCATAAATTGTACTCTGGTAACACCCTTTCTCATTGCTAGCAGCCATCCAACGTCAGTTCACTGAACTCCTGCTATTGCTTACATCCAAACATCTGAAGCACAAAAAAACCCAGGTACGTTTGTGCAGGAAGAGGCGCATTTTGTAATTCCTGTAAGAAGAAATCTTCCTGGAAGAGGAAATGCACTTCTTCCATTCCAGTGTTCTAGCTACCAGCTATTCAGAAATTTTTGTTTTCTATTAATCAGCAAACTAATCTGCCTTCAGCTGAGCTAGCACTGCCTTAGAAATCTGCAAGTGCCTGTTAAGTGCTGTAAGCTCAGAATATTTTATTAAGTTTTTCAGAGGCCACAATAAAGTATATCTGACAGCATTCTTGTATAAATCATTTCTGCACAACACAACTCCAACGCCAAAAGCTTTGATCTGACCCAGATAACTTTTCATTCCTAGAAGCTTATAAATAAAAACAAAATGCCCGATTTGCTCCTTTTTTTAGTACTCATTAAATTTTAGTTTGACATTAAAATGCCATTCAGTAGGTAGAGGACAGCAAGCTACCTTGAATAAATCACCATGCATGCACAATGCAGATTTCTGAGCACAGGAACTCCTGGCAGAAGCTAAACTAACAAATTGCACAGGGTCTACACCCCAGGTGTGGGGGAAAAGAGTTTGGCCAACCACATGCAGGTTCCTCGACTTATAAGAAATGCCACAGCAGAGCTTAGTCAGCACTTTGGTGATGAGTTACAGCTGGGGGAAGACCCTTGGCTGTAGAGCTTCCCTGTGCTGCTTCAATGACACAGAGAGCCCATAAAGCTCTTGTGAAGGTGTAATTGGCTACTGCAGAGGGAATGTGAAGGCAAGAAAAAGTGCCATTTTGAACTTGGTCATAAAGGAATCACATAATGTAATATCTAGTAATAATTAAATGTGCTGCTGGGATCAAGAGGATGCAAAATCCAGCAGGATGACCAGAGATCAACGAAGGGAATAGAATATTTTAAGCACAGGTAAAACACCAAAGGACATTACTACCAGTAGCATTATAGGCTACTGAATTGATTTCTTCTCAATGCTGCCTCCATTTATTTATTCAAAAATGTGGGATTTTTTAAATTGCCATGTTGAAAACTGAAGCTGGGGTTGAAACTCAGGTGTGGTTGTTTCTGCATCACTGAAGGAAAGAAAATGTCAGGAATATGCCACTGATATAGTACTTAACAGTGCTGCTCTTTAAGCCACTTATAAACCATTTCTGTCTGTCACTGATACATTGTTTCTGCATGGTTAACAAGAATAAAAGTGGTAATATATGCTTTTGTCTTTCAAAATAATAATAGCTATACTTTTAAAAAAGGAATTCTTATGGGAAAAAATGCCATTGTTTTAATTTCATCATCTTTCATTTCCTGCCATAAATGCAATGGAAAACAGACCTGGGAAAGAAAGGAGGGAAAGAAAAGTGAGATATATCCAATCTGACCTGTTACTTCATTTATACTGGATTTCTATTAGTCTCTGCAGCAGATTCCTGAGGGAGAGTCCTATTTCTTCAATTTTAAGTACTCTTTTGAAGGAAGCACTTGGGATTATACTCTTGTTCTCCCAAAGTAGCTAAGTAGACCTATACAAACATAAAGATTTTTTTGGTATTGACTTTTATGTATATTTAAATGGTTACACTTGCAGCTCTAAAATACAGTTGAGTAAATTCTAGAGATTGCTAAATACTGTTATAAATACCTCTGTGACAGGTGAGTATAGTGCCACTTTGTCCTGATAATTTATACTTTGTTTAATATAATTTAATACTTTGTTTTCTCCTTGGGGTCTGGTTATCTTCCAGTATTCTTTAATGGAAAGTGGCAGACTACAGGAGCAAAGAACTGGCAGTCTTTAAACTGTCCATGAGCAGTTCTAAATCACTTATGTGACTTTGAACCCAAGACCACCAACCATATTTTCACTTGCCCTGACAGAAGCAAGTGGTGTCTATTTGAAGCCGACAGAGTTTCACTGAGGCAAGAAATTAATACAGTTTAAGGTCAAAAGAGCTGGTAAGGTGGCACATATATATCTCTCACCATTTTTTAATTTCCTGTACAAGGTCTGATAATTTGATTTACTTTTTAAAAACAGCAACCTAGCCTGAAATATGCTCAGGAAAAAGGATGAGTCTTCTCCTTTTCTGTGAAAACAAACTCATCTAACCAGCATCAAATAAACCAGCTTTGAATAGTTACATCCCAGTGTCAGACTGGGCTCATAGAGGAGTTAGCCAAAGGCCAGTTACAAGCTGATCTAGCTAAAGCCAGTGTATTCGGGACCTAGGACAATCTGGATTTAGGCCAAGAACTAGGATGGAAAGAGCTTTACTGGATGATGAATTATCTCCTGCTGTCAGCAGACAGTAGAAAGACATACATTCTCCTCCTCCTGGAATTACATGCCGTAAGATAAGATAACAAGTGCCACTTAAAGGTGGCATGAATCCTGAGAGATATGTTCTCAATTGCTTGTGCCTGCTTATTTTTTAATGTTTCTGTGACCATATTATGGACTGTATATTCCAAATTTCATCGCTTTGCATCCCATGGATTTCAAACAACTCTCTGCACATAAAAGGTGTACCACAATTAAGTAGCTGGCTTTAATGAAAAGAGATTGTTTAATATTCATATTGCTGGAATGCCTAACAATGATGCTCAGGATGATCAGTTCTCCAGTCCTAAGTGCTTTGGAAATATAGAACAAAACAGTGTCTTTCAGAGAGCTGATAAAGTGAGAGCAAGACTGTGGGTGGAAGATAGGAAAACAGGCGAAAATGTGGTAGCAACCAACATGGCTCCACTAAGGGCAAATTGTGCCCTACAAATCTAGTGACCTTCTGTGATGGGGTTACAGACTTGATAAGTGAAGAGCAACAGATGTCATCTACCTGGACTTCTGCAAAGCATTTGACACTGTCCCACAAGACATCCTTGTCTCTGTTGTGTGTTTGACAGATGGATCACCTGCTGGATAAGAAACTGGCTGGGTGATTGCACTCAAAGGGTTGTGGTCAAGATCTCCATGTCCAAGAGGAGATCAGTGACAATTTACATTCCTCAGGGATCAGCAGTGGGATCAGCACTGTTAAACATCTTTGTCAATGATTCTATGGTTGTAGAAGAATCCCACAGAAAAGTAAGGAATGCAAGGAAAGAACTTGGTTGAAGGTAACAAAAGCTTAGCTCTGCAACTAGCTGTATACCCAAGAGGGAGGACTGCAGGCTTACGGCCAACTTATTCATTCAGCTAATAGAAGACTCTTTTCATTTCAGGCATATTAATATTGTCATTGAGAATTTGTTAACTGGGTTCAGGGCATCCATTCCAGCTTCTAAATATAGGGGAAAACATCCAGATACCACTTACAAAACACATTTACGAAATGAATTTTATGGAAAGGTATCAAGAACTTTTGCATCTCAGTATTTTCTCTGTGTTGAAGAAGTGTTTGATCTGTGTGAGGGATCGGGTAAAAGTTCAACCAGCAGATTGCTCTGAAAATTTTGCATAAGCCATGTGTCTTAAAAGGCTGCAGCAAGGGTCACAGACAACTGCGCTTTATAAAATATCTAAGCTCAAGAACAAGGCCAATTAGTTTTAGAAGTTAAGGACATGCTAACAGTGCAATAAACATTAATCAGATTTAATGCTTGCATATGTTCTTACAGCCATGACATTAATCAAGTGTAAAGAGAACAAAAAGTGGTATATATGGCCAAATTTCTTCTTCTCTGCAAACGTTTTCCCACAGGAGCTCGCATACTTTGGCAGGGAGCTCTACATCTTCAAATGTTTCAGTTGTATGTAGTGAGTGTGATGGTGAAAGTAAAAGCTGTACACAGTGGTATGGCCAAGAGCAGGACTGTTTGGGTGCAGGTGGTAGGACAGGGAGAAAAGCTGTGTAGGATTTGAAAAGTGACATTATTGCCCTAAGCTGAGGAGATTCCTGCATAGCCTCTGTAAAAGGGGTATCACACATTTTTCTATGTGACAAAGGGGTGTTTTCTTTATACACTGAAGCACATACAAAGTCTCACTCTGGGCTGGTACAGGCAGAATGCAACTCGTCAGGTCCCATGACTCGTCTGAGAGTTGGAAGCTGTGCATGCCCAGTGCTCGGCACGTTCCAGATGTAGGTTCTCAGTGCAGTGACAGCTAGCAAGGTTACTCGTAAGGGTAAGGTGGAACATGCACATAAACATCTGTAGAATTGGGGTTTTGGCCTCTGTCCTGGAGCATACACGCTCAATTTAGTACTTGCAGTTCTAAGTATTGCCCTCTGAGAAGCTCTTTGCACCACTGTTCAAAGTTCATCAACTTGCCATTCCCTAGCTGCCTTCAGTTCTGCTTTATTAGCACTATTTTCTGTCAGACAAGAATACATATCCCTGTATCCAAAGGCAGTGTCAGAGGAAGGGAATTAATGCCTTTTTAAGTGCTAAACCTTAAACTTTTGCCACTGTTAAAACAACATTATTAATTCTTATGTGGTGAAAAAAGAAGTGAAATAAAATGAAAGTAAAAAGTTAATAAATATTTTTAAGTAGTTTTGGACACATATATACTTTATAAAATAAAAAGATAGTCTTCAATGCATATGCAGCCAATGGCTAATCTTCAGGCCCATAGCTCATAAGTGGAGTTTCTTGGTGCTCAGCTAACTTGACATTAAATTTATTTTGTCTGTCCACCTAAGCAACTTATCCAAAAAGCCTAATATGTACTTTTGAGCCTCCACAATGTCGTGTCTGTGATTAGGGTTGCAGTACAGAACATCTCACTCCAGAAGTACTCAGCAAGTGACTGGAGCTGCCACCTCCACGGAGGCAAGGTGCCAATTTGACCTGACATGAGGCTGTTCACTCCAGGGAGCTGTCACAAGGTGCTGAATTGGCCAGAGTGGAAGAATTGCTGATCTCTTTACTGGCAACAACTGATCCATTGCCGTGTCAAGACTGCAAGGTTTGTTCTTCCCTACCCATGTGAACATCAGGGTCAAAAAAAGCCTTATCTGGTCTTTCCAGGAGTAAGTGGATACTGAAAGAGGAGAAAATTAGTTTTGGCTTTAAAATCTAGTAAAATATCTCCATTCCCTTAGACTGTAATAGTTGTCTAAACCCTCAGTGTTAAAGTACTAAATTCTACAGCACTAAAGAAATAAAAAGTACTAAATTCTGTACAGACGCATGAAGTCCCTCACCAAAAGCCATACCTTCCTCTGAAAAAGAACACTTTGATATCAAATTCAAAACTCCTGACCTATTTAGCTATTTTAGAAAGAATTTGTGTCCTCAGAAAAGGTAACATTATAACTCATACCAGTTCTTCCAGTGGCCTTCTTCAACTTCAGGCTCTGTTCTAATCTTTCCAATTTTTATTTCATACAGCTAGTTCTCACCCCAATCTCATTCTGAGTCAAACCCTGGGTCATTCATTCTACTGCTTGTTCTGGAGCAACAAAGACAGAAAATAATTATATATGATTGAGATGCAGATTATAATGCTTGAATTTGTGTATGTCAAAGCTATTATATTAAAAAAAAAAAGGGAAAAAAATTGCAGTTGAAATTAGGAAAGGGAGATACAGGGAGAAAGAGAAACAATATAATGAATATTGTTCTCCACATATTTATTTTTCCCTCACATGAAGGACATTATTCCTGACACCAGTAAACTTGGATTTTTTTTTTAAACTACCAGGGGCATGGAAAACAAAAGTGTGTCCAATTTAAAATTATCTTACAAACCATCCTGTGTGATATTTCTGCAATTCCTTGTTCTACTGAACAAAGCATGCTAAATCATTCTAATGGTCTTTGCAATGTGTGAAAATAAACAGGCAAGAGTTATTGAATAATTCATTTAAGTGATATTTGATAAACACAGAGGAAGAGCTTATGTTAAAAGTGTCTTTGTGTTTATGAAGCAAAGATGTAGCCTTATGACTGGCTTGTATTTTGATAAATTCACATTGCTTATGTCAAAGAAGTGTTTTCCTTGCAATGGTTTTGCCATTCAGCTGGTAGCAAATACCCTAGCACACTGTGTTTGAAGGCAAAGGTAGTTGACGCATGCAAATAGAAGCAAGGACAATCAGGGATAATTTAGAACAGTCATCAGAGATCTTTTATGTTATTTATTTAAAATAAGTGGGTGATGTAAATTCACCAGGTACAGAAAACCAGTACGTTAAAACCAACAGTTTGAGTCATTCAGAGGCTAATAGTGTTCTCTGATTCTGTAAATAGCCACAAAAAGGCCTGTCATTTCCTTTGTTTGATTAGTTTTTTGTGTTCTTTGGGTTTATTTGTTTGGTGTTTGTTTGTTTGTTGGTTTGGTTTTTTTTTTTTTAATCAAGCAGAGGAAGTATTTTATGACTTGGCAGAAATATTTTAGCTAATTGTATCTCATAGAGAAGATTCTACTAATTTTATCATTTAAATACAAAAATACCATTGTAAAGCATCATTATCATTCCTGCTAAACTTGAAAAAGAAAAAATCAAACAAGTAACCCATAACCAAACAGCAAAGTAAATTAGAACCTTGCTGCTCTGCAGGGGAAAACTGAAATGTCCTTTGTGCACTGCGCTTCCACTACAATCAAATGCTAAGTTACCATTCTCAGTTTTACTGTTACAATATTCAGTGGTGACTAGATGGGAAAAATGAACTCTGCAGTGAGAGAAAATGAAACTTTAACTGCATGCTATTTACTAAAAGCATATTGAAAACAGAAATAAAGATAACTAGCAAGTAGAGAGCATGGGGAACCTGTAGAATCGATCCTTGGTAATATAATTGTCCAGTGCACCTCAGTTTTTCCTGTTGCTTCATCTACAGATGCACGCATTTTAGAAGTTATTACAGATGATGTAAGGATGTCTTCCAAAGTGTTCATTTCCCAGGAGGATTACTAATAGTTAATAAAAACAAAATTAAAATGTACGTGGTAATAAAAACTAAACTGGAAAATAAATATGCACTAAATGAGAACTATTATACTGAATATTTATTAGCTTCTGTGCATCCTAAATTAGAATTTCTTTATTAACGTAGCTCAAGCTGGTAGCAGAACATATGTGAATTTGTGTTTAGCTTTACATAGACTTTTTGGGAATTTGAGCAATAGGAGTAGATTTGAAGGAATGTAAGTGAAAAGAGAATTTGTTCTCTAATAAATATGACAACAAAGGAAGAGCTACTTAGAAAGAATGTCTAATGTAAAAGGAGAGCAATCAAGTCATAGTACATGGGCAGAAAAATGTCTCCTGGCTCTAAAATAAAGGTTTATTAGTTCTTCAGATGCTTAATTTGCTATAATCATTGTCTACTGGCTACTGAAGTAGCACCAGCGTTTGGAAAGTGACCTGAGCTGACTCATTTTATGACAAGAAAGAAGAGATGGAATTTTCTGGCACACTGAAGTTATTTAAATGCCAACATACATGCACATTCATTCACTTTGCCTGGCCATAATTAAAAATGTTATCTCCAACCACTTAAAAAAAAAAAAAAAAGGAAGATTGACCTCTTTTCATGCTGTTCTTGGTTTCCAGGGTGTACACTTTCTTCACCTGATTTCTTGACATACGCAACTTTATGATATTCTGTACAACCTTTCTGCCTATAAGAGAAGTAGAACTAATGGTGGCTCTTTCACCACCAGCAGATAATTTTGCAAGTACAGATTTCCCCAGTGTACTGGCTATGAACTTAGGTAGTTTCCATGGGTATAGTATTAACCACAGCAAAAAATATAAGACCACTTACGATGCAAATTAGGGACAAAAAGTGTTCAGGGTTAAGTATTCTGAGAATAAATCAGTTTTTAAACATGATCTGACTATGAATACAATGAATCCATCAACCTATCTTAGGCCTGGATGGCTTGCTTAGTCATCAAAAATGTTTTTCAGGTAGTCTTTACATAATTAGAGAACACTGAAGAACTGTAATCTGAAAAAGATGAAAGCAGACATACTTTGTGACAAGGAATAAAAAATTGGCATTTCCTGGCACACTATAGTTATTTAAAATATATTTTGACATAGTGTTAGCATTTGAAATAGCTGTACATTTATAGAAATGTTGAATACCCAAAAACAGCTAATTCCTTAAAGCACATCTCCCTTCCTATTCCTATAGCGTCACCTGTATCTCATCTGGGTTGAAAATTCCTGTATTTTTATTTTTAGTTTTTCCAGTTTAAAGGAGAGAACTTCCACCATTTACTGATTTCAATATACATTAACATTCGAAACTCTGTAATGAGTACAAAAATAAATCAGCTAGGAGTCTTTGCAATAATGATAACAACAATGATGATGATAATAATAATTTGGCCAAATTTTGATCAGAATCCTGCTAAGGCATCATTTCTTGGTGTAAATGTAGCAGTAGTTCCACACTGAACTAGCCTTATTCCTGAAGTGATGTCTCCACTGGGACCATGGACAGAGAGAGCAGAGCTTTGAAGCAAATTATTCTCTCCAAATGAAAAAAAGCTTTGACCTCTTCTGCGTCCGTGGAAAAGAAGCTATTGCAGGCATAAAAACGAGGACATTTATAGAAGAGGAAACATGCCAGTAACCTCATAGGTGGGGTAGCTGTGATATGTCAGCTTTAAAGTCCTTAGGTGGTGGTGGTAAAGCGAATTGCTTTCACCTTCTGGTGTGAACATTTGTATGCTAAGTCTGCTTTCTAGGTCTTCTTATAGGAGTTAAGTGAATCAAAATACTTGGGGCAAATCCAAGGTAAGTGATTAAGTGCTGTGGAAGCTTTAGAGATAACCTTACACTGGTTATGTTACTAAGGAATGCAGAGCTTTCTACTGAGTTTCCAGACCTGATACTCAGGTCTACAGGATTAAATCTGCCTCTGACTAGAAACTGTAAAAGTAATGGGAGAATGATATGCTGGATGATATCCTATATAATATTTCTTTTCCTATTTTGTTTTTTTTTCTTCAGCAATAATGCATTTCTTTACTAATGCTATCCTAACTGCTTCATATGGAATCTGTTATGGGTGACTTAGCCTATAATGCTCTCATACAAGTTCAGGTTGCCAGTTCCTTTTTGCCTCAGTAGTTCCTTTTTGCTTTTTCTACCATTGAGTGATTGCAAAATATATCATTTCTGCCTAATTTTCACCCTTTTTTGGCCAGCTCATAGCTCCAAACAGATAATTTTAAGTTATTTATTCATACGTATTAACTCATAAACAGTATTTGAAATTCTTCAGTATGCTGACATATATTAGAACAGCAAGATTAATTGTACTTCAGTTCCATGGGATTTTTCAAGAGCTGACCTTTGCAATGTTAGCCAATTAGGCCAGGTAGAGTGTTCCTCTGCTCTTCTGAAAGAGGTAAAATTAGAAAATACCTTGTTATAACTTTCTGAAAAAGGTGGAGAGCAGAAAAATTTGTGTTTGAAGTCCTCCCAGTTAATCTCTGTGAACAAGAGATTTCCCTGCAAGTAAGTTACACATGCAGATTTAAAAATCTATCACAGCTCCTCTCTGAAAATTTTTGTTTTCTCTTTTAGTTCTTTGCTAGGAAGAAGCCCATCACAAGCATTGAAGATGAAACCCCAGGATGTTTCTGAGTTCAGTGGTACATATTGCAATTTTAAAGTTTTGAGCCATTTGAAATGGAACCTCTTCTGTGAGCACTTATGGTCTCTTGTGTATCAGAGGGACAAATTCTAGATTTTAAATCTTTGACCTACACCATGACATGATCAGCATTTTGGAATTTCCATGGAGACAATTTTGACTACATGGACACAGAACTGATGCATTAGCTGTTACTTTCCAGAATTAGTCAGAGCAGAAAACTGCTTAAGACTTTTTAAAAATAATATGCAGAAAAAGGTTTTTTTCAACAAGTATTTGTAATTGTTTGCAGCTAGCTGAAACAAAAGCGAACAACAGTAACACACATGAGCTTGAAAATAATCACTACAGAAATTCCATTTTAAAGGTCAACCAGTTTCCTTTACTTCACTTACCATTTTGGAAAAGGAGGAGAAATTTAATAAATGAAAAAAGAATAATGGAATTAGAATAGGAGAAATCAAGACTGTAAGTCCATATGTCTAAAACAGTTTTTGGCACATTGGTTTGTATTTGTATAAAGAATACTTTCATTCTGAAATACACTAATTAAAAGGAGGGAGATTTAGGATTAATCTAAACCAATAAGCTATTCACAAAACCACAGTACAAGACAGTCTAACTGGGATTTTCCCTCTTCTATCCTTTATAACTAAAGCAGAGAAATTTTATTTCAAACATATAGACTAGTTTGACAATTTCATTTAACTTTCAGTAACCAGTTTTCTCTGAGGCCAAGAAGAATTTCTATCCAAAAGTTATATCTAGTTTTCTATCTAAATAGACAGACAAGAAATATTTCTTGGTAAAATTTTTATCAAAACGCCTCACAGAAGTTGAAAAACACTGATGAATCATTCCTCTTAAGAATCAGAATTCAACTAGTGTGCTATATTTATCAGAAAGGAAATTGAATTTTCTTTTAAAAGAGGCGTTTTTCAATTCACATTTCACCTTTTTTTTTTTCCTAGCACTCCCTCTATTTTATGATTTTGGTTAGGTGATCCAACTCTCTAGCAGTGAAGATGAGAGTTTTCAATGTTCTTAAGGCCAGCTTAGAGAATGGAGGTAAGCTTTTCCAAATTTCCGATTCACAGACGTTCCACTGTTTGTGTTCATTAGCTAATGCTTAGAGCTGAAGTTAAGCACACCTACCAGAAAAGCTCCTCACGTTGATTTTTGAACTGCTGTTTGTACAGAGTTCATCACAGGCCTTGGTTACAAGTCCCAGTAAATAACACCTATCTCTTCAAATTTGCACATTAGTTTGATCTCAGTGTAATGGCAAAAAAATTGATTGAGATCCTTAAATCTCTACCTGTGAGGTACAGTTTCCATCTCCTTAATGGTGCCTGTGCTCTTCTCCAATCTAGGTTAGTTTCTCAAGATCATTCTTGAAATAACGACACCCAAACTGCAAAACATGTCTCAGTGATGTTCACATCAGTACCATAACAGTTACATCCTGAAGGACAGCATCACATCAAGTTTCTTATTGGAATTACAATTAGCTATCACCATGATCATGATACCTTATTTAGTCATTGCTCCCTGGGGTGGAGTCTCCTGTCATAGATAATTGTCTGCATCTTTGCTTCAGATGTAAAAACCATCTGTCGCCTATTGATACATCTTGTGGTTTATTCTACCTATGAAACAAGTTATCCATATTGCTTTGTTTGAGAGATCTGTCCTTGTCATGATTTCTCCATCCTTCACTAAAGACTTTCTGTGTTTTCTTTCATGACAGACATATTAAATAGCACAGCCCAAAACTTGAATTAGAGAGGTAGTATTCCAAGTGGCTCAGAAAAGTTCATTTTTGGCCAACTTGTTTTTGAATTGTTAGTTGCCTGCAAATTGCCTGTTGAGAAATACAAATCTTCCTCACCTTTCTACTCTCACAGTTCCTCAGTATGACTGTGAACTGAAAAAATTAGACTTTAATTGAATCAACGTTTATCGTGTAATTTGCCCTTTGTCTTAAAGTTGCTTGTGCTACTTGATGGTACTGTTCCATATATTACTGTAAGTTCTATTATATATTTAACTTTTAACACCTCTTAAATGATAAACTTTCTATTTTAAAAGGCAACCATAAATACCATGCCAAAAGTAGCAGCAATATACAATCCCTATTTTAAAATCATATGATTGCAAACACATGTGATTAGATTACTCACTTTAAAAAATAAGTAATCAAAGTTATATGTGTATTTAAAACTAAGCATGTACTTAATTACTCACCAATTTCCCTTTTAAATTATTGCATTGCTCTATTATTTCTGCTTCTCTAAAAATACCATAGAAACCTTATTCACACAGAGCTCTGGCCAGCAGCAGTGAGATATGCCCAGGTTAGAGAGCCCCTGCAGAAATAGTTGCATGTCCTTTTTGTACTCCTTTCTCAAGCTGCAGATTTTCTTTCTCCAGCTCCTACTGCCTCAGATGCCAGTTGGTGCTGCTGGCTCTGTACGTAGGCAGCAGCAGGAGCAGCTGCAGAAACAGGGGCAAGGCTGCCTGCCTGCCTGAAATCTGTACCTTGACTTAATTTTTCTCATAACTGTGAGGTAGACACAGATTTGTCTTGTATACCTGAATTGTTAGCGTGTGTCTTTCCATAGAGATCTGTTACTGAATTTTGCAATGGAGAAAATAGTGAAAAGTAGAGGAAGCTAATTTAAAATAATCTAATGAGTATGTTTTCCAGATAAAAAATTTGAGACATTTTCTGATGAAAATCCACAAAAATGGGGTTAAAAGACATATTTTATCAAGCATCCATCTTCTGTGCAAAGTATGCTGCCCAGTCCATTTCTTAAACTGGCTTAACCAAACTGGCAGCTGATTTAAGTCAATATTACCTGGAATGGGACAGGTGAGGTCTAGGGATGAGCAATAGTTTCCATGGGCTGTCTTTGGGAACTGCAGATAATCCCACTGTCAATGGTCCTTCAAACACAAGTGAAGTTTCCCTTGCCATTTTCAGTTTTGTATATAATTAATATTCATATACTTTGGATCCATAATATTTAAGGTTTGGAATTTTTCAGCCAGGATTTTTGTTCTGGCCGTTACAATTTTATGCCAGATTCTGAAAACATCATACTTCTTACAATTTGAAATATTTTTGTCCATTCATGTTAGATCAATTTGCACAATCTAAGGATCGTTCCAAAGGATTTCTTCAAAATGTTTCCCCTGTTTTTCAAAACGAACCTGAAATCCAGGGTCTCATTTGGGATTTTTTTCTGTGGGGAACAAAACCATCGAACATCAGTACTGATAATCCCATGGAAGTGGGTAGGAGCTGCACAGGTTCTCCAACTACTATTGAAAAACAGTTCTATGTTTTTCGTAGCTGACCAGAAACAATTGCAAATTCATTTAGATTACATGAGTGGAGATAGCATTTTCTTCTCTTTAGTATGCCAGTACTGTCAAATATTACTGAAATATTAAACCCTGCAGCTGACTCAAATTCCACACTAGTGCCTTATCCAAATTGCTGTGGCTGTTATCTTAAAGTGCATTGTCTGAATACTGTAAATGGCAAACTTTGTTTATTGGGCAGTAATTCCTTTTCTGGCTTGAACACTTTTCTAAGGGAAAAACTTACTCTAGTAGGAGCTTTTGCTCAAGAGTGAAATTTAAGATGTTACTGAATTTTCTGAAGCAAAATATCTACAGAATAGTCAAGTGTTATCTTTTTGTTAGAGATGAAAGATGTACCTAGCAATGTGCATTCTTTCTGTTTTCCGGCAAAGGAAATGTGCTTACATTCAACTGCAATTTTCTTCACATTATCCTAGATGCTTCTGATAAACGTTAGGGTCAGGAAGAGAATTAGAGTTCACCTGTAGAATATCTTTGAAGCATGGAATGGCCATCCCTTAATCTCTGCAGTGATCCATTCCTCTCCATATTCCTAGTAATAGTTGTCATTTACAAGCCACAACATTCTTTCTTCTCCTTAAATGTGGTATTGCTGAGTTCTGGCTAAGATTAGACGCTCTGAATGACGAAACAAATTAGTGGAGACTCTCAATGTATTAAGTTAAATCATGTTGTATTTTTTGAGAAACTAGTCTTAGTACCAGTACCTGAGAATTGAAACCCCTTGAGTTACAGATACCTTCAAAGTAAAGTGGTGTTTTATTTGTTAAAAAACATAGGCCAATCAAATATGGAAACCTGTGAACACATTTGTCTTGGGCAGTATATTTTACGGAGGGTAGCATGATACATTAGAAAGTCACAGTACTAAGGTTAATCAGATAATTGAAAAAGGGGGTAACTTTGTTAGATTTTTAAATTATTGATATAATACAGACATTAAAAATAATTAGACATGTTAAATATGTAATATTTTGGCTAGCTTTGTAATACCTTTTAAAATATATTTGGGGGTTGGAACATGATGATTTTAAAGTCTCCTTTCAAGCCAAATTATTCTATGATTTCATGTTTGGGTTTTGTGGGTTTTTGTGTGTTGGTTGGGTTTTTTTATATTGAATACAACAAAAATGTCCTCTCTGCACAAATCAAGTCATAGCATTAAAAAGAGCAAGAATATCTTCCCTGTACAGTAAATCCTGTAGTGATTAACATTTTGGGTGACTCATGCACTGTATTTTCTAAACAGGAAAAGAGCTGGAAGGCAAGGACAGAGACAGAAATGCTACCACTCCAAGCTCTATTACTTCCATTAATTTTCATGCAGGCTTTTTGTTGTTCTCTGCACCTCAAGCAAAACATTTCCCCCCAAAAATCCAACGCCCTTTCTCTTTCATACCAGTTTAGGAAAGCCCTTACTTGGTGGTTGTAAATATTTGTAGACTGGAAGGTGTGTAAGAAATCAACAAATGCCCAAGTCCTCAAGCCGTGTGGTTCACCTAGATAAAGGCAGCTTGTGACAAAGCTTTGTGAAAAGATCACAGCACACTACTCCATGTCACTTTATTCCAAGAACTTCAGAAACAAATCCCAAGTTAGTGGTTGTTGAAAACCCCAGAAGAGAATAGACAATTCTCACTTAAATGAGCAATGAATGAGAGATGGTCATGACAGAAAGATGATTTGTGCATTCTATTATGTAGAATGAAAGGAATTCAAGTCCTGTGAATGAAAAGTGCAAAAGCTGAAGACATCCAAAGTGAGTTTAGAGATATTTGATTGAACAATTGTCTGTGATCTCTTGCAATATAGAGCCATGTGTCAATAGGTGGGAATATGAGTAGTTGTGGAAATGAATACATAGATTAAATTGTACAATTTAGGTTGATGCAAGGAGTGCAGGAGACGAGAAGAAGCCGAGGTAGAAGTGAAGAAGGTTCACAGCCATCAGGAGCTTGTACTAAACACGTTAACAAATAAATTAAAAGCTTGGAAATAAGTATTTTCTCAGTAATACCTTTTCTGATTAAACTATCCTTGTAAGAGGATGCTTTGCAGCAGTCACTGAAGCTTTCTGGGTTAAGACCTCCATTATGAACGTTTTACACTTTGACCCAACAAACTATGTCACTTATGTCCTTTACATGTCCTTCTTTTAAAGCTGATGCCTGACTGGATAACCTAAAAACATAAAATTGGTTTCAGTCAAGATGGGTTTTGGTGGCATTTAGCTGAAAACAAGCAGTAGGTGCAGACTGATAGAGTAGAAATACTAGCCTGTCTGATCAAGTCTCTCTTGTATCCTTGAAAGCCTAAAAACTCAACAACAGGGAGTGAAGAGGGCAGAATAGAAGTGATCTTGACCTATATAAAATATTGACCTGCTGATTAAGAATAAAGATCATTTTAGTTGAAAAAAAAAAAGACAAAAAAATCCATTTATATTTTGTTAAATGCGTGTAGATAACTGACAATAACATCTACAAAATACTGAAGAAATTAAAATCTAAGAATAAGAATTCATGAAGAACCTCCTGATTAGGAAAGGCAAGGGCAAGAAGACCTTCAATTTAGCATATGGGAAGAAAGGTGTTAACATACTTAATTAGTTAATTTCAGCAGATTTCATTCTGAGTCATTCTAATTAAGATGGTGAAAGATGAGTCTTTTGAAAAAACTGAATTGCTACTGACTCAGGTGAAGTTTAGGTTGGATACAAGGAAACAGTTTCTCACCCAGAGGGTGTTTGGGCCCTGGAACAGGCTCTCCAGGGAAGTGGTCACAGCACCAGTCCTGACAGAGTTCAAGAAGCCTTTGGACAATGCTCTCAGGCACACGGCGTGACTCTTGGGGTGTCCTGTGCAGATCCAGGAGTGGATCCATCAGTTATCCTGAGTATTCCAACGCTCTTTCAGCGTATTCTATGATTCTATGATTCTACTTGATAAAAAAATATTTCTTTTAAAAGTATGCATAAGGAAATGGTTTGACTTCAGATCACCATGAATGATCACAGTAAAATGACACTGCCTAACAACGTTTTAAAGTCATATTCCGAAGTAATGCTTAAAGAAGTCTCTAATTTTATGGTGCAAACCTCCACTGAAAATATTAGAGAACTACAGTATGGAAAGTTCCAATATTTGCCAAACCAAAAAAAAGCTTGATTGACGCAATAAAGCTAATGTGCAATATAAAGAATTAGAAAATTTCTGATATTAGATTTTGATGGAAAAATTACTGCAATATGCGATAAAACCTAGACAAGGGTACAAAATATCATTTTAAAGTTTGCCAGACATAAAGTACTTTCACTTAGGCTCATGTTTATTTTGAGGCATTTTTAAGCAGCAATTATTTTATAAAAAGTTATTACAAATGCCTTATTTCTGGACAGGAAGAAATACTACTCCATAGAGAGTTACCATTTACCTGTTTTGGCTAAACATTTTAATTGGCTTTTTGCATGTGCTTTTCTTTTAAATTAGTTTTTTTTCAACATTCTTGCCATCTTATTGAGGTTAGAAATTCTGCAGAGTAATCTCACTGCTATCCTACTTAGTTTTTGAACAAGAGAGATTTAATTTTATTTCCAGGTGTCTTTAATACTCCTTGGGGGGGGAGGTACTTTAGTCTTAGACAGTGAAATAGTATATTTGATCTTCTGAAGAAGTCAGCCCTGTGACATATCTTACCTCTCTGTGTTGCATGACCCAAATCCTTCATAATACTCTGTTTTCATCGGAGTGTGTTAAACTTTCCATTAAAAGAAACTTGGGTCTTCAACACATTAGATCATGTTAATGTGAGAAACTGAAACAGATGGAAAACAAGTTTAAAGTACATGAAATACAGTTCAATCATCTTTGTTAGGAATTTTGAATTAAATGTGGCAAATTTATTCAACTCCTGGAGATAAGGAAAAACATAATTCTTTGTTGGCTTCTGTATCTTGAAAGGCTCTTCTACTAAAGACTACATATATATATTTGTGAGAGCTATTAAATGGCAGAAAAATACTTCATATTCAGCTAAGCTTTTTCTAGAGACAGCAGCTTTGTGTTGCCACCCAATAAATTTCACACTTTGCTATTCCCTGCTTCTACTCTTTAACAGTAATCCTGAAGATGAATGCAAAACGAGTTGAAAGTGAATTGGAGTATGCTAATAGCTCATAACTATTTTTCACCGAAAAGAAGCTTTCTTCCAGAAATCCTTCTGAGTAAAATAGATCCCTGAAAGAATCATCGTTAGAAAAGACTCTTCTTGCCAATTTGCATAGAGGCAATGACATATGGAAAAGGGATATTGAACACTAAGTCTTTTCAGAAGTCTGTTAAAGCCACCAAAAATTGTTAAAGCTTTACCTGTACTTCAGAAGTGTAATTTCTTATTTTAAAAATTAAATAAGAACAAAACAGTGACTGGGTGATGGTGTAGCTTTATCACATATGAAAGATGGTACAAGTGGCATCTCTTCCCTTTCAAACGAGATGTGACACTGATTAAAAACATACTTGGTGCTATTCATCATGGGGACAATTTTCCTGTGTTTAAAACTTTACAAATTCCACAAAGGTATGAGAGAAGGTTGTTCTACCCAAGGTGTGAGGTTGACTCATTGTGGATGGTAGAAATAAGTGTAATGAAAGCAAATTAAGTGTCTGCTAACGTGTTAGACTATAAATTTAATTATGATAGGTGCTAATCCACAGGGATAAAAAAGGCATCTATTTTATTGATTTTTTCTTTCAAGTAGCAGGTCATCAGCTGGTGATCACTGTGGAAACTTTGCAGGGTATTAATCACAAGTAAGCTGCTAGTTCAGCTCTTAAACTGCTACGAGTCTTCTGTGCTGTCACTAACGAGTGGATAGTCCCACATTCTGTTCCAACCTCAAAGTAGTCACGGACTCAGAAGAATAAAGAAAGCCCTTAGAGGTCTCTTTGCACACGTAGGAAATCTCCAAATATGGCAGGCATTGTGAGCTACTTAGTGTGGTCTGGAGATGCAGCCTGAATTAGGAATACTGCTTTGCTTCACCCCGTGGCTCCAAAATACCCAAGGATTTACTTTTAGAGAAATTAATTTGGGTCCATAATTACTTGTATTGTTTTCATGAAATTATAGCAGTTCTTGGAGCAGTCCAAATACTTCATGTTCAATGGCTATGTGATGTTTTGGTTATGATTTGCTAAGAAATATTTTCCTTAGTATAAAAATTTTAAAAACAGATGAAATACATGACTGCAGTGTATTTGTGTGACCTTGAAAACCCACTTTGAAGCAAATAATTAAAACCACCATTTAAAGTTTCATATTTGAGATCTTAAATTTTAATTTTTGAATATCTGAACGGGGCCAGCACGCATTACAGAACTGGGCTTCTGGAAGGGCACGGTGTAAGCACTTTTGGTCGGCTGGGTTACTTGGCATAGAAATGCTCATGGATTTACTCTGGTTCACAGAAAGCCCAAAAAGAAGGCTCCTGTCATCCTTGGCTGGAAAGACATTCAGTTTTATCCTAGTGGATGATATTTCAGACTTAATTATCTTTGCCACTTCTGGGGGAGGGGAAAAAGGTCCTTAGGAAACTATTTGCACCAATTCATCACATGACTGTTCCCACGTTCATCTCAAACAAAAGCTCTTTCTGCCTTGATTTCTCAAACATTATATATATATAGTAAAGGGAAAGAAGAAATAATACCCTCCTAAAACATCCTGTTGTCCACACAGGTTCTTTTTTTCCCTGGAAAGCAGATGAAAGAGACCATGAGACACGTGTGACATCTTACTGTGTGACTTAATGCGCTACTGGCAGCCACTTGGAAGCTGTGGTGATAAGGGTGGCAAAAGAGCCTATATAGAAGAGATTAGCCAGGGATTTGGGAGAAAGGAAGCCAAGTGGCAATCAAACTGGCTGAAGAAAATAGAGGGAGCACAGAGAGGATTGTACAAGAAGCACCTGCCTGCTTGGAGTATATATTTATCTCCCTTTAACTATTTTCCATGAGTCAGACAGCACTGGCAGCTGCAAATTCAAAAACCATCAGAAACCTTGGATATCAGCTTGGCCTGATGATCCAATAGCAGTAGTTTTCTGTCATTGTTCAAGAGCACCTGGAAGGTGCTTTTGTATTGCTAAAACACTTTATGCTATAATAGAGAAGCAAAATTTTATCTACGACTTGAAATTGCTGGGTGAGATTTCTGATGACTGCCTCTGAGATACAACAGTGCTGCCCCACCTCTCCCACAACCTCCTTACTTCCTTTCCTCTTTTAGTTTTTCCTTTTCTATTTTTTGACCCTAAAAAGTTCAGGAATCTTGATTGCACTCTGTAGGACATAGTCTTCAATGATACATAAACACTAAAAAAGAAAAAGAGGAGTTTTGTTGCCAGTTGACTATGCAAAACTTTCTTTTAATACAATAAAGTAAAGTAATTGCCCTTTGGCTTCTATTTAATTACATGAAAAAGTTAGTACTAAATGCTGCACCTTAAGAACACTGAATTAGGATTTTTCTGTTTATAGCCTGAATATTTTCTCTGGGTATTTTCTGTTAGATAAAAGTTAAAAAATAATAACAAAAATAAATAAATGAAAAGCAAGATTTTGGTTTTTTTTTTAAAAAGAAAGAGTAATTTATAGCACAACAGTATATTAACAGCTGAACCTTGGTCTAAAATCTGATTGGTTTTATGTCAGCTTGTAAGCAATGGTTTGTTCATATTTTTCTACAATTTTTCATCCAGTGATCTTTATTTGATTTATAGGAGACTAATTTTAATCCAGCTACAAATGAACCCCATTGTCTCTATTGATACTGAGCGTCCCTAAGAAACAAATGTACTTTTTACCATCTTATGTTGCAGGCTGCAACATGGGACTGCTTTTGCCAAAAGCAGTCAGAGAACCAAGACATTCTACGTCTACTGTACCTTTAATTTCAAATAAGGATCTAGATACACATGAAATTTCATGCCAGACAAACATTTTTGATTAATAATTTAGCACAGAATTTTATTCAATCAAAAGTTAAAAAAATAAATAAGTGAGATATTCTATGGAGATTTTACTGTTCATAGGTTTCTGATGAAGCTTAGGAATCAAAGTTGGCAGACAATTCCAACCTCTCACTTGTCAGTGAAGGTGCCATAATGAATACTGCTCTACCTTCTAGAGCTGACATGAGTGGAGGAGAAGGTGTCAAAGCATAATAAACTTCTATAACGACAGATATGAGACTGTCAGAATCGCAGCTAACAACTCACTCCCTAAAAAAAAAAAACCCATAAACTGAGACCGTGGATGCCCCATCCCTGGCAGTGTTCAAGGCCAGGCTGGAGGGGGCCCTGAACAAACTGCTTTAATGCAGGGTGTCCCTGTCCATTGCAGGAGGGGCTGGATCTAGATGATCTTCAAGGTCCCTTCCAACACAACACATTCTATGTTTCTATGAAATGCTAACTTAGATGATGAATGTGCTCCTCACCTTAGAAAAACAAAAAGAAGAATACTCAAAGTCTTATTTTAAAACAAAAAATAAGGGCCTTCATAAAGATGGAAGGGCCTTTGAGAGGTTATTTTGTTCATCCTGGATCCCTGAGAAAGTATTAAGCACCTTCATTTCCCTCATTACCTTCTCTGAAAAACCTGCTGCAATGAGGCTCTGCAGGCTTTTACTGCACAGTCTCTTTCACTGCTTCACTTTACAAGTGAAAAGTTTTCCTCACATCTACCATGGATCTTTCTTGCTGCAGCTTAAAATTATTACATCTGGTCTCTACCCATTTTGGACATGAATAATAGATTATCCCTTTTCTTTGCAACAGCTTTTTCGTGTTGAAAGCCTGTTGTTATATTCCCCTCAGATTCTTCTTCTGTTTACTAAAACAGCTAAAAAAACCAAAACAGCTTTTCTCATAAATAAAGCTTTCTACATCTCCAGTAAAGGATTTTTGTTTTTCTTAGTGCACTTTAATTGGTCTACATGTTCCTGGGGGGGTTCCTGAAACATCAAATGGGGTTAGATCTCACCAGTGAGAAATATTACTAAAGAATTTTTTCCACCATTCTGGCTAACGTATTTGAGTACAATGATTTTCTGTGTAACTGCATGGCATTAAAGGGTTCATTTGGCTTGTGATCCACAGCAATTCCCAGAGACTTTTCCTCAGAGCAACTACCTATCCAGTTGTTTCACCTCTGTTCTTGTGAACTTGAATACTTCTACCTCTTTCACTGAGCTTTTATTGTAATGTCAAAGGGGTTTTTCAAACCATATATCATTATATATATAATATATATGATTATTTATATTATGATTTTATATATATATAAGCAAATATCATTATGAATTACAAAATTTTCCAAATTTAATTGTTGATAAATGTAATGCTTTTCATTTCTTTCCCTACATCAGTAGTAAAACCACTGAACATAGAGGATCTCATCTGTGAAATGTATCTGCTCAATTTGACTCGATGCTTCCTTCCAGTTTGACAGGGACTCCTCTGATATTTATTCTTCAGGTACGTTATCCAATCAGTCTTTCACTAAAAATCATATTTCTTCACCTTCATAGAATCCTAGAATGGTTTTATTGGGTCTTAAAGACCATCTAGTTCCAAGCCCCCTGCCATGGACACCTTCCACTAAACCAGGTTGCTTAAAGCCCAATCCATCCTGGACTTGAAAACTTCCAGGCATTGAGGCATCCCCAGGGTTCTCTGGGCAATGTGTTCCAGTGCCTCACCACCCTCACAGAAAAAGATTTCTTCTTAATATCTGACCTAATCCTACCCTCTTTCAGTTTGAAGCCATTTTCCCTTGTCCTATCACTACAAGCCTGGGTAAGAAGTCCCTCTTTGTCTCTCTAGGAGACTCCCTTTAGGTACTGGAAGGCTGCTGTAAGGTCTCCCTGAAGTCTGCTCCCCTCCTGGCTGAACAGCCCCAGCTCTCTCAGCGTATCTTCATAGGAGAGGTGCTCCTGCCCTCTGAGCATCTTTGTGGCCTCCTCTGGACTTACTCCAACAGGTCCATGTCCTTTTTATGTTGGGGGCCCAAAATCTGGATGCAGCACTCCAGGTGAGGTCTCCCAAGAGTGAAGTTGAGGGGGAGAATCACCTCCCCTTGACCTGCTGGTCACACTGCTTTTGTGAATATCATATGAGACCTTGTTTACTAGGCTAAGGTACAGAACAGAACACAGGGTCAGACAGGAAAGACGGAATTTGGATTCATTTGATCTGACTTGCTAATATGAATCCAGTTGGCTGCTAATCTTTTTCTTACCTTTTAGGTGCTAACAAATATTTGATACCATTATTCGAGTTGTTCTTGCATGAGTTTGAAGTTTAGATGTCTGACCTACAATTCAATAGATTCTCTACTAAAAATAAATTAAAATAAAATAATAGCAAAGTTTCTTCAGTATATATGTACATCATTAATAATCTGTATCATGCCTGCTTTACACCTTACTAGTTCTGAGAGTGGTCTGGGGATAAAATTAATCAGGTCCAACTCAAGTGACAATAACTGTCTTGTCATGTTAACCTATAAACTGTATTTTTTCTGTGCAGGTAAATCAGGCCTGCCAGAAACCCTAGGTACTTTCTCTGAATACTAATTAGGTTAAAGGCTCTGCTGCTGTATTTTCTCTGCTAATTATTATGCTTGTTAGTAAAACTAAACTTCTAGTAGCTACGTATGCCAATTCTACAGTAACTCAGCTGATTTTATGTACATCTATATCATCTGTCCTGAGCCTCAGTCGTGTGGCCCTTAATAAAATACCAGCACCAATGAGGGAAGAATCAATAGAGTTAAGCTGCTTTCTGTTTAAGGTATTTTGTTGGCAACAGACAGTTATTTCCTGTAATTCCTTGTTTATTCATTACTATGTCATAAATTACTTTATGGCAGTGTTTTATTCTTTAATCAAAAAGACTGAATTCAAGTTGGCCCTTGCATTAATTATCTATCAGACTAGTCGTATGGCTCAGTTTATTTATTTAGTCACTATATTCTAATTTACTGATTGCATAAAAATGTAAATGCTTAGGACATAAATTTAATCTACTTTATTTTAGATATGTAGACCAGGGATGTATAATCATATATGTACTTTCAATGTATATATTATAATTTTAGTATATAAATCAAATGCATAAAAGCAAGACACATGAAAACAAGCAAATTAAATATGGTACAATATGTAAATAGCTACAAACCCTCACTAAAAATTAATTAAATAAAAAATTAAGTGTACAAGATAGTAGCACCATTTACCATTTTCCTTTATTATTATCTAAAAGTTCATTTTGTGAAGAAAATTAAATTTATTAAAACTATTAAAATTTTTTTTGTAAACCAGTGATAAAGCTTTCAGCATTGGAACATTTTGGAAGACCTTTGTAGTCCACTGGGTAAATCTCAGGCACAATCTAAAATACAGAAGGAACATAAAATAGAGTGAAAATGCTGAAGCCAAGGGGAAGGTGGGCAGGACAGGGATCACAGACTTGGAAACATATTACAGGTTCAATTTAATACAAATTTAAATTAGCGCTGGAGCATTCTACTAGAGTAAAGTTTTCAGAAGCCATTAGTGTACCCCAGCAACAGACAGAGGTCACCTTAAAAAGCCACAGAAGGCAAAACCTTCCCTATTTTTGCTTCAGTGTTTGGAGTGACCAGGACATTCACAGTCAGATCAGGAAAAGGAAAGGGAAAGGTACAGGAGTTATTTCAAGAAGTGTTAACGTTCTATGAAACTCTCTACAAAGGTAGTTTAAAGCTGGAACAAAATGTTTTCCTTTCTCCAGTCCACGCCTTCCAAATCATTCATTTCCCCCCTGAAGAGAACTCAGAATTAAGTGAACTTGGAAAATGCTCATGGAGTTATTCATCTGATTTCTTCATTTTGTATCCATGGCAAAGCAATCTGCCTGATTGCCAAGAGACCTTTTTTGTTCAGTCGAACTGGGAGAGGGGTCAGAGAAGAGGAGAAGAAAAAGATGTTTCAGGGAAAATGAAAACCACACAAGGAAGAAATAATAATGCAGGTCAAGTTAAGGTTTAGAGTTTGTTGGAAGATGAGCATTTGGTTTTGTCTCGAGGTTATTTAACCTTTTTTTCTTAACTCCCACTCTTTATCACTTAGTTACTTCAAAAAGTAAAGGCCATTTCAACATGAGAAGATGAACTATTTCTTTTATAAAATGTCAAAAGTATTTTGAGTGTTCAGGTATTAGAACATTTTAACATTTTTGAATACACTCTCACTTTTTTTTTGGCAGAAAGTATTTGCCCACACAATCTCTTTAGAACTGCATGTAATTGTGAATTTACTATTTGCTAGGGGAAAAAAAAGCAACAAGCCAAAGCTATCTGTTATTGAAAAGCACAAGATTACCTGGGTAATAATTATTTGTTGCTTTTGTATGGCTTTAGGCTTTACATCTAGAGGTTACTGGGGAACTTCTATTTTTAAACAAAATTTCCTGACATACGTAGAAATCTCTGTAGATCTGAAGATTTTAACTGTTCTCTTTATTCTTCATCTAAGAAAAAGAAAAAAGAACAATAAACCACCAAGTTTGTGTTCCTGTTAAACAATGCACAAGAAAATACAGCAGGTTTCAGTTAGAGAAATCTTCCTCAAATTTTCAAGGATTAGTCCTTTTTTTTTTTAAATCCCTTTCTTATTAGGACAACATCAAAACACTTCAGGGATCTTTTTTTTTTTTTTTTTTTAAACTATGAAAACAGACACAGAAAACACTTAATATTAGAAGAGTTCAGAGGACAGGTTACACGTGTGGGAGACAGCCCTGTCTTTTCTCAGTATCCTCTATTGGATCTATTTAAACCTTACAGAAAAAGCCATCACCAGTCTACCCCTGGATTCTCACACATCCCAAGGTGAGCACTCGCATTAGTAGGCTAAAGCAAATCAGTTTGGGTGATGTACAGGATGAGGGTCTGAATTATAGTTTATATTACAGAATCAGGGAATCATATAATGGTTTGGGTTGGAAAGCACGTTAAAGATCATCTAGATCCAACTCCCCCTCCATGGATAGGGATGCCATCCACTAGATCAGGTTGCTCAGGGCTCTATTCAACCTGGCCTTGAACATTTATTAGTGGTACTTAGGTGAAGGAAAACTAGAGGTTTAGGATGTGAAGTAACCCAGTCTGCTGAAACATGAATTCACTACAAGCACAGGGGGAAGACTCTCACCTGCTTCAGTCTGAAACCTCTTTGTCTCAAGTGAGTGTGTTATGTAGCTATGCCAAAATTAAGCTAAATCACAGTTTGCAGTAATTTTCTCAGTAGGTCTTAAAGCAAGTTAATTTTTAATTAAGCCTTAAATTAATTACTTCTCTTTTAAAATTAATTAGCTCTTGCTCCATATTCTTTTTTCCTTACATGCAAAAGCTGTACTTGCATACACTATTTGCTGCAGTGTCAGGCTGTTTGGAGCCTGAAAGTGAAATTCCACACCAGGTCATAGCACAATCTGCAGACCCTGTCAAACGGAGCAGTATTTCTTCATTTACGTAAAGAAAAGTTAAGTCTGCCCATTTTCTAGTGGGATGGGAAATTTATGAGAGAAGAAAAACTGTTCCTCCAGAAACAGTTTTTTTCAAAACAGGTCCACTTTGCCTTTTTGCTTACTGTATCCTTTGGAGTTCTTGCTGCTCTTATAATACGGCTATCAACTTCTTTGTCTGTCATGTCTGGAGACACCCGCTGAGAAGGCTTGGTTTGCTTTTTAATCCTCTTTGTCAATGCTTGTGCTAAGATCAAATGTTTGTACAAACAACTCCTCATTGTGCTAATGAGGGACAGGATTTTGTTGGAGCTGGTTTTTCCTTTAGACTCTTAGGAAGTTGTACAAAGGCTTTGGTTACAAACGAAGGTCTTGTTACAAACAAAGGAACAAAAGCCTGTACCTGTTGCTGTAGTCCTGGGGAATATAACTTTTCTCTAAAAAATGCTTCTTCTCTGTCCTAAGAGTCCATTGCTGATGACCTGACATGGGTGAAAAGAATGACCACAGTGAGAACCAAACCCCTGGGTTAGACTGTACCACAACACTCACTTTTGCCAGGACAAGCAGCAGCAAAACACAATGTAGAGAGTTAAGATATCCTCACCTCACCTCCCTCAAATGCATCCATTCCTGCAGAGGCAAAGTAGCGATAATCATTGCTCAAAGCATTGAAGAATTATGATTAGAAATAGGACAGGCCACAGCAGGGGAAAATTTTTTGATTTCACTGCATTCCTATCACAGCTTTTAAAGGCATCCAAACAATAATGCATCAGCTTTTTCAGTCAGGTTTAATTTTAACCTCTAGCTTTTCCAGATAGCAGAAGGGAAAAGCTGTTGCTGTGGATAGTTCATTTAAAATACATACACATCCAGGATAAAACTGCTCTGAAAAATAGATAACTCAGGACACTAATGAACTAACTACAAGTTCAAATACAAACATGAACATTATGACAAACATCGAAGACTATTTAGGAAAAATTTTTGTTAAAGCTCTGCTGGATGTGCCTTGGAAAGACTGATTGAAATACGAAACCACCAAGCATTGTTCATAGATGCTAATTGAGAGAAAGGAAGAAAATGGTCTGGTAATGCACTGACTGGTTCCCAGGATACTGCTTTCAGTGCTAGTATTCCCCATTCCTGAAGGATGTGAAGCAGCAGAAAGTGGTCTAGCAGCTGGGAGCACACAAAATGAGTCATCCATAGGCTAGAAATAGACGTTCGTATACAAGGCTTAAAGGGATCTTAAGACACTTGGGCATGTTCATCTCATTCAGCACATTCCTCTGAAATACCTTTTCTTTTGAAAGATACACAAAGTGGTGAATTGAGTGGGTCTTTGGTTTGATTCACTACTGTAATTCCAGCATTCAAGTTGCATCCCTACAGGAGGCACTAAGAGCTAGAAGAGAGATAAACTCACAGCATCCTGGGTTTAGAAAATTCCTGAAACTCAACAGACCCCCTCCACCACTGCAGCAGTAACTATTTCCCTAAGTTCCTAATTAGTTTGATTACACCTGCATGAACTCTTCTTCAGTTCTGGGATCAAAATTTTGTTCACGTGCCCGGGCTGTCAGTCTGCAATCAGTATCACAGTGACACCAATGGAGTACAATGCCCAAGCATGGGCAAACAAGCAGATGATAAGACACAAGGTTTTATTAGGTGAAACACTTGCCATGGGATTCTACATAAGTAATTATCTGTAATGAAAATATGAGCGCTCAGTTCAGGTATAAAGGCAAATAAGAAACCCTGCTCTGAGGACAGACTTTCAAGGAAAAATTGTGACAGTCTGCTGGATGCTGTACAAAATCAAAGGTAAGTAGATGGCAAAACCCAAAGTGGTCTAAAACTGTTAAAACAATAGTGAATAGTGGGATAAAATACCTAAGTGAAAGCAATTATGAAAAGCCCCCTTTGGGTGGATAGCATGGAAGTACAGTAATGGGAGTCCTGGCTTAGCAGGGGTTCGCACAAAGCCAGTATTAACAAATAGGGCATGAAATCAGCAAAACTGGGGCTAGTGGGGAAAAGACTAAAATTACTTTGGGCTGATTATGTGTGAGAAGGGAAAAAGGGAATATTGGGCAAAGCATGTGATCAGGGCTGTTCTGGGTCTCTCTGAACAGTTCTGCACATGATCAGCTCTGCTCAAGAGGGTGTGGGTCAGGCAGCCTCCCATTCTGGCTGCACCCCGTGTCTGACTGGCTTCTGTAGCCCAGGGGACTGCAGTGCTGTCCTTCTGTGGAAGCAGGGATGCTACAAAAGGGAGAGTGGAGAGACTGGACCTGCCCTAGCACAGACATGGCTTCATGCTGGTGCCACAGGCTTGGCTTCCTCTCCTACTTCTCTCTGCTAAGGAAAATCAGCAGATTAGCTGCAGTTCAATTGAGAGCACTTGCCCATCAATCTGATTCACTTTTCTATTAACTCCCACCACAGATTCCTAACAGTACTCAGAGGGCAGTAATCTAATCCTTGCTGATCAGAACTGGGAAATGAAGAGGTCACACAGATGCAAAATGCTTGGAACAACAGGAGCAGGACCACAGTTAGAGGGTCAAACAGAATACGGCACCTCTGCAGTTAGGACATTGCATTCTCACTTCACTGCTGCTCAATTTATGACTATGGCCTAGGCATCCTAGACTCTTGAGAGATTTTCCAGGAATGTGAACAGAAATTTAGTGATGCTATCTTGGCAGAGCAGACCTTTATGCAGTATATGGTGATTCAAGGGGTAAATTATAGTAAGAGCAGTATAATTTTCCATCCTGAGTTTAACACAGCAAGTCATTCCGGTTATTACAGGAAACCCCCAAAACATTCTCATTGATAATGATTATTATATACTCCATGATATTCGACCTCCAGAAAAATGAAGACTTGTAAAAAAAACCCCAGAAGTACTTTGATGATCAAACGTGATTTACTTTCACCATTTTTACCCAGTATTTCTCTGTATCAAAGTAAGAAATATTTCTTACTGGATTTTATCAAAAATTGGTATAGCATATATCTGATTTAATAATTCACAGCTGCTTAAGCGGTAACATCTAGTGACCTATATTTGAGTTATTTCACTTGAAATGGAATGGTATTGCCAGAGTGCAAACTTGTAAATTGAATAACTCTAAATTAAAAAAAAAAATCTGTATAAATTTTTGTAGGCAAAATATTCCACTTCCTGCCAGAGTCAGTCCCTTAAGTCATCTCCCCTTAAGATGGAGATCTAAATTCATCTACAAGCAATCCTTTTGGAACAACTACACAGGGACTACAAAATGCTCTTTATGAGAAATGTCAGGACCTAGTATGTTCTAAGACTATACTATTACAGCACTTCTATCAAATCATTGCAGAAAAGTTTAAAAAAAATAAAAAAAGAAAGGAAAAACAAGAGAGAAAATCACACTATCTTCCCAAGCATGAGATGGTATGGATAAATGAACAACAATGACACACATGAGATAAAACTGGATTTGACGAATCGGCTTTTAAGGTTTAGTTGTTGTATCACAATTTTTTCCAAAAGCAATACTTGTATTGCTTGTACAGAGGAAAGGTTCTGACTCCAACATAGTATATGCTTTTTTTGGCTATTAATCCTCAGAGACTTGTTCATGCACAGTTCCTTTCACTCTGTAATGAAGTACAGCAAAAGAACAAAAATATTGTTTCAGCATTTGTATAGGTAAATACGATTAGGAGAAAAAAAATCCTGAAAGATATTACTGCAGATAAGGAGTGCTTGATGGAAGTAACACCTGTAACATAAGTTTTACTCTGATTCCTGGATGTTTACTGCTAGAGGCAAAATCTTGGTCATGATCTGGAAGGATCATTGTCCTCATTTGTGCGATGAGCACAACTTGATTTGGTTTGCATTTTTATTTTGACTTAATTTGGGGGTTTTATCACCATTTCAGATGCAGATGTTCAAGAATAAAGGTTGATATTTCATTAACTACCTTGAAGTTTTAAATTTACAAATTTAATGTGCATCATTTGAAGATTAGTACCAATTTACCTGCTCCGAACCGTAACCCAAACTGATGAACAGGGATGGTGTTTCCCATATATAAAAGGTGATTTGGACACAATTATATGCACCCATGGGTTGATTCAGTGTGGGAGTTTCTGCTTTTAAAGAGCTTATTGAGGTGGAAAGTTTGAGGCTAAATGTTTCAAGTAAACTCACAGGTGTTTAGGGAAAACTTAAAGTATCTGGGAGGAAATTGTTGCACTGAAAATCTGGCCAAACACTTAGGAAGACAGTCCTCTCTGCTCACCATGTCCGCTTAATAAGTAATGAAATATGTCTGTTTCTCTTCTTTACTTGGGAAATAAAACCCAAACAGCGACAGCAATGAGTAAATGAAACACTTCACCCAGACAAAACTCCTTTAAAATCGTACTGGCCTGATGCAATGTTAAAATCAAGGTGCAAGAATCTAATTGAGGTCCCAGAAATAACCTCAGAGTAAGGGCACGTGTTACCAGCGGCACAGGAGTAAGAGAAGGTACTGTAGAGCAGGGGGTTTTTGGGGGTTTTTTTGGTTGGATTTTTTGTTTTGGTTTTTTTGCTTGTTTCTTTGTTTGTTTGTTTGTTTTTATTGGGAAAAGACAATTCCCTCTGATGTTTTACGCTGCTTGAAAATTCCTGCAATGTGAATGAATGGGTACATCCATGTGCAAGGACTTTAGCTGAATTCCTCAACTCATTCAATGGAAAATAAATAAAAACTACCTTTCTACTTTAGTAGCAGGCTTGCACACACATCTTTGAGACATGTGCATGTCTCTTGCAGGTACAAGGCAGAAGGTAAATAGACCTTTGAGATGTATAACTTGTACTTTTGGCACACAGTATTCCACAGAACTGAACAACATTTTTTCTAAATTTACAGATATTAATTTCCATCTTTGATTTTTTTTTCACTACCCAATCAGCATACTAACTGATTTCACTCATTTTTATAAATAGCGTTTATCTTCTTATTGCCATTCAAATATAATTTACTCCAGGCAGAGAGATTACAGACCTTCATTTTATCTGAAATGTCTTTGAGTCAGAGTGAGTAAAATGACTCACTTCCATCATCACTGTTCAGTAAAATGATTCTGGGATATCAAAATTATCTGTTCTGTCTAGTCCACCCCGTTCTCTTTATTTTCCTTAAGCTTGACTTCTGATGAGCAATGATTTAAGGCAATGTTTCCAGTTTACCCTCATTGTTTTTCAGACCAATCTGTCATTATTATGTCTCTCAACTTTCAGACCAGAAGACCTGCCATTTTGGCAGCCACTCTCAAAGTACAATTTGCCTCACAGGTCCTTTGCATTCTGATTCAGACTGCAGTCAGCAATATCAATATAAGATCCCACTGGGAAAGAAAGAGCTGGTTGGTCCTCAGGAAATCTCACTCTGACAGAAAAGGAAAAAGCTTGTCTGGTTGACTTAAAAGAATGCAAAATCTAGGAAGCTATCTATGTGGTGCATGTGACACAGAACCAAATTTAGGCTTAGTTCTGGACTCTGCAGTAGAAGAAAGACATGACTGATGCAAAGGGCTATGGAAGTGGGTAAGAGATGGAAGTATCTCACATATGAGGAGAGGCTGAGAGACCTAAGTCTGCTCAACCTGGAGCAGAGAGTGCTTGGGGTGTTCAATATCAGAGTATCAATACAATCAATACCAGAGTGGGGGGCTATGGAAGATAAACCCAGACTCTTCTCAATGATACCCACTGATAGGGCAAGAGTCACTCGGCACAAACTGAAATACGGGAAGTTTTATTTAAAATAAGAAATTTTAAAAATCACTTTTTATTGTAAGGATGGTTGAACAAGAGAACAGTTTGTTTTCTGGGCAGGCTGTGGAGTCTCTGTCTCTGGAGATATTCAAAACAAGAGTGGACATGGCCCTGAGCAATCTTCTCTAGATAACCTTGCTTTGAGCAGGGGGGCTGGACTAGATGGCCTTTGGAGGTACCTTTCAGGCTCCAATTATTGTTTGATTCTGGCAGGAGCTATCATTACTTGCACCTGATAAACTGTCCCTTGAATGTATCCTGTACAGCATGCTAGGGGAATACTAAATAGATCTCTGTGCCCTGAGTCAACATTGCTTTTGCTTTAATAACAAAATAGAGTTATATTTGATGTGCTTCCTGTATCCTTTTTTTGGCAACCGTGTTTTTGCTAAAATATCTTCCTGCCCAAGTAGCCCAATAAGGGTCTTTACTCCTCCACCTGAAAAAGGAGGAAATATTTGTTTCTTTCTCTGTTATACTAGCAAGCAAATAAAAGAAAGGCAAAGAAAATAGAAGAGTTCAGGCAATTGCATGCCTGAGGGCTGAACCTTCAACTTTGAGGTAAATATTAGCACTAAAACACATGATGGAATTTTGTATGAAGCAGATCAGTTTAGTGCAATTTTCACCAGTTTCAACAGAACCAGCAATTAATTTTCCAACTGTAAGAAAAAGATTGGGCTGATTTCTCATACATCAAGCTACAAATAATGTTTTTTCTTCTACGAAGAAGAATAATGGAAGAAGTATCACATGTATAGGAAGAACAGAAGAAACTTTCCATGCAAGCATTCAGATATTATGCTGAAAACTGACTGAAAAGTGGTCTTTCTACAACGTCTATAATTTTACTATTTTTTTCTCATCCCACTCCAAAAATATCACTGACTCCACGTCTTACATTTAAGTAAGAATAGCAGAAGGAAGAAAAAAAGGTGCAGCTTACTAAAATTCTGTCTTCCCCTGTAAGGTGGCTGACATTACCTTGTTTGAAACTCTGACCAGCAGAACGGTGTACAACTGAGCAGAAACTGGGGCAGCAGCAGATATTTGCACAGCTGAAAAACTGTACCACTAGGGCAGATCTTGGAGAGCAGTTCCATTTTCTCTCACGAGATTTTAGACCTACAATTCACAGAGTAGAACAACATCCTTTTCCCCTTCCTCACCCAAAAGCAGGGACCCATAAATGTCAGATGTACATTCTCCAAGCTAGGTAATGATGTTGACAAGGCAAAGGAGCCCTGGAGAAACAGAAGCAGTTGATTTTCATCTCCAAAAAGTGCTTTCACTGTAATTTGCGTAAAGTTACCCACTATCCCATTTCCTAGAGATGGAGAAAATAAAAAGCTGACCATGCAGGGGCAAAAGATAATGCAGAAACATTAAGCAAGGGATCTGAGTTTCAAAGTTAACATCCTCACTAGTCCCAAAGCCACTATGGCCTCTTACATCTTCAGACTGTTCCTTGTGTTTCTGTACCTGGTATCTTCAAAGCAGCTGTTTTCTTTCCAAAGAGGAAGCTGTTAATCAGTAAACAGCAGTATTTCTTTTGCTCTCCTAAAATCAACCCTAAAATTACTTCCAATATCAGTGCTATTACCCTATGATAAATGCAAATTTATGTGTCAGTCCTCCCTTCATAATGGATAAGTTGCATTACATATAGGAGGCAGAACATGACTAAATAGTAATCCTAGACCATCTGATTTATTACAAATTCGTACCCTTCATTAACAGAATATTTTGTACCCACAGTCTTCTCCTAGGCAACCTACCTGTTTTTCTGATGCAGAAGGTGGGAGAATGGTGTTCCTGTTTCATGTTTCAATGTACTGCTTTATCATCTTGCTGTGGCATGGATGTGGCACATAAAGAATGATCCAGTTTGTCAAAGTGCAGCTGGGGCAACATAGACTACTTCTTGCATTTTGTCACAAAATATCCAAAGAAGTCATAATGATGATACAGAGAATGTGGAGTTTGGTTTACATCAAAGGAATTCATGAAAGTTAATGCATATCAAAAATAAAAAGGCATCTGAGTCACTGCACAAAAGCTATTTTTGAACTTATATAATCAAATATACTTACGTATGATATAGAGAGACTGTGCCAGCTATGGCATGCATATCCCTCTACTGTAATTAATCTTTGCAAGCACTTTCAGTCATTTTAGATCTACATTTACTTCTGCCTCACACAGTTGTGGCGTTATCTCAGTTTTTACCATCTGTCACAGACATCAGAAAAAAATTACTGAAACCAAAGATCATAAAAACAATTTTTAAAGCATTCTGATTTTCATACTTTACAATTTCTGTAGGCCTGCACATATAATTAAGACAAAAAAAGCACCATGTTACTGAATGAGAATGGAACAGAATCAGCAAAGAGGCTCTGGCTTTCAAGAGGCCTTTGCTTAATATACTTACTTAGGTCTTGCATCTTTTACATTGTAGTTCACATCTTACATTTCACGTTCCTCTCTGCTTTTAAATAAAAGATCCAATGGAAATAGCAGGGGAGGAAGAAGTCTTTGGGCAGATCAGCAGTTGCCAGGGTGTCTTTTCATGCTCTGGCAGTCGTTAGGAGTCTTACCCAAGAGCTAGGCCATTAATGAGAAGTCTAATGACTTCCATTCCTTTTCTTAAAGCATTCGGCATGTCACCAGTATTTATGAGGAAGCCTGCTGTAGCTACAGGGACATTATATGCTTCACTGTATTTCAAGCTGAGAGATGTTGAAAATGGAGCATAAGTTTATCTATTTTGGGGGGTTTTTTTGGTTGTTTTTTTTTAAAGTCTCCCTTTCCTTCTGTCCTTTGTAAATAAATGTGCCACATTCCTCACAGCCTGAAGCTAAAGAAATATCTTCAGGCTTGTTGCCAGATCTATTTTCCTCCAAATATCTACCAAATCACCAGAAGCTCTTATTAACTGAGTGAAGTGAACCTTCAGACAACAACTGTTCCTATCCCTCCTGGGGATTTTCTATCTGCATATAGTAAATAATTCAAAGTTTGAAGTTTTGTACAGTTATTCATTTAGTTTTTGTTCATTTAGTTCTTTGTTTTTTCAAAGCTATCAATGGACTTAGCAAACAAAATGGGATTTTAAATACTGAACAATTCTACCAATCAAGGAAAAAAAAAATCCATCTAGGTAGATCTCTCTTCAGTTTTCTTCTTACAACATGCTCTTTTCAAATTTCCCAAAGGGAAATTTGTTTTTCTTACCATTCTTAGACCATGGCAACTTGTTAAGACCCCAGTTTTGCAAATGCATGCTGCCTTACTGAAAATCTCAGAATCACAGAATGGGTCAGGTTGGAAGGGACCACAGAGAAACATCAGCTTCAACCTTCCTGCTCAAGCAGGGCCATCCCAGAGCACACAACACAGGATTACATTCAGTGGGTTTTTGAATACCCCCAGTGAGGGAGATTCCACAGTATGTCTGGACAATCTGTCTCAATCTCTGTGCAATCAGTCACCTGCACAGTAAAGAAGTTCTTCCTCATGTCAAGGTGGAACTTCCTGTGCATCAAGTTTATTCTCATTGCCTCTTGTCCTACTACTTGGCACCACCAAGAAGAGCCTGGTTCCATGCATGCAAACATAACCTTATATATTTATAAAGCTTTTGCACTGATTCTTTAGTATCTGTTTATCCTCTAGCATCTATGTTATCTACCAAATATTTTATTTAATACAAATGAACCTGTCAGGATATTAATTTAAACCCTTTCTTGTTATTTGCCATGCTACTCATCTACCTAAAGGATTAAATATATGAAAAAGAGGATCCCGGAAGTGCAGCGACAGTCAATAAGATGGAAATTCTTTGGAATACTAATTCAACTCTTAAAAAGCTTAAATTGTTCCTGACACATTAATTTTGCTATCATTTCTCATGGACGCAGAAAGGAGATTCCCTCTTCTCCAACCTTCCAAACAGCTTTGAGTCCACTATTGATACCCTTGATCTCAAATCCACCACCAGTTGCCTTAAAGATTAAATTAGTTTTCTCAGTAAGTTCTATGATCTCGTAGTAGTTATGCAAGCATGATAAATACACAAATTCTCTTCCCATTTTTGAAACTGCAGAAACTTTTTGCCTTGTGTGCAGAGAAAGCTCCTTTCAAAGCAGATTTTTTTTACTCCAAGGGATGGAAAAAGTGTTCTTCTCCCCTCTCATGCCTTCTCCATTTCTTTGGTGTTTTCTTCTTGTGCTCTCTTTTTGGCCTCATAGTCTAACAGTATTGCACATTAGTGTTCAGAGATTGGTTTCTGACTTTATAAATAATTATGGCTATGTATTAGCTGATGATTATAGGGAGATTAAATATTCACATCACTTATTTTCACCCTTCTTGCCACTGTAGAGCCCCAGTCAGATGATCTAGTGTGAGCACACAGTAACATTTTGAGAAGGAATTAAGAAAAATGGCAGAATCTTTACTGGACACTCTAGAATATTATCAGATGTGCAAAAGTATTTAAAAGCAGAAGTTTTACTTCTAGTAAAAGCTACCTGAAGAACTTCTGAAAGCCAGTTATAATCTCACTTTTTTCAGTGTATCTTTATGCCATTTCATGGTGATTAAGTATCATGGGGTGGTAAATGAGTCATAGACTAGCACAGAATGATGTGTTAACATCCTCAGTTCTGTATTTTTTTCTCTTGCTTTGACTGGAATTGTCCTGTTATTGTGTATCCACTGGTGCATTTGTATCTTCAGTTATAATGCAGCTGTACATTCCTTGGATCATAACAAAAAATGGAGTTGGATTTTATATCTTTATTACGTCAATGATCTCCAAAATTTTTGAGCAGTTTTAAAGCTATTGTTTCTTAAATGACTCATAAAATTCCCAGTGCAGTGTGCACTCCCCGTAACCAGGCTAACAAGACTTAGCTAGTGCTCAGGAGTCTTCTAGAGCAATATTTGTCACAGCTCCTGCTTGGTGTGCTCAGGCAGTAACAGCACACAAAAGCAGATTGTATCATCAATCTCAGATTTGATGGAAATCACACAAGGCTCGGAGTACCAATTTAAATAAAAAGAAATATTATCACAGCCAAAGATAAGTGTCAACCTAAACTTCTCCGAAAGCCAATGTACTAGCAGCAATAATTCAACCCACTAATGTCCACTGCCTGAACATGCTATCATCAATCAGGAAACTCTCCCAGGACTTCAAGAGAAAACCAAATGGAAGGAGTGTTTGTGCGGAGCTGTTGTGCTAAGTGAGGAACAATCTCAAATGCCTGTGAGGCCAGGAGTGATACATAACAAATAGAGGCAGATTTATAGAGGATTTAGGGCTAATCTCTGTTGGACTCGGGCCCCCTGAGACATTACATCTTGGGGAAAATAATGGATGCCATTAAAAATGGCTACTTATTGCACTGTGCTATTTTTGACATACAGGATTTGCAGTATTCCCTTGAGAGACCTCTAAAATACCATGGAAAATAAATCAGTAGTCAATGGGAATTATAATGCCTAATGTGGGAGGTGTATTGTAAAGTTCAGTTTAAAGCACAGGTCAGAGAAATAAGACAAGGGAAAACCGTAATTGCATACCATCAATGAATCAAAATGACTCTCTAATTATGATGCAGACTGTCATGAATGCAAGTGTTACTGCATGAAAGAGACTTATTACTCACAAAAAGCTTTTTAATCCCCTGTGTCCCAAGGAAGGGACATCACAATTCAAAAGGCTATTTTTTTTAGTCCAAAGTACTGTGAATCTGTGTCTTGTAGCAGGATGTTGTGAAAAATTACAGTAATCGAGAAAAAACCCAACAACCTTCATTATAGCTGATATTTCATTTTAAGCCATGTGGGCCATAAAGTGGAATTTTTCTCCGGTGTGATTTTTATCACAGGAACCTCTTTTGTTTTGTATGATTATTTTTGATGCTTAACCTTAAGGAATGTCTGGTTGTTATCAATATGGATGTGTATATATTTGCACAACTCTAACCAGTAGATCAGACAGTAGTTTTCCAAAACAAGCAAAGTGAAGCCCATAAGGAAAGCCCAAGGTAGTGAGCACTGAGTAGGTGGGGGGAGCAGGCTGCCTTGTCATACTCTGACCTCCAGAGCTTTCCAAAAGAAGACTTTGATCTTCTGTTATTGGCATAAGCAAGTACACACATTTTAGCAAGTATATATACAAACTAAATAGTACAAATGCAAGTACTTGAATGGAGGCATGCATGTAAATAAACAGCCATATCTGTTGCCTGTAGGTGAGTCCTTCTAAATCGAACTAACTTGCAAAAAATAGTCAAAAGCTCCACTAAATTTTCAATTTGCAGACACTGAGGTCCCTTATGAGGATATTTTTTCAACTTGTAGAAAGGCAGTGAGTGAGAAAAAATGTTCTGCCTCAAAGCTAGTTCATCAGTAAGCAGCAAATGTGTTGGAAAGCCATTCCAATCCATTGGTAGGTAGCAAACGTTTTTAAAAGCCAAAATGATCTTTTAGCAAATAGAGCCATCAAGAACTCCATTGTATTAGAGAAAAGCAGTGGAAAAGCATTATACATGAGATTACATTTCTGCTGGAGCTGAGAAGTAGCTGAGTGAGCAAAGTGGTCCAGGTGACAGTTTGCCACCTTTTCATAATACCTACGCTTGTCATATCTGAGACCATCACAGCACGAGACTCAGGCACATTTCCCATTTCCCATTCTCAGCATTTCCCACATTCTCTGTCTTACCCTTGGGCTTCATGGTTAAACACTGCAGATGTTCTGATATGTGAATCCTCACAGGTGAATAAAACCCTTCTAGCTGCTAAGTAATCTCCTTGTAACATACAAATATTGACGCCAACTGGCCACTTTCACCCATGGTTTTGCCAACAGTCACGGAGTCTTGTGTACAGCCTTTGTATTAGGCAAAGCATTTGTGGGGTTGTTCTTGTACAAGAGCTGTTTTTGACACTGCAACAGTCATAAAATTATATTCTCTGTTTACAAATATAAACCACCTTTTACATCAAACAAAACAGGGATCCACAGGAGAATTATCTGCATCTTAGAATGTGAGTAGTATCTCCATTTAATTCACTGAAACAATCATTTTCCAGAAAAAAAATATTACACTGGATAATAGATTTCTATTCTGAGCTCATAGGGTTTAGAAAGGACTTCTTATAACATGCTTAGTACATTTTCTGTAATCTGACAGTATGATCATTATAGTGATTTAGAGAAATGAAGCAAAGACTAATCTTTGCACAATTAAACTAATCAGGGCAGGTTTCACTGGAGGAGGAGGTTGTTGATGAAGCATTTTACCTGGTTTGTGAGAAAAGGAAATTCTTAATATTCCCCTTACCCCCACTTCTTCAATATTCTTTCCTCTAATTTGATTTCACAGTATTTACATAACAGTTGTAATGGGATTTT
Organism: Drymodes brunneopygia; assembly: GCA_013400955.1. Lineage (NCBI taxonomy): Eukaryota > Metazoa > Chordata > Aves > Passeriformes > Petroicidae > Drymodes > Drymodes brunneopygia. The sequence continues at coordinate 296,873 of VZTZ01014968.1, read as the reverse complement.
TTCCTAATTACCCTATAAAAGTGCTTTCCATCCTCTCTCACCATGAGAAATACTTTTCAACCATTGAAAGAGATTTAAACAATAATCAAGTAATGTAAAATCTGTTTGTCTGATGAGCATTCTTAAAGTTACTTGCAGAGCTACATATAAAACTATAGCTATTGTGCTTGTAACTCCTCAATTTTCCCAGTGCCCCTTGAACAGAAGTTCACCACTTGCAAAAAACCAAAAAACAAAAATCTTACTGGTCACAAACCCCAACATATTACATGTGTTCTGAGATGTATGTAAAATCTCGTAACACCTTCTCTTTCCTTTGATGTATGATGCTGAAGCTAAAGTCACCTGATTGTTCTCTCATTTTCTGTGGTGAAGGGCAACTCTATGAAAGTCTCTCAAAGGAAATAACATGAGGGCAATAAACTCCACCTCCAGTACAAGTTGAACCTCGGCTTGTGTTGAGGATGACTGGCAGGTTCAGGGCTCTGCAGCCCTGGGCAGCGCTGGTCTCCCACAGCAGGGCTTGGCATCTCTCCTCTGATCTGGGGCACTGTGTGCTGTGTTTGAAGGGCAGGACACTGGAAAAAGCCACACATCACCAGTCCTGTCAGCTGTTTGGGGTCTTTTACAAGAAAATAAAGTAAGAAAGTACATTAATTTTTGGCTTCAGCTTGGACGTGCCTTCCCTCAGCCCTGTCTAGAAGTGGGGCACAGGCTCTCCATGCATAAACAACTCTTTGATTGCCTTGGCTAGGATTACCATCCACCCACAAGTTCTTCCTAAAGAAAACAATACAAAGATATCAAATGGAGTGAAATACCTTTAGTGGTAAAAGGAAAAACAAAAGAAATGCGAATTTCTCATCAAAACTAGCAAGTCCAAACTGAGCAGATGCAGAAAACCTACATCCACAGACGCTCTCCCTTATGATTGAATTCTGGCAGAGATCACCTCTCATAAGGAAGTTACAAATAAGGACAAAAGTTATCTTTAAAAGAGGCAATGTCAACTCATAGCACATAACACAAGTTCACATGTTAGTGAATCAGGTAATTATTTCACCAGGAATCCAGAACACCCTGCTCTTCTGTCGGCGTCTCATAGTAATTACTTCTTCTGATAATTGTTCTTACAGATTAATCCAAGATAACTTAATATCACTGTGTCATCCTTTCCATTATTTCATAGCTTCTAGAATTTTTTTATCTAAAGAACAAATCAATATGATTTGAAAAATGTTTGTATAAATATAGGTGATTGCAATGCAGCAAATCACTGGTTTTACCATGCTACCTGCTCATTAAGAAAATTAAGTATAATATGCACTAATATGTATATCCTTAGGTAATGGTATGGAGAGAAATTAAATAAATTAAAATTATTAGCTCCTTTCTATTAAAGCTTATTCATATTGATGATACTTTAGATTTATAATGCCATATACCTTCCAAAACTAAAAAGACTTGTTTAATATATACTAACATTTAATATTAGTTATTATTTATTTAAGTTAGCATTTATTTACTTCTTAAGCTTCATTATGTCCTCACTCTAAAGTTATCTTCTGAGTATATTAGTATTCTTCTTTTGAAAAGGAAAATTCTTTTATAGAACTTGACCCATATGGTTTGATATTTGAGGAAAATATAACAGTAATTTGAGTTTTAAGGATGTATTCCTAGCAGTCAGCTTAATACCAAAGTAAGACAGGAGAGCTGTCCACTTAATGATGCAAATACAATTAGAGAGAAGATCAATATCAAACCCAGGGTGATACTGAAATTGCATTCTCATTTTCCTCTTACAGTTTTGTATTTTGCTCTATGATTTCAATACAACTCATTGCTCAGTATATATGTATTGCTGAGCATTTGCAGAAAAAGAAAATTGCCAGGTGTTTCCAGCATTATGGAAATTTCTATCCTACAGGTCTCATCCAGCTGTGCTTTCTCTTGGACTAGTCATGACAATAAAGACCACAGGAAAAAATAAGCACCATTATTCATCTCAGATACTGATTTCTTTTGTGAAATTGTACTTTTTGAAAGTAATTTGTCACCATTATTATGTGTATTTTTCTGTAGCAATAGCTACGACCTGAACATCACAACTAATTCCTAATTAACCTCAGATACACAGATGAGTAGAAAATCTCTTATGAAGATATTTAATGTCTTGAAATGTAAAACGGTTTCAGCAATAATCTTTTGAGTACTTTGTGCACAGAGAGCAACTAAAAGTATAGCGTGAGAGAAGATTTCAAGGTAACTGAACCCAAAGGTTTGACAGTGCTCTTTGCGTCTTTGACAAGGCTCAGAACAGCAGAACACACTGGCAGTGCTGGAAGCTCACATTTTTCCCCCTTGCCCTTTCATCTTTTCAAAATTGTTCATGTCTATAATGCAGTAAATGGAAAAGAAAAAAAAAGGTAACCTTTTTCTTCTTGTAAGACACAGGTTGATTGCTGTCTCTTTTTGAGAAGTAGTATTTGCAGAAATGAGGTCACTGTCTGAAATCACTCCCCCATCTGCTCTGTTTAGCCTGTGAGTCATATGGAGTAAGAAAAAAGATTATCTGAGCCAGAGCTAACATGGAACTGAAAACAATAGAATAGCACAGCAACAAAAGAAATGACTACCCCACAGTTTGCTCTGTTCCTCTCTATTTGCTTACTAGTTTGGATGCATTAAGAAAATCAATTGAAAACGAGGCAATGAGAAAAAATGGAGTGCCTAATTGTGCTTAAAGTGAGCAAAAAGTGATCACAGGAGGATCATGGCAGTCAGGATGTAAAGTGAGTACTTTCAACAAGAAATGCTACTAATTTCATCAAGGATGAGATAATACCATCATGTCTTGTAAGTGGAACAAACTGGTGTGCCTTGTGGTCCCTAGAAATAAATCCCAAAGAAGACACAGGCTCTATGTACACGGTGAGTGGGGGCACAGATTCAAGCCAAACAGTAACATAACAGGTTAGAGGAGATATCAGCATACTAGTGACACCTTGCTCTCGAATCTTTTTCTGCTGCAAAGTTTGAGAAAAAGGAAGTTTATTTCTGCTCTTTGCTTCCCTATTAATATTCTATACAGATTTGACAAAATTCTTAGATAAAGGATGTCTTCCAAAATAGATAGTAATAAGGTTCATTGAAGTCAACATTTATTTTCCTTTCAAATTTCTGGGTTCATCTACCAAAGTAGGTCAAAATATTCCACAACTAGTTCGTGACCTAAAAACGCCACTTCAGATGTTTTAAAACTATCTGCAAAATTGAGTTTTAAAAATACATAATAATGTAGGAATGAAATGAAAACTGAATAATAAAGTAGAAGTAGATCAAGGCTTAGATGCATCTTTTGACCAAAGAGCTTCAGATTTTGTTTCTTTCCTTGAAAAATAAAGTGTTTAGTGTTGCACATTCGTTGTACAACATAGACAGAGTTAAAATGAAAAAAGCCCAACCTGAGATGTGCTTTTCTGCATGATTCTGTGGGTGGCTTGCATAGTGTTTATGTCTGTCTTAGGAAAGGGAGCAGAAACAGCTGCTCATATGCTTTCTGCAGCAAAAAACTGGGAGCTGGCACCCTCACATCTACCTGAGCAGGACCACCTGCACCCTTGACCTGATGTCAGGTCAAGCTGCGCCCAAGAGCTCTTCCACAAGAGGAAGCTGCTGCTGCTGCTGTTACCTGTGCTCAGAACCCCAGCCCAAACCCCAGCCCTCAGCTCTGACAATCAAATCTCCCTTGAGAAGGAATGGGTCAAAATCTGGTGCTTCCCCATTTGCAGGAGTGCCTGAATGCTGACCCTCTGCCTCCATAAAACTGAAGTTTCAATGCGTGTTTTTCTGCCCACACATAAAATATCTTCATCTTGGCAGCTGAACCCAAAGGCAAGTGTTTGCATAGGCTTAATCAACTGCCTTTTGCTTTCAGTCTCAAATTTATTGAAATATTTCGTTGGTACACTTTTTAAGGGATGCTACTGAAAGTGGGTAAGCCTCTAATGGCACAGAAGATACTGCCATAAACCTCACAAAATTTCAGAGTTCAAAGGGCAGCTTAAGCAGGAGGATTGTTTATTCAGTTCTTTGAAAGGAAATGAGAGGGAGAAATTCATGCAATGATTAAACAAGACGAGATATGCAATGTTCATTAAAAAATAAACATTTTGAGGAAAAAGATAATGAATTTTAATTGCAAACTATTTAATATACTGAACAAAGGTGGGATTTTGTAATTTGATTAGTATCTTGTAGGAGGGACAAAATGAATATTTTCATACATTTAACAACTGATTATTTATTAAAACATTTACTGAATGTTTAAAAAACAGTTGGCAAAGCCCATTATTGGTAAGCAAACCGTTAAGCTCCCTACAAGTAAAATAAGAGTCAAAATCAAGCCTTTATTGATGCTCAAAAACATAAAAATAAAAATGCCAATTCAGATAATTTTTTTTAATTTGTTGTTTGCTTGTTTTTTTAAATTCAAATGAGCATTTCAAAACCAGCTCTCACCTAGGGCTGCATACTCCAGTCCCTTGCTCCTCTGACAAGAAATTAAGCATGCGACAACCAATATGTAAACTAATAGCTGAACTCATGGATTTTTAGTCCTAATTATGCAAATTCAGCTTATATTTCTAGGATCTGAGTTTGCATTTTGAGCCAGTATGAGTCTTGTTCTTATCTAAATAAAAATTTCTCCCAAGTACTAAAAAGAAGTTAAAAGGATTTTTATTACTCCCTTAAGCCCTAAACCAGCAAATTTTTCTCTTTTTGCTCAACTTTTCTAGCTGGCAATATTTCATTATTACCACTTAAATAGCTAAAATACAGACAATTTGAGAGCAGAAAGAGCCAATGCATTTGCAGTAAAATTCATTCTGTGACTACATTGATCTGCTGAATACTAAAATTTGTAAAACCTTTCACTTTGCCTTAACTGCAATGATAATGTCCCCGCAGGTAAAACGAGGTCAGTTCACTTTGTTCTTTGTCACCTCACCCCAGCCCTGTTCTCATAAGGCATATCAAAACACCCTAAACTAATAAGGCTGATTGAACAATCAGATTTTCCTAACACTTCAAAAGCAGAACAATAACCAGTGACACAGCCAGCTGGAGCGTCAGCCCCGAAGGATTTACACCTATGGTTACAGAATGCTGGAGAAAACATGGAACTAGAAACTTCTCCCAGCCAGGACAGTCTTTGTATGTTTCTGATTAAGATCCTATAGCTCTGTTTGCAATCCCAAAAGCTGGTAACACTCACCCCTCTGCAAAATTCCGCTGGCTCATCCCCACCCCCATAAATGCTGGAACCCTTACTGCATCAGTGACCCCGAGTCTGAGAACTGCTGCCTAGGTATTTCCCTCCCCTATGCTATATTTGTATCCAGTCAATGAATCCGAAATCCCCCACTAATTACCATCTAAGCTGTTATAAAGAATCTACACGTGTTACTGCATAAAAGAGGATTACTGTACTTTAAACTTAGCAAGGCTTGGTAATCCTGTGTACACACAGCACTGGACACCATAAGCGATGCGGGTTTAGGGACAGCGCTTTGGGCAGCGTTCCCTCAGTGGGTGCTTCAGCTGTCACCACTGCTCTGCTTCTCCTGTCATGCCCAAGAGGTCTGCTCAGGATTGCTGAGCCACTTGATGAGCAGCACACAAAAAAAACCAAACAAAAAAACAATTATATGCCAAGTATATCGTTATTCATTTATGCGCTTTAACATTTCTTTCAACAATTCTGTAGTGTCCTTCCAAGATGACGATGGCAGATTTCCTTGATGGTATTTATGGCCTTTCAAAATTCCTCTGAAATACATTTCAGAGTTAATGATTTCTGTTTAAAGCCACCATGGGAGAAAAAAGTAAGCAGAGCTCCTACCCCAAGAGGTCAGATAGTCATCTTAAGCCTATGCTTATCTCCCAATCTAAGTATTTTAGACATCTGAAATTCCTGTTTGATTAACAAGTTAGGAGTTGAGGGCAGCATGAGAAGTACAGCAAGAACTCCATTGCATCAAAATCTGTTTTCAAATCTTATCAAATAATTTTACAACAAGCAAATAAGAATGCTCTGATTTTATTTACAGATGGGGGGAAAGATTACTTTTACTGATAACTTGCACACTATCAAAATTTTACACAGCTCCATTAAGCAGCACTGAAAATCATTTTCTCCTAAAGACTTACATAATATCTTCCAAAGCTTGTGCACTTCTCTTCCAGAGAAGAGCGGGAACTATCCAGTAGAGAAGAATCTCAAGAGACTCCAAGAAGCTGACTTTTGGGTAAGGCAGTGCTTACAAGTCATGGGAATATCCATTACACAGCTGAGAAGCATTGGAAGACAGGCTGGCTGACTAAAAAAAAAAATCCACCAAAAAGTCCATTTTAAAGGAATTTCCCAGGGGTTCAGTTTAAAAAGACACAGAGTGGAAGGCTTACAAAAAAAAACCAGTGAAGACAAATTGCTGAGTTAGAAATTTTAGAAGACTAACTCCCCAGAACTCTTGGATTTTTCAAATTTTCAATGACAAAGAAGGTTGAAAAATTGCTGGTTTAGACACCACCACCAAATCACATTTTCAAGAAAATGTTTTCATTGTCAATAGCACAAATAATCATGTCCACCATAGGGCATGGTCCTTACTTATAAGTTAATTTAATCAGCTACAGTAGTTTTGTAAATACTTTACTGAAAATAGACCTTTTCCAGATTACAAGTTTCTTGTCAGTTTAGGAGAAAAAATAAATCTCCTATATAAATTATTTGCTATATCCATTTTCATCCAGGACATGATTATCCCAAGATGTGGAAATATGTCACCAAGGAAGGATTTGTTTATACAGTTAAAAAATCAATATTAAGTACAAATATAAAAATTCTCCAAAATCCCAAACAACATTTTTACAGTGCATCTGTAAAAAAACCCAAAAAGTAGAAAACCCAAGCTAAGCATTTCACATGTGTCTGCCCCTGGATTGAGAACTCTTTTGCACATGTCACTTGTCTACAAAGGCCCAAATTCTGCACAGTATTTCTTCATTGAACCCCACTAGACTTTGTCCTGGTACCTTCTGGCCTTGAAGTCTATGGTTAAACACATCCTCAACAGTTTTTTAACCGAAAGTTAAGATCATTTCTCTTGTATCATTCAGTTATTCTCAAGCCACTGAAACCAAGGAAATAGTGTCACAAGAACATGTTCTCTATTTAATTTTTAACCCTCATGTCTCAACCCATGAAGTCAGCAGAGCAGTAAACTTCATAAATGCAAAACTACAGTAAACTGCAGAAATGTGTAGGCAGCACTGAAATGAAACATCACAGACCTCCCCAAAAGCACTCCGTTGTGTCCCAGCAGAGCAATAACAAAGGACCAGAAGGGTTTGTTTGGTTTTTTTCCCCAGAGGTCACTTAATCTAAAATTTTTTGGTGCATGCTTCAAAGTTTTTCTATTATGAGAAAGGGTATAAACTTTTCATGACTTCTATTATTTCCCTGCCCTTTTTGTGTAACTTCAAATTTCTATATGAGTTAACAAAGTTATATAAGGTGTGATGAGACCTGTCTGTAAAGGGTCAGATTGGATGCTTTTCATTGTATCCAGCTAAACTCTTTGTCCCAGCAACTCCAGGCTCTAAGTTTCATGGATAAGCTCCTCATTACCCCAGGAAGTCAGTAACTCAAAGATTGCCCAGTGGCACTTTCCTTTATAGTGGTTATAGAAATCCAGTTAGAGAAACCCACTTCAAATAAGAAAAGGCTATAAATTTTTATATAATACTTTCAACATTCCTTTTGACAGGTTTTTTGCATGACAGTATCCTCAATTTTCTTCTGATGGTGTCTTCTTTTTTTTCTGAATGGTCTGAGTGGTCCCAAATACACTTCCCCTATATCAGTACACTTAGCTTTCTCAGCCTCTCACTTTGGCAGTGCTCTTCTGAATTTCCTGTGATCTCCTGTCAGCTAACATCAATAACTTCATCATGATAACAAGTTTGCTGTCCCTGTACATAAATCAAGTCACACTGGTGTTTCCAACCTTCCTAATTTAAATGCTAAGACTGAGGACTCCATGTCTGAAAGAGGTCATAATTTGCCTCCTTCTCCAAGAGTATTTACAACATAAAAGGAAATCCCGTGGATTTCTCTTGCTTCATGCTCCTGCAGGGCATATGTATTATCATCATTTTTTCCAAAGACAAAATCTGAACTCTTGTAATCAAGGTTTTGAATCCTTATTTTACCTGAAATCTCTCTCACGGTTCCTGACAGAGAACCATTGGGGGAAAATTTACTTTGAGTTGACCTTTTAAAGACTATTTAGCACAGTATTTTTGTGATTAACATTATTAAATTACCTATGTGAAATAAGATAACTCTTCATGCATGTGATTAAAAGACATCTCAGAAAAATAGGTGGGTAAAAACATCGGGTAAGATGATAAAAGAAACAGCCCAGAGGCATGTGCAGGACCTGATGCACTGCTGACTTTCTGCACAGCTGGGTTTAACCTCTGCTGCAACCATGGTCCTTTTTAAGCTGGTTCTACAAGAGGCGACAGACATGCAAAAGGAACAGATGATGATCGAGTGTTAATTGAAATTCCAAAGTTAATATGACTTTAAAATATTTTTTTCTCTATATTATGTGATCTTTCTAATATGTAGCAGTAGATTTGCAGCAGTGCAGTCTAAGGTTTGAAGGGAAGGGAAGGTAAAGGTAGTTGTTAAAAAATAAGGCAAGCTTGCAGCCACTGCTCTTTACAAAACTGATAAAGTTACTCTGAGACAAAAGCTCTTATATTTCCTCTGCTCTAGCTCTACCAGTAAGTCTAAGGAAATGGTATTGCCTCTCCCTACAAATTCTTCCTCCTTTTTCAACACTCCGCTTGATCAATATGTTGGGGTCAGTCTTTATCCAAGTGGCAGAAAGACGTGGCAATTATATTCCCACAGAAGTGGAGTTAGTAGGAGCTACCATATTCTAAAGATGCACAAGGCTGGAGGAAAAATAGGTGCATCTTACAGAGAAACTCCAAGCTTTATGAATATACCTTTTCAGCTGCAGTAGTGCTTTCCCAAAACATTTTACCTTTCCGCCTCTACAGCAGCATGCTGGAAACTGCTTTGCAGAGATCTTCCCTCCCTTCCCCCACACCCCATTATTCTTTACATCTTCTCTCTTACACTGAGCAAATGATGCAGAAAGAGTAGCCAGTGTTTTCCACACCAAACAATTTGTTGACTGTTAGAGGGCATATGGGCAGGACAAGCGCTGCCTTCAGCAGGGTATCTGTGCCCTCTGTCATTATTTTCTGCTCTCGCTGCCCGTTCCTAGCTCAAAGCAAGCCCTACTTCCGTCCGCTACTCGGAGCAGTCGTTTAAAGGACAAGAGTTTTTTTGTAGCTGTGCTGCAATTCATGGTGCCAACACAGAAAGCCTCGCTCCTTCTCTAGTTTTTGTCTAGGACTGAACACAAAAGATGGGGTGGGGGAAGGGAAGGAGAGATGGTAGAGTGCTCCCCAATGCTTCTTCTGGCATATATAATATTCCTCGTGATGTTCAAAGACTTAACATATATTAAGTGAGTTACCTACAGAATATTAAATCATTATAAAAATATTAAAGTACCCATGTGTAAGTTATTTTCATTTCTGTAAGTACAAAAGAAGAAATACAATTGTTTTTATTTAAAGTAATTATCAGTGTCTGACAATTACTTTTTAACTGGTATCCAAATCTAGTTGCTATTTTAGGAGGGTACTTCTAGGCACATGATAGGTAGCAAACACAAATATTGCTGAGATTTATCCAGTGCTACCATTTTATTAAAAAAAAAAAAATGATTTTCCAAGATACGTTGTTTTTCACATGAGTTGTTCCACAAGTCCTTTCGTGAGTCTCTTATTTCATAGGCACCATTTTATAACACAACCAAATCATGTGAACTAGCAGATGAAAGCAAAGAAGAAGCATTTCAGTTCCTGGAGATTTAAAAAATCATGTTTCCATGACAAACAACACAAACTAAAGTCCTCCTACCATCAGTCATCTCATCAGTGAACTTACTGTGAATATCCAATTTAGTTTACTATGATAAATTAAAGAGTAGATAAAGTTTAAGTATACTTAAAACTGAGGAAATCTATGTTAGATTTGGAGGAGCTCAGTGAAGGACCTACAAACACATTTGCATGGGGCTTTGACCCCTAGGGAAAGTAACAAACATGAAGTTCCAGCTAAGTTATGCTTTTACAGCTACCATTATTTCTTAGATAGTAATTGTAAAATGACAGTCTCTGCAACCAAGTGTAACAGTGAAAAAAAGACATCACAACCCTGTGCTATGGTCTTCATTTTCTCGCTCACAAGAAAACATGCCAAGCCTGCCCTATAATAATTTTCTCATTTAGCTGATTGTCCTTTATTCCATCCTCCACTAAGCATTGGACTGTGGATAATGTAGTCTCAAAGTATCTCTAGGGAAGAACTCAGTTGTTTCTTTCTCTGTTATGAATGTTTAGGTGGATAAATTGCATTCAATCAAAGTTTTCCTTTGAGGGTAAGCCTTTGACCCATTTGATACAGAGATCTGATCAACACTTACAATTCAGTCACTGAAATGAAAAGATTTCTTTCCATAAATGACATGCATTCAATAGGCAACAGAATTAAAACATCAAACCTTCACTGAAACAAGGAGTACAGACACAGTGGGATAAAACACTTCTTGTTCCACGTAACACTTCTTGTTCCACGTAACTTTTATCTCCTAAAAGCAATTGGAACTTCTTGATGTAAAACACTACAAATTTAGCAATACTTCATTTATTATAATACAGAAACAACCATCATGCATCTAGGGAAAAGAAGGGGCATGGTACACTTAAGGTCTGCCTCCCTCTCCAAGAGGCAGAACCAGTTTGCTGCAGAGGCAAATAATGAGATGACAACAGATCTGCTGCCTTCCTGGGAGCCTTCCCATGGCTGTTCAGACGGCAGCAGTGAGGGGGGAAGACAGGGCCTTGCCCTTACTGCACCTGTTGGCAATGTCCGACTGGTAAATATAGAGATTTTGAAATAGAATTCTGCTCTGTGTTCAAGGAAAAAAACAAATATCCTTTGTGAATTTAAATACTTTGAAACCCTACGAAAGGTTCAAACAAAGTATTTTTCCATTTTGCATGTTTTCATATAAAGTTGAAATAAAATTTGCCGTGTTATCGAAATGAAATCCTGAAACGGGACTGGAAAGCTCTGCAATGAAAGAATGATGCTCTCACATTGTGCCTGCTTCAAAATGGAATTTTCTCAGTGCCAGTCTGTGTCATTGGAAAGTATCATTGGAAAATGTCATGGAAAAATGTCCAACTGACTTTGGGTAAGTGTCTGGCTTCTGAGAGGTGTAGCTCCACATCTGGGATGAAGGAAAGTGGAAATTGTGTATTGGCCTTCAGTCTTGAACTAAAAGAGTGCAACAGTGTGCTCTCTGATACTTGAAACTGATGGCAAATCTAGCTTACCTGCCTGCCACACGAGGACCTCAGGTATTTTTAGGCAGCAAAATATCAGAACTATTTGTGTTCTGAAGGGTGCAGAATAGCTTGAGAGCAACATTAAGCTTTGTAAGAACCGACATGACACATTCTGAGCCTTATTTGTTAAATGCCAAATGATATTCCATTTTTTAGTGCTTAAGCCCACCATCTCTGCTGCAGAACTCACTGGTTTCTCCAGCCTACCTCAACATTGAGATTTTTTTGTTCTTGCACACAGCCGGCAGTCTGGCAAGCTAATCGTCCTCTGCTGATTCTACCAGATGCCTGTGAAATAGAAAGCTGCCCACCACCAAACAGACTGGCAGCTTTATGACTGTGACAATTGCTTGTGGCAAAATTATAATTAGTACACCAATGTTGCTATGCATTCTAAATTGGATCACACTGATTCCTGCTCCAGTTTTTTCAGACTCTCTGAATATGATTTTTAAACAATTGTGAAAACAGCTGCATGCTGATTGCCATTAAAATCAACATCCACCTGATCTTAGCAGCAAGCATGGTGATATTTCTCTCACTACTCCAGGAGAAGGTGTAAGTGGCAAGGACTATGTTGTGTTTGTCCAGGAAAGGCTGTCATTGTTGTTCCCAGAGCATAAAACATCCTTGAGTGATTAGAGATAACAGCTCATCTAATGTCTCCAAGTGGTTACTGACATGCAGATTACACAGACTTTTTGCTAAACAGAACACTCTATGCAAGGCTGTTGCTGTGATTAAATATTTTTCATGTGTTTCCATTCCAAACATTTTTAAACACCTCTAAGCAAGGGAGAGTGGGTGGAGAAATATGACATGCAGAGAAAAATACTTAGAAATTAAACATTTTACAAAAAATACGCTTGAACAGGTCAGAAATGCTGTGCTTCTCCCTGATTGCTGCCCAAAAATGGCTCTCATGTCACTGCCTGATTTCTGTGAACATGGAAGGTATAATTCCACCAAACTATTTTTTTTAATACAGGTTGGTGTTGCTTAGGGAGGGGACAAGCAAGGTGCACACCTCTCTTTAACCAGTGCAGCAGGTTATTTGCAACCTGGTGCAGCTGGTGTGAGGTCTCATGGAGGTGTCTGGTGGTGGGGGAGGGGACATCTTTCCAGGGAAGGTGGGTTCTCCTGACCCAAATGAGAACCATCATAGGTGGTTTCTCACCACCCATAGTAAAGCCTGCCTGAGATCAGCTGCAATGCACTTGCAGACTAGTGGAACCAGCCTATTGTGAAATAGAGAGCACAGCAGGCATGCTAAGTACCATTTTAAGGCACTTGAGATAAGAGTTAAGATGACATGCTCTATTTGTGCCAGACAGCTGTGTTGCAGGCTAGTGGAATCTTCCCCAGGGATGCTTCTCACTGCAGGGCTGATGGTAGGTGCCAGGACTCTGGGTCATCCCTGGCCCCCCAAATCCAACACCTCTTTGGACAGACCCACAAGGAAGCCCCAGGGGGCAGAGCACACAGAGCAGGGGGAAGGTGGACAGCCCTCGAAACAAGCAGGAAAGTTCTGCCATGCATTTGCTAATTGGCTTTTTGTGACTTTTATAAATCATAGAATGGTTTGGGTTGGAAGGGACCTTAAAGATCATCCAGTTGCAGCCCCCCTGCCACGGGCAAGTACAGCTTTCACCAGACCAGATTGCTCAGACCTCCATCCAACCTGGCCTTGAATATTTCCAGGGATGGAGCATCCACAGCTTCTCTGCACAACCTGTTCCGTTACCTTACTACCCTCAGAATAATGATTTTTTTTCTTATATCTAATCAAAACCTACCCTCAGTTTGAAGTCATTCTCTCTTGTCCTATCACTATGTGCCACTGTAAAAAGTCCCTCTCCAGCTCTCTTGTAGTGCCCCTTCAGGTTCTGGAAGGCTGCAATTAGGTAACCCTGAAGACTTCTCTTTTCCAGGCTGAACAATCTCAATTCCCTTAGCCTTTATATGCAAGGTTTTTAGAACCACCACAACCACCATGATATGAGATGTCTTTACATTGGTTATAGCAGAGCAGCACTTGGGAAAAAACGCTGCTGGTCAGAGCTCCCAATGGGGAATGCTCAAAAGAACATACTAGGAGCAGTGAGTCTTGCTTCCTTAATGATAGTGTGCCTTGTAGGCATTTAGTGATGGCGGCAACAGATATGAATAAAGCAACATTCACACACTGTCACTACATGATCCGTCCTCCCATTTTGATTTTTTACAAGGTAGGTGCAAGGTCATGAATCCAAAAGGCTTGGGGAAACAAATGAAAAGAATCACAGAACAGTCAAAGCCATTTACAAGCATTTGCAGCAAGGCAAATACATGGAGAACAGAAACCCTGTGCCTGAGAGCCTCCTGCACGCAGCTCACACAGCCCCTGTTGCCTGGCAAGGACATGTAGGTGTCTCAAAGGGACATCACAAAGGGAGTGACCAGCAGCCAGCCTTGAAAAATCCAGCTTTGGAGCTGAGATGTTCTGATTATAGATTGCTGTGGTCACTGTCATAGTGCTGAAGACCTAAACACTTTATTGTTGCTATTGCAAAAGCCATCATCTTTTAAAAGAAAATACTCTTTCAAGACAATTTCAGTATGCAGAGCCTCACAGTGAGCAAGAAAATCACTCTTATTCATCAGTGATTAGTCCAGACAAAATGAGAAGGAAAAAAACAGAAACAAAAGCTGTCCTTCTGGGCATCTCCTTTATCATTCTCCATAGTGGATCTTAAAAAGGAGCAAAAGGAAAAGAAACATAACCCAAAGATCAGACAAGTGAATACTGGCTTAAAATATTCCCCTTGAATAAGGAAAGGCATTAAACCGATTGTGTGGCAATAGAAAAATTCTAGAAAATTCAATGTTCATATGTTAGTACAATGTAATATATTAATACTGTGCTAAGAAAAAAAGTAGTATTGAAACTACTTGTAGATGAAAGCAACTCTTCCAATCCCATACTAATGTGTTTTATCTGAAGTAAGGGAAATCAAGGAAGCAAACAAAACAAGGGGGAAAAAACAGTTTTGGGGGTTTTATGGACACATTGGAAAAGAGTCAGTGGGGAAAATCTCTACTACTGTAGATTGGCAGTGAATAAGGTATGGCTGAGGGACAGGTGGAAAACCCAATAAGAGCAATAGCTTATGTTTTCTTCCAGGAATGACATAAAACAAATAGCAAACACTGTGTCATGGAGCAATTACATGGTTTTCTCTCACTGGAGCTTGCTCTTTTTGGATGGTCTTTAGAGTTTGGTATCACATAGTGTTTGGTATGCCATGGAAACAGACAGCAAATGGGAAACTGTTGATCCAGTTGAACATTAGCGATTTATAGGCAGTTTGCAATTAAGTGGATAGATCATTTTGGTGCTATTTGGAAAGTGGCTGAAAGACTTCAGCGATGTAATGGAAAAACTACAATCAAAAGCAATCCAGCTCCCCATCTTCTTCAAAACAGCTGCTTCTTTTCATTCAGGAACTTTGCATGTCTTGCTAAAATTTCCTATTGCTTCGCATATTTCATGAAAAACATTTATTAAATTATAGTATCTTCTGTGTTGCTTTTTTTTTTAATTGAAAATACAAATTGCCAGGAATTCACAGCAAAATTCCACACAAATGAATAAGAGCAAGAAATCACAGATGAGAATTTGCTCACAGGTTGTCTCACACCTTGTTTCATAGGTGCTGGTGTGCTACCTTCAATGACTAACATTTAAACAATTAGCACAAAATTGTCTTCTGAATACCATGGTTTGCACAGGAGAAACATCATGGTGATTAGCTCTGTGTAGTTAAGGGTGCATGTGTGTGGCTAATGGAGGAGGGGAAGCAGTATTCCTCCCTGTGCATATCTCCAGATGTTCAAAACAACAGGAGTCATCCTCTCTAGCATCAGCACAAATACTACAGGACTCAAAGCTCAATTAAAAAGAAAAAGACTGTTATGCATTTCCAGAAACAGTGAAAAGTCAGAAGTGTTATGAATGTAGGGGCTATATTGCTCCAGCATGTTCCCCTGCTGCCTCATCAACTGTTTTCTCCACAGCCACATCCCCAAGTCCTACCCTATAGCCCCCTCTATGGAAAACCAGTACCAAAAGAATGAAATCCATGGAAATATACAGCTTTTATAAGATGTTAGGCAATTTAGCTATTAATAACACTTGACGTCACACCTTCAGGGAAGCAAAAATGCTCCTGAAGGGGAGCTAAAATAGGCCAGCTTCGACTCAGTATGGCTACAAGAGCTGCTGCTGGCCAAAGGCAGCCCTACTGCAACTCCCTTCTCCAGAATAATAGTGTTCTTTAAACTATCTCTCTAAGATCTCTGTTTTCAGTGATTTTCCTGTCAGCAAATTAAAAACAATAAAGAGACAGAGAATATACTTGTGGTAATTTAAACGCTATTTCACATTAATTAGCCAGGTCAGCCTTGCTGCAACACTTGAATTAATTGTGGGAAAGTGGTATCATCAGTTCACTGCTAGGTAGCACTGACAGAGCTGTGCAGCAGCAAATCCATCATTCAGAGACAGAGGCAGCATTTTGAAAGAAGATACAGAGCTTCAGGCATTGCTTTTTCTCTGCGACCCACTGATGGAGCCTGTTATTAGTATTAATGTTTCATTAATGAAGATGATAAAGGAAAAAGACATTTACGGGCATGCCTGGATTTGGGTCTCCTAGCTCTCTCTGTCATGGTCCATTTCCCAAAAGGACAGAGCACTTGTCATTCCAAAGCTGTCTTTGCTTCTCTGGCTAACACGGTGCCCATGGTCACACAGGCATTAGGTACACTGTGTGCCATGCTGCAGTGCTTCCCTCCAGACCTCCACTCCCACCAAACTTGGTGCAGAAGGAGAGCATCAGTTGTGATGTTGCTGTGAGGCAAAACTTGTTAGCAAAAGGTTTAGCACTGCAGCAGCAGAGCCGTGTTTTCCCCCTGACCCCATCACTGCTCTATCTTGTTCAGTGCTAGCAGAAAGTTTGCACATCCCCAGGGGAGCCCGCAGGACCCCTGCAAGCTCCACTCTGTTTTCCTGAACAGCCTTTTCCCTGTCTCCACTGTAAAGTTATTCTCTCGCTTTGTTCTTCATAAATACTGTTTAGAAAGCCCAGTGACAACCTGCTTAGAGGAGAAAATAAGGAACATTTGTCCTCTCTGAATACAGTACAGCACACATACAAATACACCTCTTAGCTATAAAGGATTCCTTCTTCTTTCCAAAAGTAATTCATAAGAGTTTGCTCACTATAAGTCAAATACAGCTGATTAAGAGGAGTTATCGTTAGCATAAAAATAATTATTGTTAGCATAAAAATAATTTTCCTTGCCATGATGAAACTTATTAAAATACTGGAAGAAACCACAGTCTGCTGCCATCAGTTAGAAATATATATGTCATACAAAAACAGACAATTAATGAGCATGTGAAATTACCTCATGCTGGTCCCTAGGCCAACAGTTTATCATTACCCAGTTTTTGGGGTAGTTTCCTCAACAGAAGGCATCAAATTGGGTAAGATACTTCAATTGGAGTAGCTTACTGGGTCGTTTTCTGACCGTTGATATAGCTCACTGTAGAAGTAGACATGTTTTAAATATCAGCAAAGTTTTTATTTCATTTATATACCACATCATTAAAAGAATAGTTTAGCTGTAGCTTTTTTACCTAACCAAAGACAGTAAGCCAACAGAAAGAGTCCAACCTTGCTGATCACACTTTTAGGTCCACGACCTCTAAGTGCAAAAGGTTAAAAATCAATAAATGAGCAGTAATAACTGTCAAGACCTTTGTTGGTGGTTTTTTTTTCTGGTTAAGCAGTGTGCAATTGCTTTGCTTTTTCAATGCTCCCACTGAAGGTAACATATGGCCACATAGGAAAATCTGCCAATGCAATGCACAAAGCATTCACATCTTTTCTCCCTCTCACAATATTTAAAACAAAACAAAACTAGTTTTTCCCTCAAATACAAGATCCTAGTGTATCTGCCACATCTTCTTCCCCCCCACCCCAAGCAAGAGAAACAGCATTTTAATCCATGAGAAAAAAAGATTATTTTCAGTGTGGAGCCAACATGTATGGTTGCTATGGTGACATAACAGTTGGCTAAATTCTATCAGTTCTCCCTATTATATGGTATTTTGTTTAAGAAATCACTGCTTAAAGAAGAAAGCTCCCTCCCCCCCCCATCATTTAAGGGTACTCAACAGGCTTATTACTGTATTGATCACTGTGACACAATCACCTTGATGTGAAGTCGCTTCTTGAGGAAACCCCCAACAAGCACCAAGAATAACCAGCTAATAAACTGTGAAGGCATATGACACATTGCATTCTCCCTTTACCTTCCTCTATCTCATTTGATACGTTCCTGAATCCTTATACACTAATGTGCCTTTGCAGAGGCTATTTTTAACACATCAGCTACCTAAGCAGCTGGATTTTTTCCCCCACTATGTGTTTTTTGTTTCTGACATTTTTCAAATAAGTAGAATTCCATTTTCAGCTATGCAGAAGTTTAGCCACAGTGGAATAATTTTGAAACCCCATAGTAACATGTGTAATGTTCAACATTGCTAGGACTGGGAGCTTTTTAGAGTCACTAAAGGCAATTTCCACTTCCCAAATAAGAAAAGCATTTAGGCTTACTAAGGGAGTTTGAAAAAAAATCTGATTGAAGTAGAAGGGAGGTCACTTTAGTCCCATAAATATGTCTAAAATGGCCATGAAAGCAGTGAAAAATGAGTGTAGTTAATACAGGATCAGAGAAATCTCAGCACAGGAAAGACATAGACTTGCTGGAGCTGAAACACCTTTCCTATGAAGACAGGCTGAGAAAATTGGGGTGGTTCAGCCTGCTAAAGAAAATGCTCCAGGGAGACCTCATTACAACCTTCCAATGTTTAAAGGGGGGACTTTAAGAAAGATGGGGAAAGATGTTTTAGAAGGGCCTGCAGCAATAGGACAAGGGGTAATGGTTTTAAATTTTAAAAGGGTTCGATTTAGACTACAAGGAAGAATTGTTTTGCAGTGAGGGTGGTGAAACACTGGAATGGTTTGCCCAGACAAGTGCCCCATGCCTGGAAATATTCAAGG
Source organism: Drymodes brunneopygia (assembly GCA_013400955.1). Classification (NCBI taxonomy): domain Eukaryota; kingdom Metazoa; phylum Chordata; class Aves; order Passeriformes; family Petroicidae; genus Drymodes; species Drymodes brunneopygia. The sequence continues at coordinate 278,190 of VZTZ01014968.1, read as the reverse complement.
TCAGGTTGGATGGGACTCTGAGCAACCTGTTTGAGTTGAAGACATCCCTGCCCATGGTGAGGACATTGGACTAGATGACTTAAAAGTGCCTTCCAACCCAAACCACTCCATGATTCTATAATTCTAAGTGGTGCCCAATGTGTTTGTTAAGGCTTTAAGAAACTGGTTGTTTGATTGTTAATGGGTCCGTCTTAAAACAGAGCCTTTTGTGCCCTGGTTCATCATGCAAACAATCTCTAGAAACTCCACAGTAAAATTACAGAGAACAAGGGCACAGAGTTCTCTGCCTTGCAAGTAGAGTGAAATAGTGGTCTCTGTGTAACACCCTGACATAATTATGGCAAACTCGGATTTGAGCAAGATTTTACATAGGCATACAGTGACAGACAAGGGGTAATGGCTTTAAACTGAACAGGTGTGTCTCTAGATTATGTATTAGGAAGAAATTCTTCAAAATGAAGACAGTAAGACACTGAGATGGTTGCCCAGAGAATAGATGCCCTATCCCCAAAAGTTTTCAGGTTTGGATGGGGCTTTGACAAACCGGTCTAGTGGAATATGCCCTTGCTCATGGTGGGAGGATAGAATTAGAGGATCTTTATGGTTCCTTCCAACCCAAACTATTCTATGAAGACTGCAGATGTTAGCAAGATGCAGGGTTTTTATACACAGAGACCAACGCTGAAATCCAGGAGTCTCAGACATGCACTTCCTTTTTAGCCCTGTTCACCCCTTGTTGCCACTCATGGAAGCAGGTTCCTGGTTTATTGACGGTCTTGAGCTAATGCTAGGAGAAAGAAATTGTTCCACTTCCTCATCCTGTTTGTTGAGAAAGAAATACTCCCTGAACTGATGATCTCTTAGGACAGAGAATAAAGCCTGAGCTGAGGTAAGCCTTGCACTGTCTCTGCAGTATCTCAGTAACCTTAGTGGTTCCTTCCAGCTTTTGTCTTTTGCTTCTCATCCTTGCTGTTCATTCATCTTAAAAATAGACAAGCTCATATTTTAATGACAACTTGAAAGATCTATTTTCCTCTCTTTCTAGCCAAGGACATTGGATTCAACTCAAAATACTGTTGCAAAATGTTTACCCCACTTAAAAACCTCACTGAGCTTTTAGTGCATACTTAAGAAATGCTAAAAAATGTATTTTATGCAGCAGTTAAAAATTATGCTAATCCTGACAAGAAGCTCCCAGATTCAAATTGTTGCAATAATAGAATTTTGTAAATTTGTTTTGTAAGAATGCTTCTCCCACTGATGTGGTAGCACAAAAAATTCACATCTAACCAATGGAAAAGGTCTCAGTAAGATGTATGGCTCACAATGGTGGCAAGCCTGAGGCCATTAATTTGCCATACTTTTTCAGTTCCACTTATATTTTTATTCTAAAGTCATATAGTTCAGTTGACAGTAAAGAAAACAAAGCACACAGGTAGACAGAGAATTGTAAGGTAATTTTTATGTAAAAAAATATGAATATTTCAAGGTTTTAAGCAGGATTGTCTGCTACAAATCTGCAAAGCAAATCTGAGACTACCATGGAATGTGTTATGTTATTTGCATTCAATTATTTGCACTAAGCCCTCACTGACTGATGCCTGGCAGAAGAGATTTATTTTGTACATCAAAGGATCTTCCATTTGGAGTTTACAATGAGCAGATGGGAGAAACTGAGAGTAATAATCTTTTTCTTCCAGTGTACTTAAATAAGTCACCAGATATTGCTTGGTGTTAAAACAGAAAGGAGCTAATGCCATCTATAGATATTGCTGCATTTTCTGTGTTGAGAAATACTTAGGAAGTTTTGACAGTTATTTGGATACTACCAAAAAGCCCTTCCAGGATCCTGGTCTTTACTGTGAAACAAGGCAAGTGTTAAAAGACAGACACTAACGGCATCGATAACTTTACTTGCTAGGTACCTTAGCAACATCACTACCAAACTCTGATGAGCTCTGGAAGGTGTCAGAAACATTTCAGCAATCTTATTGGATTTTCAAAAACAGATTTACAAAGGTTAATGCACATCAATTATTTACTTACAAACCCTCTGAAGGTTGCTGAGTTTTGAAGCATGTAATTGATGGAGGACTGTGAAAGTGGAGGTTTCATGGACTGGCTCAGCTAGATGGCATAAACATGCCAGAGAGGTCATAGCACTTCTTCAGTGAGAAAGTGTTCCCAAACTTCGGGCCAGGGACCTTACCAGCAACTCACAGTATTAGACAGTCTCTAAGTCACATCTTTGCTGCTGATTTGAGTTTTTTTAGGTAAACCTAGCTTGAAAATGCAGTCACATGTGAAAGAAAGTTGAAACTACCAAGACAAATTGTTTTGTCAGGAGGTGAACTGTGCAAGTGGAAATGCAGGAGCAGAGATGGGAGAACCAGAAAGCCAACACCTGAGCTAAATATCTGTGTGAATGGTTGAAGAAGACAGCATGCAATTACAGGCAGCTTTCATAAATTCATCACCAACATAAAACTCACCTTCCTTTCTACTCTTTGCCTGCCCTTAGTTCATGTTTTATTTTGCTGTACTTGGGCTCATGTCCTCATTCACCGTCTTTTTTCTTCAGAGAAAGATTCAGAACCAGTGAAGCCCCAGCACTAGCTGGCATGAAAGCAAGCCCATTTCAGAAGAAGCATTACTAGGATGGCTACTGAACACTGGGAGCTTGGTTTTCCCAAAGAAAATAAAATGGGAATGACCAGCTTAAAATTACATTAAAACATGGAAGTGCTTACTGAATACCTGTGTGCTTTCTTACCACTGTGCACTTTTGTTGGGCTGTGGTTTTTATTTGCTTTTTTTTTTTAAATCGTGACTCTTCTAGATTGCCTGTTCAGAGAAGACGCTGCAGCTTAAATTTTAAAATAATTTATGTGCGACAGCATTGAAAGATTTAACAGAGAACTCTAGGAAACATTGATTTCCAAATTATTTGTGTCAAAACACTAAACACACAAAGAAAAACAAACTCTGCCCAACATTTACACAAGCAGAGCATCTGTTTGTTTCACTGAATAGAAGGAATAAAATATTTTTTTTGCCCACAGAGGAGAAAAAAATTTGGAGAAATTGCTTTGGACTTGGTCCAAAAAGCAACCAAGGTTTCAGGAACTTCCTCCAACCCCACAGTTCTGAAGAGATCTGCTTAGCTAGTGGTGAAGTTTCTCAGCATTTCAAAAGTTTTAGCTCTGCACAGATGTGAAAAAATAACCACAATACCAAGGCAGCTCAGTGCTCAGCCATACCTAAATCCAATTAAGGCTCAACATTTCTGTGCCCATATCTCTGACAGTTTAATCCAATAAAACATACACAGATTGGTACTACTGTATACTAACAGGATTAGTTATTCTTGCCATCAAGCACATTTTACCTAAGGATGGCTAATGCCACTCTACCTCCTGAGCACATTTTCTGAGAAAGGACCCTTTCCACTGACTTACTGAAGAGGAGTTGGTGAAGGGGAAATGAGCTGCAAGTTATCAGGAGGGCTTTTCAGGCAGGTGTTCCAAGTCAGCAGAGATGGGGTATCTTGAAGTATGACTCAGACTCACATCACTCTCCACAGACTTGTAATCAAGGTAAGGTAGCTTAGTGACCTTGGATAACTTCCATTACAGAGGGCTTTCAGGCCCTTGTGCACCTTATCTTCTCTGCTAATGAGTTTGGACAGCCAGGCTCAGCCTCGGTGCTGTTCCTGCTTCAGCATCCTGAACTTCACCTTTGTTGGTTCTAGCCCTTCCATTTCTATAGCAAACTGAGCAGCTTTCTCAAAAAACGCAAACAAAGTTTGGAAACCAGAAATCAAATGTCACAAATAGTCCTTTGGGCTACAACACAGCTCCCGGAAGAGCAGTGAAAATGAAAACCTTCAAAACAGAGCATTTAAAACTAGCCATATACACTCTCCAAAGAGGATGTGAGGGTATTTGAATCACAGGCATATACAACTATCTGGGACCGAGGTAAGCTTGGTCATTTCAGTGCAGCTCTGCAAGGTGGGTGTTTTTGCAGCTATAGGAAGGAACGCTTTCCTCAGCTCAGCATATCAGCAACACAGCTTTCATTTGAAAAGCCCCTAAATTACACTTAAGGAATGTACTACCTGGAATAGATCCTCTTTTTGAAAATCTTGGAAGTGTAAGTAACAAGGAAATTTGTTGCTATTTATAAAGATTCTCCTGAATATCTTGATCAAATAGGCATTGATGGATTGCTGAGACAAATATTTCTACCCTCTACATTTTTACCTGAATTCAACGGCTTGTTCATTAAAAACCCTCACAGGATGAATACATTCCCAGGTTTCAGCAGCACCCAGAAATGGTGCATTTTGCATTACTTATGATCATCTGTCCTCATCTGCTTGATTGATAGGTTTAATCTTGAAATTAAAATGCCCAACAAAATTTCAAAGATTCACATTGCATTCCACAGCATGGTGGTGGTTTTTAATTTTTAAATAACTTGCCTGTAATGCTGTGACTCAGAAGAAGTGTGAATGACAGACGGAAACTTATTAGATTAAAAACAGTTTGTTGGAGAGAGTAGGGAAAATTAATTCCCCCACAGGAACAGGTCCAATGTTTTATTTCATTAGCAGAGATTCAGGAGCCTTTTTCCCACTCCACTCCCCAGCTCATGCACTAATTGTTGTAAAGAGCCATTTGAGTCAAGGCCATACAAAACCTGAATATGGATTACATTTGTCTCAAATAACGTAAGAGTAGTCCCAAAGCTGAGTTCAGTTTAGGTTGCAGCTTGAATCCATTCACCTCTGTGTGTTCCAGAAGGCAAGGATTTTCCCAGCTTTTATTGCAGAAGCCCCCTATGGAAATAGGTCCCCAAAAGCACTTTGCCCTTTTGGTACTCAGCAGCCCATCTCAGTCAATGCATAGCCTGGAGTACCTTAGCCATATTATTACAATCCCCTGTATCTTCTTTAAACATTTTAGTTAAAACTGCCAAAATCTTGGACATGCCAGCCACATGCTTTAGTATTTTGAGTGTTTGCCTCCAGGATCCATTAACCAGGTTTTTTTCCTAGTGCCACAACTAAAACAGGCAGGTGTATTTGCACACCCCAAAGCAAGCCATGAAAAGAGCACAGCTGAAGTAAAAGACAGTGCCCTTTTACACTCAGTGCTGGAAGAGTCACATTTTTCTCAGGAACTTGAGTTTGCATCGCTGACTTGCCAGCGCACCATGAGACATGTCCTGGGACTGCCTACACACACTCTGCCCTTCTACACATCCACACAGGATGTGCACAGGGAAAAGTTTCTAAGTCCACATAACACTTGTGTGCTAAACAAGTAACAGCAGCTGTCATTATAGCCCTGTTGTGCAGGGCTAGAAATAGACTGTGGCGAGGTTTTTTTTGGTGTTTGAAAAGCAAACCGTAGTGGAAGAAAAGGTGGATGTCTACCATTGCTCAAAGCGGAGCCCAAGGAACAGAGTCTCACAGTTTTAGGAAAGGCAAAACTTGGGAATTACTTGGGAAAATATGAGGTGATGGTAATTAGTGCTGAAAGGAAAGAGATAGCAGAAGGTTGGATCAAAGTGAGCTACATAGCAGTGCTGAGTTTAAAAAAAAATCAGTTATTGGTGATTCAAATGTATTATAAAGTATTTCTTGACAGTCTCACAATTTCATCCACTGGAAGTGTTTCTCAGACATGAACATACTGATATTTATTAAAACAAAGCAAACTTCAGTCTCTCAAGAGATCACTGAAGAGACACATCTGCCTTTGCAAAGATGTTAAAGGACTCGTGCAGGAAAGGGCAAACAGAGTAGGAGATACTGAGCAGGCAGAAAGGTAGAAAGACAAGTTTATTTAGGAAAAACAAAGACCCGAGCTAGAAATTTCTGTGTCCTGGGATTGTGTCCTGGTGTACCAGGATATTCAGTTTAAGAGAAGTAATTCTTCTTTAGTAGCTTTTTGTAAGGAACAGGCCAGTAAGTGTAAGGAGCACTGTTCAAGGAGAGGTCCCAGCTAGCAAGTGCACCAGTCTGGCACCTGGAGTTGTGTAATGAACTTACAGCCAAATTGAAATCAATTTCTGAAGGCAGTGACTCAGTCTTACCAGAAGATCTTGTTGAATATGACATAAAATGATCAATTAAACAGAACAGTTCAGTATATTATCAGAAGAGGAAATAGGCTTGTAGGAGTTAGCCCAAGAGAAGTTTAAGGTTCTTGAAGAGAGCGATTTTATTTCTACAGATTTCTTATCACTCAAATGTCATTCAGTGTTTCAAATAAAAATTTTTTAAAAATAAAAACTACTTAATGTAACAATTCATTCTGGTTTTCCCTTGTAGAATTGTCACATAATATAATAATTTTCTTGACACAAAAATCTGTAAATCCAAACCTAGCTATAGAGAAACTTGAAAATATACACATTTTCATTAAATCAGTTTAATTATTTTGCTGTCTAAAGAGAAAACTTTTTAAACTAATTACCTAAAATATTGATACTAATTTTAAAAAGAAACAAATATTCAAGATTTTCTTAAAGCCAGTTCCCACCCACATGATATTCCCCCACCCCACCTTTGTGCTCACAAACTTGCAGGCTATGATTACATATCTGAAATTCACAGCTGCATTAGGATTTTGGCAGAGGGTAAGAAACTCAGTTACTCAATACTTGCAGTGCATTTGGTGACCTGACAGATGTTTTACTAGCAGCTGGGAAAGAAATAATTGGCAAAATGAGCACACACTAAAGCAACACAATCTGTTCCTGAGAAGCAGGTATAGGGTTGGGGACTGAAACAGCCACATACAGACAAGTGTATTAGGACTTTAAATACCCCAGGGAAGGAATAAAATTAACCAACCTCCTGACACAGAAAATGGCAGGTGAAGTATTCTAGGAGAAAGGAAAAATAGGATTGTTTTCAGTCTGATTTTGAAGAATATGTACCTGGCTTCGGTTCTCTGTAATACATATCTATTAAAAATGGAAAACGTAAAAGTATATGCCACATCAAAACTAAACTATAAAAATTCTTGTAATTCACAGATTACACAGGAACATTTTTTTTTCTTTCCTACAAGGTAAGTGGACAAGAAAAAAGGAGAAAGTAATCCAAGGCTACCAGATATGTCATTTTCAACCCATTTGACAACTGGTATTACAAGGAGCAGCCTATTATATCATTTTCTTGCTTCCTGTCTTTCAAAGATACATGTGCTTTCTCAAGTCCTCTGAGTACAAGAGATGTCACATCAGATGAAATAACCATGGTAATGGCAAGGCAAATTCAGGTTGTGAAACAGAACTGCAAAGTACAACTGGGGAAAAGCCCTAAACTGAGCCAAAGTACTGCTGAATTAATGCAGTCAAAAAGTATTTAACACAATCTTTTATGCTAGAAGCAGTTGCCTTGGCAAAACAAAGTTTTCTAGAAACTCCAGTTATTCTGCAGAATAAAATTCTTACAGCTTGTTGTTCTAAGCAGGAGCAAACAAGGCAGGAAGGACAGAGCTGCACTAGTGTCTGCCTCCTCTGTGTGACTGTAGTGTCCCAATCCTCCTCACTCACTGTACGATTAAAAGAAACAAAATCCTTAATGTCAATTATGGCTTCATATCTAATCACTGGTGGTGGTCTGTAATTCAGTTGCTTAGATATGCATGACCTTGGGTAGCTTTGGTTTGGGAGAATGAGGCCTAGGACTAAATCACAGAGTGGGAGAATGGCTTGGGTTGGAAGGGATCTTCAAAAGTTATCTAGTCCAACACCCCTGCCATGGGCAGGAACACCTTCCGCTAGACCAGGTTGCTCAAAGCTCTGTCCGATGTGGTCTTGAACACTTCAGGAATGGGGCATCCACAACTTCTCTGGACAATCTGTTTCAGTTCTTTGCCATCTTCACTATTAAAATTTTCTTCCTTATATCAAATCTAAATCTACCCTCCTTCATTTTGAAATCATTGCCCCTTATCCTGTTACTAAAGGCCTTTATATAAAAAGTGTTTCTCCGTGTGTCTTATAAGTACCTTGAAGATCTCATACTTGTGGCAAAAGTGCACTATGCTGTATATCATCTACATTCTTTCCATAAGAGATCCTCAGAATGCTTAATAAATATCTAATGAGTTTCATAACACCCTGGGAAATGTGCATGATATTTTACAGAGGGATGAAGAGGTATGGAAAGATTAATTGGCTTGCCATACGCTGACTTTGCATCAAGCACCTGTCAGATATTTTGAAATGCACAGATTACTTCAGCTTCTCAAGGAAAGTCAGAGCTCCACTGACTTTTACACAGTTATGTGTACAGGCACGTGCTGAGGATCAGACCAAAGGAATGAGATAGCTTAGTAGAAATGAGAAAAGAAAAAGATTTGGTCCTGGTGAAGTACAGATCTAAACAGCTATTTCATTTCCCTAAGATTAAATATTTTTCCCAGTGCAGTACACCCTAAAATATTTCTTCAAGAGCATGATTTCTAATCAAAACATTTAAAGTTGAGATTTTAGAAAAAGTCAATATCAGTCAGTGCACAAGTTGTCAAAAAATCTCAACAGTACAAATGAACCTAGAAGGTGATGTGATGAATCAGTTTGATTTAGAAGGTCTAAGACATAAACATGTATTTTCCAAATTTATTCCAGGTTCATCTCTATTCCTCCTGTTCTACACTGCTGTTGTAGAACAAAGATGTGTGAGAAAATGGTTTGACACAATATCCTCTATGTTACATTCAAATGACTCAAAGAAATTATGCAGTGTTAACAACTTCAGACAGTTGTCATAGAAGACAAATGAGTGAGTGTTACGTCAAAATACATTAATGTTTCAAAAAGAACATTTTGTATTGGCAGAAATTGGAATCTTAAAAGCTGTGGAAACCACACCTTTCTCAGACACTGTGATCAGTATTTAAAGGACAAATGAAGCTGTAAGCAAAGCAAGAATTACTTCCCAGGTTGTCCATTTATTTGGAGAAGTATTTCCAATGACACGAACATAGTGTGCATAGACAAGATTATCTTTGGCGGATAAAATAGTTGTAGTCTCCATGGAAATAATGCATACCAAAGAGCAAAAAAAACAGGCTGAAAATTTTGGGGTGGGATTTTTGATCTGGTTGGGTTTTAGTTTTTGAGAGAGACAATAGCTCTATTATGTGCCTCTTAGAAATGTTTCTAGTTTCCACTGTGACATCAGGGTCTAGTGACCCTTAAAAGACTTTCAGGTCTAGGCCCCAAAGTACCTGAAATTTTCTCATATCCCTCTGGCAGATGAATACAAGATTTACAAGACATTTACCTCAAGCAAATGATGTGTAAATAATTTCTGTTATGATTTGTGTTCTCTCCCAAATAACCACATGGGTATACAACTTCATGGTTGGCTCTGCTTCATTTTAACCTTTTAAAAAGAAAAACCAAAACCAAAACCAGATACGGTCTGTCAACGTTACATAAACTCACCAAGTCCAAGGGCTATTTTAATAAGTTGTTTGGGTTTGTTTTCAATCCTGAGGGAATTAGCCATATTTACTTTAGATTTTAAATCTTCACCCCCCTTCAGTGGAGTCCAACTACAAAGCATAAACTAAGTTGCCAGGTTTTGGGGGGGGGGGTGGGGGTGTTGTTTTAAAAAGATACTGTCAAAAACTCAACCAATTTATGTAAGCTACCTATTCCTGTGGAAAAGAATGTGCCTATCTGACTCCAGTTAACAAGACTTATCTCACTTCCACCAGCATAAATGCAGCTGGACTCCAACAGCAATGCTTGAGGTCAGTGTTTTCCATACCAGATTACTTCTCAGCTGCAGAGTCTGAAAAAGCAACAAAACACTGCTTTATTTTTGTTTCTAACATTTAGCTTTTTTTTTTTTACCTCTTACCTGGACTTGTGACTCTCTTTTGTGCTGCATATTCACAGACTGACTTGCTGTATTGGAAGATAAATGCAGAAAAAGCAGCTACTGATTTGCTATAAGGCAAACAATACCTAATCCTATTCATTTTCTTCCTAAAGTACTGAATATTTGGCTCCATCTTATATTCACTGCCTTCAGTTCATGAAAAATAACTGTTGCATAAGGTGTGAAAAATATTGTGCTATATAAGTATCTTGTAGTATATGAACATGAAAGTGTATATTTATGGAGTGAAAAAAATGCGTAAAAAGCCAATTGCTTTCTTCCACTTTAACTTAGTGGGAGTTTTCTCCAACAGTTTTTAACTGTATTCTTTAAAGCTTAAATGTTTTCCAGGCAGATTTGGGAAAAGCTGGCAAAATTCCTTCAACTTCAAACCCCACAAAACAAGTATAATTTCTCCCCAGTTTCTTATGTCCTCACATATATGAGCTACAAAAGAAGTCTCCTGCTAACATGCTGCTTGTCAAATTATTAGTGTTGTATCAAATTCAAACCAGTAATGAGACAGGGAGGCCTGGGGGATATATGCTATAGTAACAGTATCTGGTTGATGCTGCCTTCTAGTATTTCCTAGTTGTTACAGCAGTGGTGCCTAATTCTATGTCAAATGGAATATGTGCTATTAAGCTGACTTCCCTATGTTCCTTTACACAGCAGAGTGGAAGTCCTTTATTTTCCAACTGGGTTGTTTTTCCTTTGATGTTGCTTTGTTAGTGAGTATATCCCTTCTGTTTTGCTCATGCAAAAAAGCTGAAGTGGAAAGCCAAAAATAAAATTGCAATAATTACCATTCTGTACTTTTACTCTCTGAAGTGACTAGCTGGCGTAAGAGATTTGTAAGAGCTTTTATATCTTTCCGAATCCAGCATAAGGCAGTTGTCTATTATTTGCCCATAATTCTGCTATTTTTTTTTAATTATTCTTTTACGCTTAGTTTTTGCCTATTTTAGAAGAGACACTTTTTTTAAAAGAAAATATTATTCAGTATCCGTGCTGTAGCGAAGTCTGAGCTAACTTAATCTAGTTGTTTACCAAGGCAAGACAAAGTGTTTGAGTGTGTCCCTTGCTACTTCAGACAAGATGAACCTGTCTTCCAGAAGGCTTGCCTTTATCTTTCCCTTCAAATGCTCATGTTTTACTGAGGCATAACAATAAAGAAGCCAGCCTGCAATGTCACCACCTCGAGGTATTTCCATGATTTCATTAAAATGCACCTTTCTGAAAACTCAATCAAGATTACTTTTCTCCTTAGCAAGACATAAAAATGCTTTTGAACAAAACAGAAAGGAGGAGGCCAAACTAAAAGCTGCGGCTCAAATTAGTTTTGAAAACCAAGAAAGTGAAATTGCCTCAGGACCTTTTTCATGCATGATTTTTATCTGTCTGTAGAGGTATGGATAGCAGCTATTTGTTACAGTATCCATTTATTACAGAAGCAGCCTTTCCCTGGGTTTGATGACTTTATTTCCCAAGAGAATTAGCCCCTTACATAATGCACTGACAAAACTGCAACTGTACAACAACCCAATGGATACATGCAGAGCACACTACCATCACCAGAGAAGTTTCACAGTTACACAATTTATAGGGACAGGCACAAATCAACCTTGCAAATAAGAAAAGCCAAAGATGAGAGAGACAAAGAAGACTGGATACTTCAGGTCAATTGCAAGCAATTTTAATTAAGCTTTTGTTTGATTTCTGCACTTGTTGCCCTTTCTTGCACTGAAACTCAAACCTCCCACGGCTGCTTCTCTATGCTGCATTCATCATGGGGGTGACCATGGGATCATGGAATTCAAGGCCACCAAGGCTTGAACCAAGCCAAAATGCAGTAAGATATGAAAGCAGACATTGGTCTGCACCACTGGCCTTCACTCCATGAGCTGAGACTGAGTTACCTTAAGGGGAGAGATAGGAGCTGCACTGAAGGTAACACTGAACAGGCACCAGATAACCCCAGAAACTCCAACCAGAGGGAAAGAGACTGCTGTGGAGCTTGCAAGATGTGTCATACTGTAAATCGCAACTCTGTGGCAGTTGCTGTGGTAACCACACCTTTTTAAAAACCAGTTGGCAGATAAAACATTTATACACTCTCACACCCTTCTTTTGCACATAGGTGAAGGCTGAAAAAGTGTACATCCCTCATTTGGCATAGGCTTTTATTTTCCTTCCATGAATTCTCTACCACCACCTCCCCAAGTACTCAAGACAGGTCTACAAAGAAGGAGATACAGACTGGTTTCCCCAATTTCTCTGTACAGCAGTGAATAGCAGCAGCCACTCAGAAAAAAAAAAAAACCAGCTCTAATCTTTTATTGTCTTTTTCTCCTTTCCTGATTTTCTCAAGATTATGAATGCATTGTTCTTAACTTGAATTTCAACTGAGCTGTCTTGTTTGTTTTGATACACAGACAGTTCTTTTTCATGAGTTTACAGAAAAAACATTGGCATATTACAGTGCTGCTAGGATGCTTTATTACTTTTATTATTAGAAGGTACTATGCTAAATGTACCAGTACAATTCCTTATCAATTAGAGAATCTTCCATAGCACAGTAAATCCAGATGCTTGCCCCACAGAGGACAGAGTAGGACCGATATTTGAACTTGATCCCAGTTTACTCTAAGTGACTTTGGCATGAAGAAACCCCTGCCACCATTTGGTATTCCATGTAATGGAGCTATCACAGCAGCCTCTCCTTTGACCTTGCTCTTGGTGTGCCGGATCTGCTCTCTTCTGAATCACTTAAAAAAGACAGAAATGAAGGGGAAACTCTGGCAAAACTACTACCAAAGGCAATCATTCGGTTGTACAAGGACAAAATTCATGAGCAAATATTTCTGTTGCACTGAAACATCAGTACTGTTTGTCCTAAAAGAGAATTCAGGACAACGCACAATGTAACCTAACACAGCCTAAAAGCTTATGGTTAGATTTTTTTACATATACTAAATTCCTGTATGTTCCCAAGGATTCTGGGTATTTATTAATGGATGAGTTACCACAAAAGTCTCATGGCTGGCAGCTGCTGAAGGCCCATTCAGTGTGCATGACTAGGCCTGAAATATATTACAGGCTCATATGCAAAATGTAATTCTAAAAACTGAGCTCAAGATGCATAGATATTTAGCTTACTGTCTTCAGGATCTTGAAAACAGCTTATCTGTGGTGTCATGGAGTCTGTATAATGCTCCTCAGTATTAATCAGTATTAAGTCAAAAGGAAGAAAAAACCCAATCAATGGTACTGCTCTTGTCCTTAAGAAAATCAAAGTACAACAAAACACAGCCCCCAGCCATTTCTGGTTTTTTTAGCGGGAAAAAACAAGACAGGAAACAAGCCAAGCATGCCCTGTGCTAATCTATAGAAATATATCAGGAATTTATTTCAAAGATGCCTTTACCAAATAGATGTCTCATTGAAGTTGAGAGTGAGACTTTACATACAGGGTTTTTCACCATGTGCAGAGGCTATTTCTGACCAAAACAAAGAAATAGCAGAGGTCAAGATACTTGCAGAATCAGAACTGAAATTGAGGGTTTGGTAGAACAAAAGTACTGGAGGTTAAAATGCTGCCATGACTCATACAGCATCTGTATGCTCATGCATGAGAATTCAGGACCTAATTTATTTTCTGATGATATTCACAGAGAGGAGACAAATTTGAACCAATATTATCATTACAGTTTCCTCATTTTGAAGGAAGAAAAGAAAGCAGCCAAAGCTGTTTCTAGCCAATACATGAGAAGGAGATAATTGTGCATTCCCACTGCCAGTTGGGCCAGTGGAAGGTGACACCTCCTTCCTCCCAGCCCACCCAGCTGTTCACCAGCAACCAGTGCTGGGGATTTCTGCCTTCCTCAAATCCCCTTCCATCAAAACACACAGACACCAACCTTCGCAGCTTGAACCAAGACAGATAACTTTGCTTGATTTGGAAGGGTTGCTCACTTGTACAGCTCAGCCAACAAAAATGAGGGGGAGTAACACCGGCCTGGGGTGGGGAAAACAAGACAGGTTACCAGGCAGAGGTTTCCTGCCTGTAATTTAAGTGTTGATAAGATGACTACTCTTTTTATTTTTTTTCTAGTTTCTTAAACATGAAGTATTTCTCCAAATTAACTTCTCAGAGTTATTCTAATGTTGAAAAACAGTATTGAGGATTATATCACAGGCAGAGTATAAAGTACCTGTCAGTGAGCCAGCAACTCAGGGGACAATATTCCATGCAGGAAATATGGTGCAGCTTCACTGACTTTGTCCTTTAATGCCTACCTACAAGAATCTTCTGCATTCTGCATGTGTGATAGATGATCATTCCTCAACCACTATGGGAGGTGGTTCTCATTATCTTCGTTTCATATGGTACACTCCCCAAGGCATTTATATTATTTCCCCTACATCTGATTAAAAAAGTAAAAAAAGTCCCAAAATCCAAAAGCAAGCAAACTCCACTCTCCCACTGTTTGCCACAAATCAAAACATCTAAAAGAGCAATAAAAAGCTCTATTTCAATTATACATTATTACTGTTATGCTCTACTCATTGATTTTATTAGCAGAGAATTAAAGTGTATTATAAGGTTATTTGTGTCACTTGCAAAGCTGGGACTTTTATCTTATTCATCTCTTGAATGTGTAACTATGTTTACTTTCAGTGTAACCACATTTGCTTTCATCAGGAGGGAGTCTGGCTTATTATCTCAAATGCCGTTGCCATAAAGTAAGCGCACAAAAATCCCAGTAAGAAATGCCTTCTGCCTTTCATAAAACAGAGCTTGTTCTGTGCTAATTAACTTGCCTGTTACTGGAAAAGTGAAAAAGGCAGGAAGCAATAGTGTCCTTCAAGGAGGAAACAAAATAAAGCTTCCATACACGTTGCCATGACACTTTTCTACAAATAACGATTTCTGTCTATGCTATCCTAGATATCAAAACCACTTCTAATGCTGTTGCTATAACAAAGCACCCTGCTTTTACAATGGCAAAGATATTTTACCCCCCTTTTTCACTAGTGTTTCATATACAGCATATCTTCAAAACTCCATCAAATCCTGAAAAACACAGCACTTACTCACTGATGATTCCACTATTGATTCAAAGGCATTCAAGTTATTATTAGTCTCCCTCTGTGGATGCATCATCACCAGTACCAGCTGGCTTCCAATGGTAATAGTCCACCTGTGTGAGACTGAAATTGTCAATATCTCAAATCAAAACAATTGGCTTGAGACCAACTTCGATCGATAGAGCTGATGGATGATGCACACTCCCACCCCACTTAGATTGGTAATATAAGGAATTTTAATGGGTTTTTTTTCAGTCTGTAGTTCCTACAGCCCAGTCATTAACACTCTGGGATAATTGGGGTTGATGGACTATTGAAGTGAGCACTGTGCAACTGAACCAAGGTGACTCTTTCCCCTCACTCATCTCCAGCCCTTGTTAGATGTACTACAGCCTGAGCAGCTGCTGTGTTCAACCCATGCCAGGTATGAAGCAATTCAGCTCTGCCTTTTGCTTTGTGATCATTACAGTAGGTCAATGTTACTGCACACTAAAGCAGGAGAGAAGCAAAAGGAAAGGACAAAATAGACAAGGAATAGAAAAGATTGTGGGATAGAAAGAAAAGTCCACCATCAGCTACTGTGTTCGTTGTCGTGTTCCTTTTCTCCAGCCCTCATTTTGTTATTATTAGCTTGCCCTCCCTTCACAGTTTATGACACCGTTGAAGTTTCTCTGTAACTATTTATGAATTAGGCTTATTCTGTAACTCTTCTAACAGCTTAGGAACAACACAGAGAATCTGGAATCCTGCTGAGCCTGAAAGGTAACTTAACTAGACTCAGAATGGATTAGAAAGGAAAATTTATTTTTGGCTGAGTATAAAAGGTAGCTTCTGAAGACTGAGGAACTGACAAATGTCACTGTGAAACAGAATGACCTCTCATGCAAAAAGAAATCCTTTTTCTGCTTTTAGATACAATAAACATGGGTTATCTATATTTTAATACTTGATTGTTTTTTCTTCCTAAAAAAAAATCACTTAGAATCACTGTTTCCATCATATACTGGTTATTAATAATTAAGTATAGCTATTAGACTGATACAGTTTTCCATAGGTTAGATGTTCTCAAGCTGTGGAATTATGTTAGAAATAAACACAGAAATATCTGCAGCACTAGGAACATCTGCAGCTGACACGCTGCCTCTGAAAAAGGATTTTGTACAAGGAGACTAACAAAAAAATTTTTAAAACTCCAACCTTCCCAGTTTTGAAGGCTCAAGGTGTCTATGAAGGTCTAAACCAAGCCAACTCGAACTCAGATCCTCCTTCAGTTGCTACAAAAGCAGCTTTGGAAAAAGTAAAAAAAGTCCCAGCTTTTACTCCAAGTCACACTAGGAAAGATAATCACAGAAACAAAATAGTTGGGACTTAAGATGGTCATCAGCTCCTCTCCAACAGCACCAAGAGTGGGACCAAAGACAGTATCATATACTTAGGAAATCAGGTTTCACAAAAGCACTGGGCTGCATTTGTCCGCAACAAATGTTTCCATTTAGGCACTCTTTTAATTTGTAATATGACTAGTCTTTAAATAGAACCAAGGGTCTATTTGGGTCTGCAAGAATAAGTCCCTTCATCTCTAAAACTTAAACCTCAAAAAAAAATTTTCTCCTGTCTTTTCGAGGACTCTGCCAGCCACTTTCCTCAACATTTTAATGCCTTAGAGCATCCTTGATCTTGCTCCTATAAGACCACTGATTTTTTAGTCCTATGCAGATGCTTAAAAAGGTAGCATCTTATCAACATACTATGTGCATAGAAGAAAGTTAGAAGGTCTTCTCTCCAGAAACCTTCTCTACTTCTCAGTTTTCTCTGCTGAATTTGACATCAATTGCTTTCCACAGAATGGCTTGCCATTTTAATGCAGTTATAAGATCATAAGCAGTGAAGGTCTGAATATAGTGCTTTTCTCTTCAATCAGCAACAACCTCCACCAAGCCCTCTGTACATTTTTTAAAATTTTTTGATGTGTATTTCAGAACTGAGAAATCAAAGTCAATGCCTTTCAAAATGAGGTCATGCATCGCTCCAAAATTATTTCATTGTCAGACTTCCGTTTTCAAATAAAAATAGAAGAGCAGAATTTATTTTTACAGCAGAGGAATAGTCTCTGTTCAGGGGTAAAAATTTTGTTTCTTCATACATCTGAAAACAAACATCTGACTCCACAGGGAAGACTGAGTTACAGAAAAATATCAGTTTGAGACACAAAAACAAGAAGTCATTGCTAGCAACTGGAAAAAGGAAGCTGAGCAGCGAATATTATGTAGCTGATGCTGAAACAAGTCCTGCCAAGCCCCAACAGTAATACTTCACGTTCAACAGGTTGTGTCCTCAGAGGCATGTAACAGTGCACACTGGAAATTTCTGCATAGAACTAGAGCTCCCACTTCAGCATTGGAGTGTTTTACTTCAGTCATAAGATAATAACTCAATTTTATAGTGCACTTTGACATTGTAGGAGAAAGTAATTTATAAACAGGGGGACATGATGTACTCCAACAGGAAGTCTGCTGCCTCACAGCTCCACCTGATTTATTAATTTCAAAGGAAAAAGAGAATGGCAGCTGCAGCCATAAGAACTGTTTTATTCTCTTCTCAAAGTCTACCACCCATTAATAAAACTAGAGAGAAAGAAACTTTCAATAACCATAACATACTAAGATGCACTGTACCCCTCAACGTATCCAACACCCAGAAGAGTGGTGGCAAAGCTTGCTCGGGCCCTGCCTTATTTTGCACTGTTGAAAAACATTTATGTGTCAAAATGATGGGTGAAAGCATCACCAGCAAGACAATTTCCTGCAAGATCCCAGAGCAAAGTGTTTCTATACAGTGGGTTCTGCTGTTCAACCCTTCATATCTGGACGACATTATTCCCATCATTATCTCCAACGTGATGAACGGAAATAGTTATTTCAGTGGCATACAGGCACATATTTTGTTCTTTTTTCAGTCTCTTTGACAGTGAAATTGAAGCCATTTTTGCTGTCTGATCTTTCTTTCTGACTTGGCTTTTTTTCAGCTCTTAAGTTAGCCATCAACATTCTTGGGAAGCAGCTCCCAAACAAGCAATATATATCTGTGAGGTGTTCTCAGAGCTGACAGGAGATTACAAGACTGTAAACATTCATTACTAGTGTGGTACAGTTTAATGTTCCAGCTAGGTTAGATCTGGGTGAACCTATCCTTATGCCAGTAAACAGCCTCCTGAAGACCTCCTGAGGTTAAATAACTTCTAAAACTGACTCTGCATTTTGTCCCTTTTAGGTACTTCTTCAATTCCTCTTAATTTGTTTTTAAAAGAAAATGCTAGAAGTTTCAGAAGTTTTCAGTGCACTCTAAGTTTTATGCATAGTGAAGGTTTCTTACCTGTTTTAATTTTCTTTTACAGAAATGTTGGCCCAAAAGGGATCTATTTATTCCATCCTGAGTAAAGTAGCTTGTGACTGTGTGCAATATTGACAAACTGCAGTGCCATGCTGATTACAGCATCATGCCTATCTGTATGTTGTATGAAATGCACCATCACTATGCAGTATCACAGTCAGAGCTAACAGGCTATTCAAATTTTCAACTACCAAATGTCAAATACTGTCCTCAATACCCAGATTTGTTCACAACTTCCAGAACTATAGACACTTTCTCCTTAAGCAACTCTTTACCCATCTTTTCAGAAGCAAGGAAGAGATCAGCAAGAGTAAAGACAATGGTTATAACTCCCTAGAGAGATATAACAGAACCC
The DNA here is from genome assembly GCA_013400955.1 of Drymodes brunneopygia. Taxonomy (NCBI): domain Eukaryota; kingdom Metazoa; phylum Chordata; class Aves; order Passeriformes; family Petroicidae; genus Drymodes; species Drymodes brunneopygia. The sequence continues at coordinate 259,435 of VZTZ01014968.1, read as the reverse complement.
AAATTTTTGGAATTAGGAACCCAAAGTTCCTAATGAAACCTGATCTCTCAGCTTCCCCTTGAGAAAAGCCCAATGTAAACTTAGTTATATACTGTCTAAACTGCTCAACAAATAAAAAATTCAATTTAATGGTCTGTGTTGCAGCCATGGAGAAGCTTGTGCTGTGTTTTTAGATAACCCAGCAGTAGGTCCATTCACAGAGCATGATTCCAAAAATCAGCTGAAAATGTAAGGTTTCATAAAGTCCAAAGTTTTCATTTTCAGCCCTGACTTAAGTGTCCTTCTCTCCCTCACTATTTCTCCCAGTTTAACTATTAAGGTCCATTTCCAAGATTAAATTTTCATAATGACACTGTGCTTTTATAGTTCAATTTTCCTGCTTAGTGATTTCAAAACAGAATATTTTAGACTGTTATTTTACTGAGTGTAAAGTCTTGCAAACTGTAGAGCTTTGGCCCCCTTGCTGTTTGATAGTGCCAAAAGCTGTAGCTTACAGACATGCCAAAAATATGTTGTCATACTTCAAGTAACATCTTATGTTTAGCATGATCATTCCAACATAGATAAGATTTTGGGCAACAATTGGCACTTTTGTATTCAACTTCAAACAACATTGGAGAGATCTATATTGTTCAAACATTTACCGTTCTCTGAGATCAGAGGCCTATTCAAGGTCAACTGAGCAACAGATTTGAAACAAGAAATTTTTGGCTATTCCTAGAAACCTTGGCTACATAGCTTGCAGTTTGTTGATCAGCAGTGTTTTACTGCCATGAAGTTATGCTAAAACCATGACAGACATTGCTGCTTCTGTATTAACAGTGCATGAGAAGTGATTGCTGTTCCACTCAGGCACAGTGTGATAAGGCATAAAAGAGATGAAAAAGTAAAAGATTCCTATACAGCCATAAAAATAGTGCATCACTTGCTTAAAAATTTTTAGATATTATTTTAAATACATGCAGAAAGCAGATAACACAACCTTGTAATGATTCTAATAATTATCAAGCAAGCTTTTTGAAATTGTAAGGCTAATGGCATTGGACCTTGAGCAGAGACTGAGCAAAGAAAGCAGCAATTGTAAAGCAATTAACCTTGTTCTACTGCTGTAACTTTTTGGGATAATATTAAAAGCCACTTGCCACGTTAGACCTTTAGAGAATAATGAAAGACTAGCACATATTATTCAACCAAGAGAAAATTTTGCTTAAATGTGTATTTCCTATCATTATTTGGAGTGATTGGATCCTACTTTGAGCTCAAAGAACAATCATGTGCTGATGTAAATTGCTGGTGAGATATTAAACTTTTGTTACAGGTCAGGTTATACCTTGTTTAGATTGCTGTATTTAACTCTTCATTTTAAATAGTTGAGTAGCTTTAAAAGATAGCTAGACCTATCACAGTTGAAAGGGCAAATGCAAAGGACTTCATGAATAGAGCACTCTGGCTTGAGAGTCTCCATTAGTATTATATAAGAACCAAGGCAGAGAGGAAGCAGTAGAAATGGTATTTGTTTAACCGAAGTAAGAAACTCTTATTTGGGAGGCTCTATACATGAGCTTGGATGAAATACACAACTATTTGCAACAAAACATATTACTAAAGATTATTGCCAGGCTTGAAGAAGTCCCTCCAGTGCAAAGCAGCTATGTAGCCTGAATTGGTCTCTCTTCTGCATCACCCCTGATGACTTTGAGGAAAGAACAGGTATAACATTCACACAAAACCTATGGAAAAAAAAGGAGGTACATAGATGACACCAAGATGAAGAAGTAGCAAAATACTCTGGAGGACAAAGCCAGTATGACGATGATAAATTGGACAAGTGGTGCAAGAAGATGAAAGACAATAAAGAATGAAGTGATTGATTTTTCTATTGCTAAAATGAGCACCTAGCTGCAAAACAAGGACTACAGCCTCCAAGGACTGGAGTTTCAAGTGCACAAGAACTAAGTAGGAGTCCTTCTCACCAAAACCACCATATAATCCAGATGAAATTGGGTAGATGCTCTGCATTTATGACAGGCAAATTATCTGTTCTGCTTCGCACTGTTGACAGCCATCACTGAGTCTCCAGTTTTAGGCCCTTCACTTAGAGTAAAATAAGACACCAAGGTGCTCATTCCTGTTGTGAGAGGGATCTGATTGTTTGGCACCTGAAGGGCTGGCTCCTAATGTAGCTGCCATCTCCCGCATGCTTCCCATTTCACTCAGCAGCAATGATCCATCTCCATCTTTAGACATGCTCTATCTCCCCTTGCCCTCTTGTGTCTTTGATCTCTGCATAGGAAGTGTTGAATTGTTTTATTTTCAGTTCTTATGTAACTATGACTGTACTTGAATGGTACTTTCCAAACTGGAAATACACATTGAAATCAAGGTACAGTCTTAAGTTTGAATACTCCAGGTAGATTTACATTGCTCACATGAGAAAAAGTTTTATGATTAGCAATGCTACTCACCAAAGAGATTAACTCGATAAACTTATATTTAAGCCTTCTTGTGCTTAATCCTCAGAAGGGGGGTAGTTATATACATTAACACAAATAAATAACTAGAAAACAATCTTCCTAGACTATGAGAATAACAGTTGGATTGCATGCTACTAGAAATATAGTTGTGTTTTTAAAATTTGTCCAACACTTCTCTTGGTTTGATATTAATGCTGTATTCATCCAGTCATGCAATTCATGTAAACAGCCTTAAGGGAAGAAAAAAAAAATTACTTAAGACACTCTGGTTCAAATATTTCGGTGCAGCAGCTTCCCATCCTATTAGATTTTCATGCCTTGGGTCAAGTTCTATATCAGATCAAGTTTTTTGTGCTGTTCTGTACACCATCGGCATTGTAATAAACTCCCCTATCTTTGAATTTATGCTATGATATTTCATTAAAAAAAAAACACCAAATCATTTTTCATGGAGCACTGTTACAGTAATTCTATATTCTGGTTTTAACTCCTGGTTTGTATGAACAGCATTGTCAGCCTACATGTTCCCTTGCTGCATGGCTACTCTGCTAACTGCCTAATTGCTATAGCAAAATAAATTTTAAAAAGTGAAATCTTTCATGCCATACATTACAATTTTATGTTTCATATTCTTTTTGGCTACCTTACTATCGAAAAGGCACCATCCCAGCATTTGGTGACACTCTTTCTTGTTGTGACCTTTGTCTGGCTTTGCTTGAAATGTCATGTAAAGTATCCATGTGTTCACTTCAGAGGGCCTTTCAAATAACTATATTTCACTCAGAGCTACCATTGGGATGTGAAATACATGCACCTCTTTAAACTATAAAACAACCTGTAAGTTTCATTTTTGAGGAAAAAAACCTTCTATATCACCACAAACTTGTTTTCTCCTCGTCCTGTTTGAGGTTTGTTATAGCTTTCCAGAGGTATAGAACAGCAGAGTCCAAGACCACAATGACCCTCTCTGTGTTCATGTTTCAAGGAACTAATGTGGCTCAGGTATTACCCCAACATTTCCAGAAGGAGCATTTGTCCACTTCTCTTTCTAAATTCAATGTTAATCTAAATTATGGCTATAAGCATCTTCAGAAAAAAAAACCAAAATCAGAAACAAAATTTTGAGGGGGTCAGAGCCTACTCTGCCCCATTTTTAAAGATATCCACTACTCCCACAACAGGGTGGTTTGATGCCTCTCTGAGAGGGAGGGAGACAAAAGTGGGTGGGATGGGAAACCAAACACATGTTCTCCTAGTCCAGAGCCAGCTGGCTGAGTCCCTAGACTGAATTTTTCAGGAGTGAACCAGTAAGACTTCTCCACAGGGAAGCAGTGGAGAACTTTTCTTTTTCCTGTCTGTCCTCCACCTGTGAATGTACTCTCTAAACTTTTGGCAAGTCTATGGCTACAACATAAAGAACTAAAGACAGTAATATTTTCATTAGCTTCACTCTGCCTTGTATAATTTGACCCAAAACACCAATACTTTAGGGAGCTTGAGCACACACTGATCCAGAAAAAGAACAGACACTTTATGAAGGTGGATGCTTACCTTATCACACAGAATAGTTAGGGTTGGAAGGGACCTCTGGAGATCATCTAGTCCAACCACCCAGTCAAGGCAGAGTCACCTAGAGCTGCTGGCACAGGAACACATTCAGGTGGACTTTGAATCTGGACTCTCTCCAGTACCATAGAATGGTTTGAGTTGGAAGGCACTTTAAAAACCACCTAGTTCCCAACTCCTTGCCATGGTCAGGGACACCTTCCCCTAAGACCAGGTTGCCCAAAGCCCCACCCAACCTGGCCTTGAACATTTCCTGGGATGTGGCACCAACGACAGCTTTAGGCAACCTGTTCCAGTACTGCACCACCCTCACAGTAAAGAATGTCTTCCTAATATCTAATCTAAACCGACTCTCTTCCAGTTGAAAGCCATTGTCCCTTGTCCTGTCACTACATGCCCTTGTAAAAAAGTCTTTATCTATCTTGTGGGTCCCCTTTACAGAGCAGAAGGACACAATAAGGTCACCCCAAAGCCTTCTCTTTTGCGGACTGGACAATCCAAATTCCCTCAGTCTTTCATCGTAGGAGAGGGGTTTCATCCCTCTAATCATTTGGGTGGCCTCCTCTGGCCTCATCTCAACAGGTAAAAGCCCTCTCTGTGCTGGGGACCTCAGAGCTGGATGTAGTATTCTGGGTGGGGTCACACCAGAGCAGCAGAATCCTCTCCTTCGCACTGCTGACCATGGTGCTTTTGCTGCAGCCCAGGATGTGTTTGTCTTTCTGGGCAGTGAGTGCACATTGCTGGATAATGTCCAGCCTCTCACCCACCAGAATACCCTCAAGTCCCCAGCAGGGCTGCTCTCAATCTGTTCATCCCCAGCCTGTGTTGATACCGCAGGTTGTCCTGACCCAGGTGCAGCACCTTGGACTGGGTCGTCTTAGAAGACATGAGATTCCCATGGACCCACTTCTTATCCATGTCCCTCTGAATAACATCCTGTCCTTCAGGTGGGCCTATGTCTTTCTTCTACTGTGGAGCAACAGAACACAGGACTACAGGCTCCCCATGAGTGTTTTTGCAGTACTAGGCAAATACACACAGAATGCAGCAAGTGGTCTGCAATGATTTCTGACTTATGTGAATGCTGCTTTTACAATCTTCCAGTTTACATCATGGTCTTACTCCTTTACACAGTCATTCAGCATTTGGGCTGAGCAAGTGTAACAAGTTCTAACAGACACTGGACACCTCACAGTACCTGTCACTGACTTTTTTTTTAAAATATAGATAAACCTCTGTCCTTGCATCAAGCAGAACATGGAGAACTTTCTATTATGGTTTTCTCTAGCAATACAGCAAGAGTTTTGCTGCTCTTAAGCACAATGACATTTTACACAAAGCTGGGCTGTACACAAGAGCACTGGGCAGAAGACCCACAAAAAAACTCAGTTAAAAGAATAGCTGACAGAACAAAAAGAATCACGTACTCAGTAATAGCTAGTTGAAATTCTGCTTCATTTTACAATTCTTTAATGAGGTGTACCATAACAAAGTGACTGAAATAACTTTAGGTAATGGGACTACCTCTATTAATCTACTTATAAAGAAGCTGTTCATTAATTAGGGTGGACAGAGCAATCACAGGGCTGCTGAACAAAAGCAATACCAATTCGCACTGTTGACAAGTATCTAATTAGAAATTAATGGCAGAAAACTGTCCAAATATATAAGCCCCATCTATCAGAGAAGCACATAGCACAGGTGTACATAATGAGAGAATCTAACACATCCATCTTCAAAATAGATTCAGGAATCTGTTTTAAAAGCGTTAACCCTTCATTACACAGCTAGCTAAAAGCAAAAACCTTGTTAAAACCATCCCATTACTTCAACTGTGAGTCCTTTGTAAACCTCCAAATTTTTACTCACTTGAAGATTGACAGCCCCAAATCCACCCAACAATAAAAAAAACTCCAAACCACAACCTGGCAACAAAACTTAAACCAAACTAAAACCCAGAACCCACCCAAATCCATCAGCACACAATACTCCTAGCTTACCAAGCACTCTGAGCAAAGATGGACAGGAAAGGGGATTTTTGGAACTCCTCAATGTTTTTTTGTACAATAAGGAGAATATAGTCTAACCCAACTTATTTAGGAGATGCCTTCACACCTTGGGACAGCATGCTAAGAAAAACTATTTATGGAAGACTAACCTAAGTAGTTGAACATATGCTTCAATATGTTTGGATTTTTGTTTAAATATTGAGAAAGTTGAATATCTGACCATCATATTTTCTGTCATCCATCTCAAACAGGGCACAACAAACACTTCACAAGCAGTTTATTCATGTGGAAATGCTGATATGCTTTAAAGATTGAAAGACCAAGAGCTTGATAAGCAAGCATATTGCAGTGCATATTTTACCTCCTTAACATTTTTTTTTGTTTTTTAATAATAAACCACGTTTATTAATTCCATATCTCCTAACCCATCATGTGGAACTAAGTAATTAGGGCAACATCTTTCATAAGTTGTGTTAATAAACCCTAGCATTGGGAGAAATTCAATAAGCAAATGGACTAAAAATTCCAAATAAACTCTTGAAAAAGTCATATATGAGGCAATTTTTCTTTCCTGACAAACAACCTTAAGTCTGTCTTTCATTTGTGACGTCCTAGAGAAGGAGGGAGACCTGACTTAACCTCTTTGCTGTGTCCTGGGAGTGCGACTGGGCTAGACTGCGCACCTCTGGGGACCACAACGGTGTGTTTATTCCCTTGGGGTGTGTTTGCCTTCTCAAATAGGGCAGGGATCTCTGCCCTTCAAAAACCTTGGACACTGACAAAGCCAAAGTCCATCAGGAGAACAGTAGATATTGACAGTGTTCATGACTTCAAGATAACTTGAGGCACGTCTCACTTGCTCATATTCAAGGTACACTTTCCCACACACTTGATCATACTCAAGGTACCCTTGTACTTGTGAGGCGTAGGGCTTTGGCACTCTCCTGATCCCTCTCCTGGCTTTGTTCCTGTGATATATTAGGATTTGCAGCAAATGCCATGGGTATAAGGCATGTGTGGTGAGGCACCCAAAGAGAGTTTTGTAGATCCTTTGGACTAGGCAACATTTTCTGGTTGTATTTTACATGCAGGTGTTTGAGTGCTCAACTCCAGAGGTTTTCAGTTTGTATTCTAGTTTATGATGAACAAGAGTAAGGGTTTCGTTCTTCTTTTTTAAGCTGAAGTTTTCTTTATAGTAAATGTTTGTGATCTGATCTTCAGCTGCCCAGAACTTGTTTCTACAATAGACTATTCTCACAGGCAGAAGCCTCTGCTATAAGGGAGGGGCAACACCCAGGCCAGATTCTGAAGGTGGCAGGCAGGTAGCCCCACCCATCTGGAGGCACAGGCAGGCTCCAGCTGCATCCCACAGAGCACACAGCTGCAGTAGCACTCACTTGGTTATTTCTGAACCCTTGGCTCAGGGGCTGGCTTTTCATCTATATGAAGGACAATGCTGACAAGTTGGTGGTTTTGTTTCAGCTGAAATGGATGAAGTTTTCTTCTATGTATCTGGTACAGTGCTATGTTACAGGCTTAGTGTGATAATAATATTGATAACCCACTAATGTTTTTAGTTGTTGCAAGGTAGTGCTTCCTCTGAATTAAGGTGTTTTCTGTTGCCCAGGCTCTGCCACAACACAAGGAGGGAGCACAGCCAGAACAGGGGACCTGAACTGGCCAAAGGGATATTCCATGCCATGGAATCTCATTCTCACTATATAAACTGGGGGAAATTGACTGGGAGCCACAGAGATCTGCTCGGGACAGGTTGGGCATTGGTCAGTGGGTGGTGAGAAATTGTATTGTACATCACTTGTTCCTCTTGGGTTTTATTCCTCTCTTTTCATCACAGTTTTTTTTGTTGTTGTTATTGTTAGTTTGTTTCTATTATTAAGCTTATCTCAACCCAAAAGAATTACCTTTACCTTCTGATTCTCCTCTTCACCAGGAACAGGGGCAGTGAGCAAGCAGTTGTGTGGTGCTCAATGGACAGCTGGGGTTAAACCATGACAGCTGGGTAACTTCTCCTAGCCTGGAGGCCAAACCACTCTGCAGTAAGCTGAGTACTACTTACACTGTAACCCAAATGCAGATTTTACATCTTTTTACCTTGTTTACAGAAGCATGTAGTAGGAAGACGCTCAGCTTTCGAGCACTGTTGTTTACAAGATGTCTTAAATCAAGGCCAGTAAGTTAGTCCCCCCAGCCTTGCTATGCTTTGTACATCTTTTACAGGCTACAGAATGCCGAGACCTCCTGTCTTGGCTCTGTGATACTTGGTTGAGGGACAACCAATGCAGACTTGTCTCCTGCTCTCTGAACCTGAGCAGAGAAAGAAGAGAAACATGTATTTTTCTTACTACTGTAGCCCATACTGCTTCATGCTTGAAATGAAAGGTGGGGGAGGAGGCAGAGGGAAAACAGACCACTAACTGTGAATGTGGTCTCACCAATTTACTTTTTGTGTTAATGTGAACATTTCCCTCTGTTTAAGTGCTGAACAGCTTTACTTCATTATTTGCAGCTAACTGTGATGATGGAAGATAATGATTCCACACTGTAAATTAGATCCTATTATATGAGTTCTTTCAGATTGGCATCTTGACATTAAGACAATGTTACATTTTTAGAAGTAGACAGGAAATTTGCTCTTTTACTTTGGAAACTGTAGGCAAAATTTTGCTGTTTCAAAATGCATGCATTCATGAATGGCTAAACAAATCAATTTCCCCATGGACATGCATTGTTTATCAAACATACTGGAGAATCTCATCCTGCAATCCCTGTCACACAACAGTCCCACTGAGGCCAGTAAGGTCATTCACACAGCTTCAAGACCAGGCCTTTGCATTTGCTAGCAAACAAACAACTATTTTGCAGACTACACTGAATCCACTCTCCAGAAATATCCTGACTTTCCAACACTGGCCTTTGGATAAGCCCTCACTGCTGATCTGTCCTGACAATTTGGCAGTAACCTCCAATCTCAGCATTTCAGAATTGCAAATAGAGACTGAGAAGATGATCTGCCTCCCTACAGCATGAGAGCATAGTATATTTATCTGAGATATGCAGCTCATCCCAAGAAAAAGGCACATCTAGAAACAGCTAAAAAAGGGGTAGAGAAATAAGAAGAACAAAGGAAATTACATTGAAAGGCAATGGAGAACAGAAGAAAGAGAATATGAGCTGCAGTCAGACACAAGAGGAGTGGTCCTGGCCCAATCATTTATTGCTGGGTACAAGCCATGGACAGGGGTGAAAGCAGGAAGGTGCATGGTTACATCCTTTCCTGGGCATAAGTAGTCTGACACCACACCAGCAGCTGCTACTGTCAGGAACAGTGGTAGCCAAGCAAACCCTCATGTGCATGTGTGTACTGATGTAATCCCTTCCACCTATTTATGCTGGAATACCTGCAAAAATTCTGTTCATACTACAAACCAATATAATTTGGGATAATTGTTTTCTTTCCCATTAAATCTTCAAGTGCTTCTGAAAATGCTAACAGGGAGCTGCATAGTTGACAGCTATTCAGGCAGCACAAATTTCACTGAATTAACAACTCCAGGTGACCCAGCACTCTTCTTGAACAAAGCCTGGTAGGGTAAACATGGTCAGATTTATAAAACTTCCTTCAGAGGAAAAGTAAGTCAATTCTCTATATGGGCAATGGAGACATAAGGGCTTTTGAAGAGTGCTCCAGAGTCCTTCAGCAAGTCACTGCCTGTGGAGCTCATCTTCTGAAAGGCCCCAGAGGCCATGAAGGACAAGCAGCTGAATGTGAGCCAGCAGCATGCCCTGGCAGCACAGAAGGTTATACAGCAATCTTGGGCTGCTGGTATCAGAAGCACAGTCAGCAGATCAAGAGAGGGGATGAACCCTTTCAGACAAGCATTTTTTATATTGCATTTGCAACACTGCACACAGATTTTGGGTCCCCCAACAAAGGAGTTCAGCAAAGAAGCACTAGTCTGGTCAGGGTTAGAGCACCTGCCCTCTGAGGAGAGTTTGAAGGACCAAGGCATGTTCAACATGAAGAAAAGATAGCGCCAGGGGCATCTAACAGGAGACCCTCAGTATCTTTGAGATTACCCACTAAAAACAAAACAAAACAAAAAAAACCAACCAAAAAAAAACCCACACCAGGAACAGTCTTACCACAGTGGTGCACAGTGGGAAGACACTGGGCATAAGGAGAAGTGAGAGGCACGGACTGGATTCAAAGAGAGACTTCTGCACCCTGAAAACAGCTGTGCACTGATTCCAATTGGCAAGGGAGGCAGTGCAGGATATGTCTTGAGGTTTTCAAGACCAGAAATCCCAGAGAATCTGATCACTCTGCTTGGAGCAGCAGGCTGAACCAGAGATCTGCTGCAGTCCCTTCCAACCTCAACTATCCATCCTACAATCCATTGTGTCTGAAGTCCCTGCTCTCAATGCAGTCTTTTTTCACGTGCGTCCATGAAATAAACTGACCTTGAAAGACTGAAGTACTTGCCACCCTGCCAGAACTCCACCTCTGTGTCACAAGTCCCACTGCTTACTCAGGGGAGGTCTGCTCAAGCTGGTAGCTTCCTTTGGGGTGGACAAACAGGTGTCCAGTCTAGTAACTGGGGCAGTACCTCAAAGATGAGAGCTGCCAATCCTGGAACAGAAGGGGCTCAGGTCCAGTTCTCCTGCTTCCCAGAGGGGAGATGAACAAAAAGAGCAACAATAACACTGACTGCTCTAGTGCTGGGTAGCAGATGAACATGAAGTACCTGTTTCTCCAGCAAAACTGAGAGACTAAGTGGACTTTAGGTCTGCCTCAAAAGCAAACTGGCTAATAATGAACAAGAATACCCAAGCCTGGGTTATAAGCTTTCCTCAGCAGCTGAAGAGAAGGCTCTGTTGGATTAGGGGGATCATCACTGCCAGATGACACCATGAAGAGGCAGACTGAAGAGCTTTCTTGGGTGCAGGAGACATGATTTCACCTAAGATGGAGTTATGCCCCTCCATAGGTAATCCATAGCTTTCAGTGATTTGGGGTGGAGAAGCTGTGAAAATTCAGTGCTCATGGTACAGCAGAGCTCTCAGAAGAAAGAAAAATCTCATACTTATATTTAGCAAGTGAGCAATGAAGCAAAATGGCATAGCAAGTGCTGACGGTAGTGGTGAGGCTGTGGGGGTGGGAAGGGGGCGTGAAAACTGGCAAGACTTCAGAAGAGCGAGTTTTGGTATTTCAATTTAAGAGGTAAAGGCTAGATGCTCTGCAGCAGGTACTGAAATTCCAGTGCTGTAGAAATTTAAACATCATCTGAGCTTTCTCCCATCTCCCACCCCTCTGTCTTGTTTGAAAAATATTTACAAGGGGGTGAAAGGCAACCTTCAGACGTGTGACCATAGCTGTGTGCTGATGGTTTCTATAAATATGGGTTTGCTGAAGCACTAAACTAAGTTCTGCTGCAGTATGGCATTATGGCTTCTGCTCAGCAAAAGCTGTTCCTATTCTCATTTCAGACCCCTGCTAGTGTTGGCATCTGGCTCTCAGTTACATGACTTTTTTGCCCTCCATCATCAGAGCAGAGAAAAGCAAATACTCTCAAGTCAAGCTTTGGCTGTAAAGAACAGAGTTTGGGTTTGTAGCCCAGACCTACATAACTGACAACAAAACAAAAGGGATGTAAAAAGTCTGATTATTCCAGACTTTATTTTGGGCATTGCAAATAATTTTGAGCTTAGTCATCATTCATTTTGTGGTTTTGTCTATGTCCACTAAGTTCTCTGGAACAGAGACAGAGCCAGTGCAGACAATTTGCATTTTATATGCCCTCCCCCTTTTCACAGCTTACTCCATCCCTTTTTTCAGTACTTCTGCCTCCTGCATGTATGTGATAGACCCATTTGAAACCCAACTGCCCTGTGATACAAGCATAAGTTTATTTGCACAGCTCTTCAGTGATGGCAGGAGGCTTGCAAAAAACTGCATTTTTTTCTCCCACAAAATCATGTCTCTTTTACACCTTCTCCATCCCGTGGAGTGGCAAGTCCAGTTCATGTTACAAAGAGAGAAATTCAGTTACCCTAAATTTAGGAAAGGGGTTGCACAGAGATATGTGCTGGAGAAATCATTTGTATTTTATACTGGTAGGCTCAAAACAAAATGGCTGAAATGTCTAAAAAAAGTCTGCAGTTAGAGTTATACATAGAATCACTAGCCAGGAAATATTTTTTTTGCTTGATTGCATCATCATCTTCCTCCATTTAGAAATCAAATCAAGTCAATAAAGCATGCAAGTGTAAGAAACAAAAATTCCATTTTACTCCTTTTCTTCTCTTCCCTTCTACCACTACTAAGTACTCTATTTTTCCCTAATATTTTTCTCCTTCAAATGGAAAGAGACTTTATGTGCTTATCTTAGCCTTACTAGAGCTGTAAAATAAAAAAAAACCCAAAACAATATTTTTCACATGCTTTTAGAGCTTCTTCATTCCACACACTGAAGATTCACAAAGCCTAAACTGATCACCAAGCAGATTAGTTCAAACTAAATAGTATTGTGTGGTTCTGCATGTGTCCACCCCTGAAATAACCTCATGCCTGACCTAGGATCATAAATTACTTCCCAATTCTATTTATCTAAAGGTTTATTTGCTTTGGCATCTTTAGTGACTTGCATAGGTAATTTGGAGAAGAGCCAAGAGGGAGGTTGGTTTGGCTTTTTCTTTTTAAATCTTCTTCCCAGAAGCATCTGTTTCAGACATTCCTGGAAAGAGGCTGTTGGACAAGATGAACCTCTGGTCAGTACAGGTGTTCTGTATCCTCTGAGGGCAGAAGTTCATGTAACATTTGAAGGGCTTGCAGCCACAGAGTTCATTCCAAAGAGCATTGAGATACACATTTGAATTAAAATACAACACAGGCTGTGGAAGTCAAGGACTTGGAAGACCTGGTCAAGACCTGATAAGGACATTGCAGATAGACATGTGCAAGGAGCAATTAAAGCAAGAGAAAGTGGTTGTAAGCCAGTGGTGAAAATTTGTTAATCCAAAAGTTTGGGGTTTAATCAGTGTGAACAGGTTTACTAATTAGACATTAGTATTCCCTTCCTCCTTGTTGAGTTGTTCTTATAGTAAGCAACACAATTTTGAAAATTAAATACAAAGATTATAAGTACACCCATATACTTCAGATTTGGTCATGTTATTTTAATCTAGCAGCAAGGACTTACAGAAAAATAAATATAATCTAAAAGAAGAGATAAATTATGAAAAAAAAACCAAAAGAAAAACTTTACAAATTCAACCTTGAAAGAAGATGCCTTTTCTTAGCTGTGAGGATAATTAGACTTTGAAAGAGCTTATCTGGTAGGTGGTAGATTCAGCAGAGGCTGGAGTCTTTAAAGATTAAATATTTAAAGAGAACTCAATCCAATGTAGGAAACAACCCCTTGAAGTCCACAGTGTAAAGAAAGTCCCAAACACTGGATGACAGAATAGTCTCTTGTGACCATAATATCTGAATATATAGAGAACACTATTTCCTCCTCCAGAAACCATGCAGCACAGTTTCAGACACTTTGGAGGCAGCAGAAAAAAGAACCCTTCCTTTCTCCTGAGCTTTGGATTGTGCTGTCAGGCAGGAGGCTTGCAGCCTCCATAACCCTGCAGAGAGATCTACATTTGCTTCAGGCACCCACGTTCAGGGACCAGAAAAGGCTCACCCAATCTGTGTCACTGGGTGGACACACACCAGAGCTTCCATGTGGCACCTTCCCCTGCCAAGAACACCAGCTGGCTGAAGGCTGAAGTCTCTAACTGAAGGGTATGTTAGTTTGGGTGGTTTTTTTTTAAGCAGACAGACTCCAGCATAATTCTACTTCTCATACAAGCTGCATATGCCATTTCACCAATTTTCCTGCAATTTTGAGAGTCGTGAGCATTGGGAACAGTCACACTTACTCTCTGCCTGCAAGTTTTTTTCCCAGGGACCAAACTGTACTGGGCTAATGAAAGTACCACAGGTTAGGTCATCTGAGGGAAACTGGACAGCTTAAAGCTCAGAAGCAGTCAGGCAAGCCAACAGAGAGGTTTTTGTAATTTAAGGCTGAAAAGTCTTTTTAAGCTGCAGGTTTGCCTTTCACTATAGCTTTTCTACAAATCATGAGCACAGCAGCAGCAGCAGGAAAGCACAGTGCTATTCTTATGAATCACTCCCCTGTTCTGCTGCATCTCTATTTGTGCTTAACATATGACATTAAGGCCTTTTCAGAGTGTCTAGAATCACAGAGCAAATGACAATAATACCTCATCAGTCTCCCAATTATATAAATAACATTTCATACAAGTCTTTCCATAGCATACATTTACATAACTTTAAAAAAGCCCACAAAAATTTACCTGCCTCACACTGTTCTTCAAAACAGTAAAAAAAAAAAAAAATCTATTCAAGACTATTGGGAATATGAGTGAGTATGTAAAAGACTAACATGTTGTGAAACAACTGTTCTCCTGGAGCTACTGGGGACCTAAAGATATTTTTATCCTTTAGAGCTGCGGATTTTTTTCTTGCTGCTTTGGAGAAGGGCCACAGTCAAGTCCAGGTTTTGCTTTCATAAGAGATGCAGGCAAGCAGTCAGCCCAAGACTCCGCTTTCTTTTCCAGCCATATCCGTCAGCACATCCCCAAACAAGGGCAATTTGGGAAAGCTCGTGGGGCTATCAAGGGACACAGCATTTACACATTCCATTTCATCAAGGGCTGACTAGGTACAGGGAAACATTTGAGTCTATGGCAATAGAAAGCTCTATAAAAACAGAAGCTGGTTGTCTTGAACCAACAAATGTTGAGGTTCTTTGACACTGGAACATCTCTCACCTCAATGTCCAGGTTTATGTCTGCTTCAATTTCTGTAGGTCCTCTAGGCCATGCTGTGTCGCTCTGTCGGACACGAGACAAATAGGCAACTCAGGAGGTCAGCCGGACCAAGGCCGGGCAGAGAGCAAAAGAGCCCCAGCTTCTCTTTATTCTTATATTTATACTTTTTTACAGACAGTTATGGATTGGACAAAGAGGCTGTCACCTCTCAAATTCCATAGGTGAGAAACACAGTCCATCACATTCTCCACCCCAGAAAGAAGAATGAAAAACAACATCCAAAGTACAAAACAGTCCTTGGCTGGTTATAGAAACATGGATTGTTTACACAAAATCCATGAGAACTTTTGCTACCAACTATAAACACAGCACTCTAAAAAATCAGGGTGACAATACTGCTGCTGGAGCATTGGTCTGTCTTCCCACAGCAAGGTAAAGTCCAGTGCAAGCCAACTTTTGGCACTATTCCAGCCTCAGCAGCCTCATGCCAAAGCTCTTGGGACATTGTCCTTGGCAAGAACCCCACAAAGGAGACCCCTGAGAAGAACAACTAAGTATGTGGGGTGAGGAAGTTTGCCATGCTCCCTCTTTGGGAAGCTGCTGGCCTCGTATTCAAAATTTAAGACAACCAGGTGTTGGTAAACCTCATCTCCTACCCTTCATGGACTGACAACTCTTCACAGTATGACAATAACATGCTTTTGCCCAATGTATTTTTAAACAGCCAATTATTAAGCTCAATGATTATCACAACCTCTAGAACAAAAATCACAGAACTTTCAGTACTGTTGTCGACTTGACCCCAAGTCCACATACTTGCGTCCCAGCCCCACCAAAGCAAAACCACATTTATCTTCCCTTCAATAGCAACAAGCACCATGGCTGTCTACAGAATAAAATTTTTTTCTAAGTGCTTAAAAGAAGAAATGGAAAAAAAAAAAAGAATCAAGTCACCTGGCAGGTATTAGTGATGTGCTCTGCTTCACCAGTAAGTCATACTTTGCTGTCACACACAACACGAGTGGGGCAGCTCCAGAAGATTGGGGCTCACCATGGTGCCTACCTCCACCCCTTCGTATTCCTTGGAAAGGAGAATATGGGAAAGTTTTAGTCACTTGTATCCTCCCGCAGCTTAAATTTCAGTTTTTAGGTAAGTGATACCCAGGATACAGTTGCAAATCAGTTTTTGCCAAAAATACGTGGACTAAGAATAGAGTCACCAGCAATTTGGATACATCTTCATTCTATCATCCCACAGCAGTTAGAAGTTGCACACTTCTGTAGTTTCCCCAAGAAATATATTCAGATATCGTACAACTCTCAGCATTGATCTGTCACTGAAAAAACATGGAATATCAAACAATTCTTGCCTGTCTTTCATTTTTATGAAATATGGTTTCCCACTTTCCTAAACCAGGAGGAATTTCTATTTAATGATTACGGTTATTAAAAGCTTGGTGCAAGTCAGTGAAAAAGTTCTCTTTGGTTTCCAGTTTAGCTATTTGTTCAGTTGTTTTTTATGACCTCTGAAACTGGCCCAGAATCTAGATAAAGTTTCAGCTTAATCTTTTTTACTGCTGTAACCAATAATATATTAGTGCTTCATTGAGGACGGTTTCATTTGGCGCATCCTTCTTCCATCCTCAAAGGGCTCCTACTGAGAATTGTCCCACTTGCTGTCTATGGAATGGGTCCTTTCATTATTCCTTTAGTGATTTCTGAATGGCCACAGCCTGGCTCCCTGAACGGTCTTGACCTGGTCCGGAGTTTTGATTCTTCTTTTTGTCCTCTCGCTGCAATTGCTGGTGCTTTGGCACCCCTGTGCAGCTTCCTCAGAGTAACCCCCAGTAAAACTGCAGCTTATTGCAAACTTGGGAAATGGAAAGTATTAGGACAAAGATTAGAACAGATATACAATTTCAAACCCTGATGTTGACCTCAAAAGTTAGAATCTGCCCTTGTCAAGCCAGTGTCACTGCCAGTAGCTGTGACAGACATGTCCCTGACACTTTGCAGAGAAAAGCAGAGAGAGGAAACACTCTTATTATACAAGGGCTTATTTGTTGTGCACTCTTCTGTGGCTGACCAGCTGACCACCAATATCCCAGTCAGATATGCCTGCTAACATTTGCAGTTGGCTGAATATGTATTTATCTGTTAAAGGAAGATTCTGAACAGCTGAAAATAGCGTCCACCAGAATTTTCACCCCTAACTATGCTGCCTCTTTCAGATACTGATCTCTATTGGAGGAAGGCTTTTGCTTTGCAAGTTTGTGAGAATTTCTGACAGTCTTTCCTGAGCAAGGATTAAAGCAAGTGAACTGGAGACCTCTTGTACCAGTCATTTCAGCCAGAACATAAAATAGAATAATTAGGAGTTGCAATACAAGTATTTCCATAGTGATTTGAATTAGCAAGGTTAAGAAGAGAAAAACAAACTTCACAATCAGCTATTTCCCACTGGACTAAATCACAATAACTTGCTCCTAGTCATTGTGTACCTCACTCCATGGAAGTCGTGTTCAGAAAAATCTGCTTTCTGTAATACATCTCTAGATTCAAGTACTTGAGCCAACAGCAGGTGTGGATGTGGCCAAGATATTTTCTAATCAGAAATCCAGGTTGTCTGGTGATACATATTTTCATTTAGCACATGAAGCCAGTTGACACCACTTGCAAACACATTTAAGTTTGCTCCCTCTTACAATTAGCACTAGCTGATGAAGAACCTGCAAAAAAAGCTTTTTCTATAAATGTTGTCTTACTTCAAATTCAGATCCCACAGTCCATGGTCTACTTACTGGCTTCTAGAAACAAAACAGAAGAATGAAAGCCTAGACTAATGGCATTTCATATTTACTCCGATACCAAATTCTGATGCTGCTTTCTAAAACACATTTACTAAACAGCCCAGGCCATTGCATGTCTAGGTATCGGATAGTCTTTATTTATCAGACAAATAGCCAATAGCTTCAGACATTCAGTAGGTCTGGGCCCAGAGCCTAGTATTATTATTCTTTTAGCTTATGCCAAAGGACCTTCTCCACAAAAATATTTTTCCAGTAAACCAATAACAAGGCACAGCCAACACAGCCAGCTAGCGACCCAACATGACCAGCTGTGGTTGATAATAGTATATTACTTGCTTCAAAATTTAACACAGTCTCTAGGTCCAATGTCCATTGTGAAGATGTCCAACTGTATTTGCAGTCATGGGAACTAGTTAATCCTCAGTAAAGGTCCAGCTGGAAAAAGTTGTAAGGCCTGTGCAATGATGATCCAAAGTCCATTTCCGGCTGGATCTTCATATGCATTGTTTCCATTGACAAGATCTTCTAAATATCTGCCTGCTGTTGAATTTGAAACACCATCTTCAGTGCCTTTGCCCTGCTCTGGGTGTGCAGTCACTAATCCTTGTACAGCTCCCTCCACTCCTCTGCACTCCCTGCTCCTTGCCTGTCCTACTTAATGCTAAGATGGGAAAAGTCCATCACCAGCCTATTCCCTTCTGAAGCTCCTTAGCCATTCTTCTGTGAAAAAACTCAAGCCTCAGTTTTCTCCCTTTCCTCTTTTCTGGCCCTCTACCAAGCCCTGATCCTTTCTTTCTTCTCTCTGCTATTTTCCACTCCTTACTGCGCTTCAGCTCTGCTCACACCCCCTCTGCAACCTGCTGGATTTGAGCAGCTTCTTCACAGCTGAGCATTACCTAAATATAGTGGGGCTGGGGGGAAATCCAAAAAAACAAACCACAAGCCAATCTCTGCTCTGTAGACACTGTCAGTCTCAGGTGCATTAGCAGGGAAAACAAATGCTTCCGAACAAGAAAAAAAAAGTCTAAATTACATATATATCAACAAATCAGTAAGACTGATAAATCAGATGCATCAATGGCCTTTTTATAATTGCAGACAGTGCCCTGGAGGGCAATCATACAAAAACAAATACTTTTTAAAAAAATCATACGGGTTATATATTGCTAGTTGGAGTGAGAGTAGCCATCTAAGATGAAAGTCAATACAGAATAACTTAAGCTTTTTAAGCTCCTCTTTCATGTGTATTTGAGCTGTATATAACCAGGGACACACATCTTAGAAAAACATTCTTCCAACACAGTGAGATTACTGCCTGGAATTTTTTTCAGTCCCATTTCACTTATAGCTTCTGACAATGCTAGTGACAGCCATGTCACAAAGCATTAGGTAAAATTGTGAAAATTAATTATGTGCTATTTGTTTAACTTCTCATGTCATCCATTTCCACTCCTATTTCAAAATTCATTCCCTTAGCTAAATCATCTTCCCCTCACTCACAGTGTTACCCAGTCCCACATTTGCATTAAACACATATCTCCTTTTGTTCAGGAAAGGAACAAATTTGAAAAAATGGAAAACCCTTTAAGTGTTTATGCTCCATTAAAACTTAATTCTGCTTTTAATCCCTGACCAGAGTGTTGATAGATTTAGTCTTATTAAATGGAACTTGAGTCTCTGTAGTCCCTTTTTCTCTAATGAGGCTAGCATAGAAAGAGGATGCTACTCATTGTGAGCAGGGATGTAGCTTTCTAGTCCCACTATTTAATTCTACCTTATTATAGGTGTTCAAGACTGTACTTCATTCTCTAGTTCCCATTTCAACTTTCATTTACTACATAGTCACAGTTCACAGAACAGAATTGGAACACTTACTATGAGGGACACAGTTATTTAGGAGGGGAAAGGCAATTGAGAAATGCTATATTCCCTGAATGTTAAAACATAGCTCTTTGGCTCAAATATTCCTTTTACCATGCCAAGCTATTTCTAGACCCCACATACAGGTCCAACATTTACCTTAACACAAGCTGTAATGCTGGCATGCCTGGCAATATCTGTTAGTGTGATTTGCTATTGATATGATTCCTCAAAATAAGCCCCAAGCAAAACATCATTGAAATGTTGTCAATACACCAGGTGCTTTTAATTTAAAAAAAACCAAAACATGCAGGCATGTAAAAGCACACCTCAGCTCTGCCAGTTCTGTTTCTATTTCCTAGTAGCATTTAATAACTTTATGCACCAAGTTATCTTATTAAACTTTTCCATTCTTTGTTTGAAGACATGTCATCACTGTGCAGAAAGTCTTGTTCTCTAAGTCCTTGCAATGTCAAATCCTTCACTTCACGCTTGGTAGGGAGCATGGAGAGGAGTCACGATGGAATGAATCTTTGCCCTGCTATGTCACAGCTGTACTCAAAGCAAACCCACACTTGACAACGCTCACCTTCTGGGCTCAGCTCCTGAGGTGTTTGCTCTGAGGTCACTGCAGTCCCTGGAGCAGGCAGGAACACCACCAGCTGCCAGGGGCACTGCCATGCCAGCACTGTCCTCGACCCCAGTTTGCTCCCATCCACACATAAAATAAGTAATTTCGCTTGTTTACAACACCACGCTGACAACGGAGACAGCATCTGGCCCGCCAGTCAGGCAGCTGCTCCCACTCCTGGCAGAGCTGTGCGTCAGCAGAGCCCGCCTGTCCACTCTGCCCACCACAGCTCACACCACACTGGAGAGGGCTGCCCATCTCCTGCAAAGGTCCCTCAGCTTTCTGCACCCCTCGGGGCAGGGTGGAGGAATGTGTGTTTATTGTGGTATCTTTGCCACCTCTACACTTTCACCAGCCCTCTGGTACATGCCTGACCGTATTTCCTTCTGCAGCATGATTACCAAGAGAAGTATGCTACAGGGCAGACCAGGCTGTGTATTCTACTGAGGACAAAAGGTATTTGGGATGACCAGACCTTGACTGCCACACAGCTTTTCTGACAATAAGGCTCTTCTAGGAAAAGTACGAGGTATTCCCAGCAGAACAGGTCAGTCTAGCAGAGGCCTGATTAAGCCAGTGACTGCTGTGATTTTGTGAGCTTCTGCTAAGCCACCCCATAACACCAAATTTACTGGGCAAGATTTGACTGTGCTTTGCTGCCCACCAGATGTATGTGAAAAACAGGCACTTCAGTTGCCCCAGGAAGGTAAACTCTGCTAACAGTCTGGAGCTTTTAAGGCCTCTCTGAAATATTTTGTGAGGAAAGTGTTCACCTGAGAAACACAAAGTGCTGCTTTCCCTCTGGATAGGAGATGGCAAAAGGAAGGGGAAAAGTAAGTGGAAATAAAACTGAAGACTGACTGTGGTTTTGTCAGTGGAAAGGTACCTGTGTTTCAGCCCCACCACTCCTGCTTATACCGTACCTTGCAAGTTTACAACTGTCCTGGTTGGTTGCAAGTAGAAGCGTCAGTGCACCTGGATGCAGAAAAGAGCCTGTAGGTCCAGGAAGTGATCCCTTGGGAAGCAAACTGCAGTAACTAATAGGATAACACATGAACAAGCCCAACTGAGCCTGTAAAAAGACATCAGGCATGCCTAGAAAGACTTTAAGATCCAGGCCCACAATCCTCACCACTGCAGCACTTAGATCACATAGGCTCACTGACTACTGTGGCAACATCCTCAAAATAGTTTGCTTTTCCATGTAAGTAAAGAATGGTGATTGAGCCAGTAATTATTTATTGCCTTATGCCAACCTTCAAGAGAGAGGAAAAGGTAAGGTATGTTCAGCAGTATGGTAACGTGCAAAAGGAAAACCATCTGCACTGCCAAAGGCTGTGGAGCATACAACCTGTAAATCCTGAGTTACAAGTAACAAATAAAAAAGCACAGAAGCATCCAAAGTGACTCAGAAACCCATTAAAAATAAGAGTCCCACAGTACTTGCCAATAGAAGAAATGGATTGTCTGATTTGGTAATTTAAATAATAATTATGTTTTTGAAGAAAAGCTGCAAAGTGATAAATGCGAAACATAAATCACAACTGACTGAACTTGTCCAGCAGCACTAGGAAGCTTCCCTCTTTGAGGTGGAAGAGAGGGGGAAGCCTCCTTCTCTAATAAAGATGAACTGAAAATCTTTATCATAGTCAGGTCAAAATACTATCTGTTTTGAAAATGGCATTTTACAAGCTTTTTGTAAACACATTTGCTTTTGAATTCATCTGTCTTCATAAAAGATCTCCTCCCCTCTAATCTCCCTAGGTGAAACTTCCACTTCTTTCCACCTCAGTTTCTGCCAACACTTGCAGACAGTGTTACACCAAGCAGCTTTAATTATCTACCAGCAGCTATCAGCAACAACTAACAGGACAAGGAATATGGAGAATGGGAATATTTACCGAACTGCAGCCAGCAGTGCAGGATAGGTAACTGCTGTCCAGTTTGCAGCCAAAGTCCCATACTTTTCATCTCTCACTTCCCTAGACTGCTGGAAAAATAGTTGGACGAGCATCTTGGTGCTTCCTTAAGCAGCACAAATTTGCTCACAGCACATCTGTTCTCTGAACTATATGGCATGAACTTTTCCTTAGCAAAATAGAGGTACTTTGTCATTTACATCCCTGGTGAGTAAAAGGGGAAAAAAAAGGTAGTTTTCCTGCTCTCAAAGGATCATGCTGTGAATTATATCGGGTACATTTCAACAGCTTGAACACTAATCTGAAAAGATGTACAGAGAGGTGAGGGGCTGCAACTGCATCCAGCAAATCTGAAGGGATTTCAGTGTAACATACACTTTGCTTCTGGTTACCTCAGTTATTGAACCATCTATCTAAACACAACCTGAACAGACAATCCACAGACAAATCCCCAGTGTGATATTTAAAGGCAGTTGGTGTAAATAATGCATAAGAATAACAGTGGAGCCTCTGGCCAGCACAGGGCAAGTCATATTACACATCCTCAAACTCCACTCTCAACCTGATATACAGAATCCAATTACAGTTTCTGCACTGAAATATTTGTGACACTTCACTGCCACCAAGAGCTTCAAAGGACATACTGTGCCATTTCTTTTTTTAAATAGGTATTTTTCCCAACTTCAGGAAAGAAGACACTGACAGAAAATAAAGCACTAATGCTATTTTGGTTCGAGTCATTCTTTTTCCTTGCCACTGCAAATATTCCCTCTCTCATCCTGTTATAACATTGCATTACACAGGGAAGAAAGTGGTCCACTTCTAGGGTTTCCTTGCTTCTGTTTAACGTCAGTGACTCTTATTTCCAGTGCAGGGATTGTTATGATTAAAGTGGATTAGCACTTCCAGAAAGAGGCATCAAGAACACATTATTTGTACAGGAGCAGAAACACCATTAGAAGGAACCAATTGTAGCAATATAAGTCAGAAGACAAGAAGGTTTGTACCAAAGTATATCAAGATGTTTGGTAGCAAATCCTACCCAAAGTCAATAGGTACTTTTTGAAAAGGATGCACATACCTTCACATTTTGCAGTATAAAGAACTCTCATCCTAATTACACATCCAACACATCTTGCAAGACACCTGGCACCACAGCAGGCTGTAGTGGCAAAAGGGTGCACTCTTACTTTCCTCCCCATTGCTCAGGTATGTCTTTTCTCCTCACACACCCATGTGAGATGAGGGCCCAGACATTGTCCCAGTAGGTCTGGTCTGGTTCACCACTCTGCTGCCAGTATTGCCTCCAAATCAATTCCTCAAAAGGCAAATGTGACAAAGCACTACAGCACCCTAAGAACCAAACCCTTCATAGCTGCTGATTTTGAGTTTTACTTTCCAATGAGCAAGTATCTTGTATTTGTTAAGGCAGAGAGAAGAAGAACTTGCAGAAAGTGTCAGTTCTCAGATTCAATGCTATCTGGGTTCTTTCAACATATAACAAAACCAAAACCACAATGCAACCCTTTTGTTTCTTCCTAATCCTCTATTTGAATATGTGACCTTGGATATGTTGAAGAGGTGTTTCATTGAAAAGCATCATGCTCTTTGCAATTATAACATTTCCTCTATAATTGTGAAAAACATAGAAACAAAAATTCTGCTCTCTGAAACACATCAGTGTTTCTTGTGAGGATGTCCACTATGATCTGGAAACCTTATGGTACAGGACACAATAAATCACTTAGCTGTATATCCTAATTATGCAATTCCAGAAAAAGTAGCAATCATTTAACTGGCAATTTCCCCTTCTAGGGCTTCTTAAAAATTTGATTAATAGATAACCACTGTATCTGAGAATTTCCTCCTTGCTTAAGCTGATATGAGCCTCATTTCTGCTATCTATAGTTTGGAGTCATTCAGACAAGTTCCTATTTCTGAAATTTTACAAACACAACAAGAGGAAACAACTTTGAATGTTACTTAATTAACCACAGGTCAATTATTCATTAGTTGTTCAAGTGATAAATCATAAAGTACGTGAAATAACATCATCACCTTTTGTACATGTTAGAACAATGCCTGAGGGCTTCTAATAGAAAGTCACTGTTCCGGAAACTCACAAAAATCTTGGCCTTATCCTTGAGAGGCTTTAGGATTCAAACACACAAGAACAGCAGAGGAAGCAGGAAAAGCAGGAAAAAGCAGGAAAAAAAATAGGACAGAAGCAAAACAAAACAAGAAGAGTTATGACACTCAAGTATCAGATTTTTTTTTTAAAACATTTTTCCAGTATTCACTTAGAAAAGGAGCATTTAAAGACGAGATCAAGCCTAACAAAAGGTAGCAAAATAAGGAAAGTAACTAGGAGAAAAGAGGACTTGGCCCAGGGCATAAGAAGAGAGAAGCACCTCTCAGAAAGGCAACCAATCCCACAGAAGAGACCCCCCCAGCCACAAGTGTTCTGAGCACACTACTGGCAGCCACAGTACCTTTTCATTTCAATCTCTGCGTCCCAATGATCACAGTGCAGATTTTCCCTGGATTGCTTCTAAACTTTAAGAACCAATTCAGTTAAGATAGAAAAAATGACTACCAAGCTTCTCAATAGAGCCACATCCTGCTCTTTTGTAACTGTGGGTGGTAGAGAGGTGAGTGGTCCCAGCTGGAGCTTGTTACCTGAAGTAGATCTGCACACCTGTTAGCCTTCCTTCACAGGTGGGTATAGAGCTCATTGCGCTTATAAAGGAAAACATCCTGAATGATTCAGTATAGACTTATTATAGAAATGTTGCAACAGTGAAATCAAGTGATTAAGCTATGCTTAATTAATATAAACTCATAGAGCACCTTTGTGCTTCTTATCTTTTCCTTCTGTGCTTTCCTGGGTGATAAAGTGATGGAGTGTATTAGGGATTACCAGATGGTACAGAAAGGGTGAACAAGCGTAGGCATGCATGCGCATTGAGAGATGGATAGCACTGTAAATGCAGTAATATCCGGACTGTGATCCTGAAAACACTGTGGGGAAAACAAGTGCAAGCCTTGAGCTCTGAAGTGTGATTGTCTTACTTTCCAGAGAGGAGCAGAAAGCAATTTGCTGACATTTGCTGTTCTAATAAAAAAGATGTTGCGCTTCAAATCTCTGGCTGCAGCACACGCAGATGTTTAGCTTACAGGTAAGGAGCAGTAAAAACCTCTCAGGGTGGGTACCACCAGGCTGTAAAGTAGCATGAAGGCTTCAGGTTGCCTGAGTAGGCAGGGACCGCACTGCTGCACCTGTATTTAACGGGTACCCCAGGGATACCTCTGCATGCTGCTTTAGGAGCTCAGATGGTCTCTCCCAAAGCAGTGGGGAGAGTCTGTGATGGAAAGCAGGTTGGGCAGCACTGCACTGCACAGCACGGCAGCCACTGGAAAAGCAATGGTGAAAGCATGAGAGGAAAAATTAAGAGTCAGAGCTGAGGAAAAAAGCACGCAAAGTGGCAGCAGTGACAGCTCAGACAGGCTTATGTGTTTGGTGGGCAGGTGCAATGTAATGTACATTATAGCAGAGGGAAATGAGGTTTCATGTGGCCATCACTCTAACAAGAAAACTCTAATTGTCACATAAGCCACTCGTATTTTATTCAGGCTGAAATTACAGCCTCAGAATGTGGTTCCTTGCTGATAATTGGGCTGTGTCTTCAGCCGCTGTAAATCTGCATGACTCCACAAATGCCAGAACAGTTGTGCTGATTTAAACCAGCTAAGTGCCTGGCCCTGAACACTGACCAAAGAGGGATCCTGTGCCTTCTGGATTTATGGACAGGCTGTGTTAGCATGGGTGAGCTCCTCCTTACAAGTCATCCCTTTGTGGTCCTGACGCTTTGAGCCTGGAGCCAGCTGGGCCATGCCTGTGCTGTAGAGTGTGCTTAGCTCAGACCAGGGTGCCCTGCTTGCCCATGTACCGTGCAGGGAGGCAGGGATGCTGCATCCTGATGCCCCACTGGGATTCATCTGAGGCACATCCCAGGCTTGGGGCTCCCTGGTTCCCCCTGTTACCCCGTTCTCAGCAGGCTGGGGCGCATCCCTGTCCAGGCCAAGCTACACCAGTGCTACGGAGGGAGACAAAGAGATCACAGGGCTGCTGTGCAACACTCCACAGTCTGTGCATCTGGGTCTGGCCATTAGTAAGTATAGGAGAAACATTAGATATTGCATAAAAAGTTGCAGTTTCCCTGGCTATTTTCATCCCAGGGTCCTCTGCATAAAGCCCGCTTTGTGATGTGTCCCCTAAAATGTCTATTTACATAATAAAGAGTGGGTTCTGCTCTAACCCAAAACCTAGGCTTTTTCTCTTGGCAGAAGGTTGAAAAGTGCAAATTGCCTTTGAAGTCTGTCTCTGAACATTTCTTTCAGCTGCAACCACAGATCACATCTCATAAACAGCCACATTTTTCAGTATAAGTTTCATATTTGTTGGTTCTCATATAAGTGTTTATAGAAATGCCCTTTTCCTGTGATCCATAACCTTCTCAAACTTCAGTAGTTTCTTGCTGTGAAAAATGATTCACTCTGTGCTGACTGTATGGTGGTAGCTGCATATTTGTTCATTGTGGTGCATTTTTTTTAATCCAGAAAACTAAGTCTGAAAATTATTTCTGAGTAATGGTTGCCCTGAAGAGCACTGCCAGTAGTCTAATCCAGTCTCCAAATGTTCAGGATCCTCCTGAAATTAACTGGAAGTGATTGCAGAAGTGTGAGTAAACGTCCTTAGCATATTCTGTCAAATATTTATTGCATCTATTTTCTTCTCATTGACAGATTATGCAACTGACGTTTTAAGGCATTTACACCCATGAAAGATGAGCTCTTTAAATTTACAAAGTTAATTCTAGTGGTTGGATGGACCCATACAAGTTTAAATTGGCAGTCAAAATGAGAACTGGAAAGCTTAAATACTTATGTGAATGCCAATCAAATCTTTCTGGTCCTTGAAACCCAACACAGACCAGGTTGCCTATGGGACTGCAGCGATAGTCCTTCCAAGGCAGAGGGTGAGTGCAAAGGAAAAGTCCTTGGGAAGGAAATTGACCCCAATTTTGGTGAGCTTAAAGAGCCTCATTCAAGTCAAGTTTACTGCAGGACCACACCATTATGCAGACAGTCATAAATTCCTTTCAGATTTTCTATAGCATATTTTTAATAGTCCTCTTCAAGGTAATACCTTGTAACCAGGATTTTTGTACCTTTGGTGGTAGATTTTTACCTTGGAGTGGAGAAAGAGCTATACTGTTCCACTATTGAGAAAAATCTCACCCATATATTTCAAAGGATGGAATTGTTTGTTGCAAGAGATCACTCAGGCAATCCTTATTAACATGTTAATTATGATTCAACAAGTTTTGCATGGCAGGCTAACATCAATGTTAATTTCTCTGGGTAAGTTTTGTTACCAACTACTGTAGCACGGTGAATGGAAAAGAGATCATTGCCAAAAGGG
Organism: Drymodes brunneopygia; assembly: GCA_013400955.1. Taxonomy (NCBI): domain Eukaryota; kingdom Metazoa; phylum Chordata; class Aves; order Passeriformes; family Petroicidae; genus Drymodes; species Drymodes brunneopygia. Next base: position 231,816 of record VZTZ01014968.1, on the reverse strand, counting down.
TTTGCTTTGTCAGGTGTCATCCTGATTGGTGACAAATGCAGCCTCATGGGGAGCATTAGATGCATTGGGCCAGGAGCAGGGGAAGGTTTCTCCCAGTTGGACTGAGCTGGGTTATGTGACCCCACCACCCTGCAAACTGCAGAAAGGAGCATCGCAAGCCGCTTGTTTTTCAATCGATAATTGGACTCATTAGCGTCGCACGGTGAGTTGGCCTCCTGTCTACCTGTAGCACTGGAGCACTGAATTTGTGTCATTTCTGATTTCTCCCCTCCACATCGCAGCTGCTAGTGTAGATGCTTTTTCCCAGGCAATTACAGAACCTAAGACAGGAGTGAGATGGAAGACACTGTGTTGTTAACTAGGGTTTTTTCAACTAATTGACCCAGTCATGCAAAGGGAATATCTGAGATTTGTTGTTGCTGTTGCTATTTTTACCACTCACATATCTGAAGCAGTTTTACATTGAATTCACTTAAAACCTACCCCGGACATGCAAAAGTTCAATAATGAAAGGTTTTGCTCTTTGGGAGTTTCAATGTGGAAAAAAGGACCCACTTATCAGCTATATCTAAAATATCTGGAAAGTTCTACACCAAACTAATTTTAAAACAATGAATGAGGAGCATGAACATATGAAAAGATGTTCATGGGTTTATATGAAAATATATGGTGAAACAATGAATCAATCCAATTAAACATTCTAGTGTTTTTACCCCAATAATTAATTGAGAAAGAAAGAGAGAAAGAGAGAAAGGGAGAAAGGGAGAAAGAAAGAAAGAAAGAAAGAAAGAAAGAAAGAAAGAAAGAAAGAAAGGAAGAAAGAAAGAAAGGAAGAAAGAAAGAAAGGAAGAAAGAAGAGAGAGGATTTGTACTGTGCTTTATTTCCCTTTATTTCCTAGATGAGTCTTTGGTGGCAAAATCTTGTTTCCTATCCAGCCTCTCAAGGTTTGCAGGGGCACTGAGTGTTTGAACACACTACAAACCTTGTTTTGGATGCATGTGATCTTCTCCAGCACGTGTACAGGCTTTATCTCAACAGCAGAACATGTATCTTTTGTCCAGGTTCCATGATGATGCATTACTTCCATGCTATGCCCTCTAAGTCCTTACTCCGTCATCTGGAAAGCCACTAATTCTCACCATGCCCAGGGACGTGTGACTTCTGCCCTGGCAGTGAGCTCTTTCTTCAGTAGGAAGGGGACAGCCTTGTGTGAGCAACCAGATCGAGCAGAGAGGCTGGAGAATTAACAACCAGAATCAGTGNGGTCCTGACGCTTTGAGCCTGGAGCCAGCTGGGCCATGCCTGTGCTGTAGAGTGTGCTTAGCTCAGACCAGGGTGCCCTGCTTGCCCATGTACCGTGCAGGGAGGCAGGGATGCTGCATCCTGATGCCCCACTGGGATTCATCTGAGGCACATCCCAGGCTTGGGGCTCCCTGGTTCCCCCTGTTACCCCGTTCTCAGCAGGCTGGGGCGCATCCCTGTCCAGGCCAAGCTACACCAGTGCTACGGAGGGAGACAAAGAGATCACAGGGCTGCTGTGCAACACTCCACAGTCTGTGCATCTGGGTCTGGCCATTAGTAAGTATAGGAGAAACATTAGATATTGCATAAAAAGTTGCAGTTTCCCTGGCTATTTTCATCCCAGGGTCCTCTGCATAAAGCCCGCTTTGTGATGTGTCCCCTAAAATGTCTATTTACATAATAAAGAGTGGGTTCTGCTCTAACCCAAAACCTAGGCTTTTTCTCTTGGCAGAAGGTTGAAAAGTGCAAATTGCCTTTGAAGTCTGTCTCTGAACATTTCTTTCAGCTGCAACCACAGATCACATCTCATAAACAGCCACATTTTTCAGTATAAGTTTCATATTTGTTGGTTCTCATATAAGTGTTTATAGAAATGCCCTTTTCCTGTGATCCATAACCTTCTCAAACTTCAGTAGTTTCTTGCTGTGAAAAATGATTCACTCTGTGCTGACTGTATGGTGGTAGCTGCATATTTGTTCATTGTGGTGCATTTTTTTTAATCCAGAAAACTAAGTCTGAAAATTATTTCTGAGTAATGGTTGCCCTGAAGAGCACTGCCAGTAGTCTAATCCAGTCTCCAAATGTTCAGGATCCTCCTGAAATTAACTGGAAGTGATTGCAGAAGTGTGAGTAAACGTCCTTAGCATATTCTGTCAAATATTTATTGCATCTATTTTCTTCTCATTGACAGATTATGCAACTGACGTTTTAAGGCATTTACACCCATGAAAGATGAGCTCTTTAAATTTACAAAGTTAATTCTAGTGGTTGGATGGACCCATACAAGTTTAAATTGGCAGTCAAAATGAGAACTGGAAAGCTTAAATACTTATGTGAATGCCAATCAAATCTTTCTGGTCCTTGAAACCCAACACAGACCAGGTTGCCTATGGGACTGCAGCGATAGTCCTTCCAAGGCAGAGGGTGAGTGCAAAGGAAAAGTCCTTGGGAAGGAAATTGACCCCAATTTTGGTGAGCTTAAAGAGCCTCATTCAAGTCAAGTTTACTGCAGGACCACACCATTATGCAGACAGTCATAAATTCCTTTCAGATTTTCTATAGCATATTTTTAATAGTCCTCTTCAAGGTAATACCTTGTAACCAGGATTTTTGTACCTTTGGTGGTAGATTTTTACCTTGGAGTGGAGAAAGAGCTATACTGTTCCACTATTGAGAAAAATCTCACCCATATATTTCAAAGGATGGAATTGTTTGTTGCAAGAGATCACTCAGGCAATCCTTATTAACATGTTAATTATGATTCAACAAGTTTTGCATGGCAGGCTAACATCAATGTTAATTTCTCTGGGTAAGTTTTGTTACCAACTACTGTAGCACGGTGAATGGAAAAGAGATCATTGCCAAAAGGGTTTGCTTTGTCAGGTGTCATCCTGATTGGTGACAAATGCAGCCTCATGGGGAGCATTAGATGCATTGGGCCAGGAGCAGGGGAAGGTTTCTCCCAGTTGGACTGAGCTGGGTTATGTGACCCCACCACCCTGCAAACTGCAGAAAGGAGCATCGCAAGCCGCTTGTTTTTCAATCGATAATTGGACTCATTAGCGTCGCACGGTGAGTTGGCCTCCTGTCTACCTGTAGCACTGGAGCACTGAATTTGTGTCATTTCTGATTTCTCCCCTCCACATCGCAGCTGCTAGTGTAGATGCTTTTTCCCAGGCAATTACAGAACCTAAGACAGGAGTGAGATGGAAGACACTGTGTTGTTAACTAGGGTTTTTTCAACTAATTGACCCAGTCATGCAAAGGGAATATCTGAGATTTGTTGTTGCTGTTGCTATTTTTACCACTCACATATCTGAAGCAGTTTTACATTGAATTCACTTAAAACCTACCCCGGACATGCAAAAGTTCAATAATGAAAGGTTTTGCTCTTTGGGAGTTTCAATGTGGAAAAAAGGACCCACTTATCAGCTATATCTAAAATATCTGGAAAGTTCTACACCAAACTAATTTTAAAACAATGAATGAGGAGCATGAACATATGAAAAGATGTTCATGGGTTTATATGAAAATATATGGTGAAACAATGAATCAATCCAATTAAACATTCTAGTGTTTTTACCCCAATAATTAATTGAGAAAGAAAGAGAGAAAGAGAGAAAGGGAGAAAGGGAGAAAGAAAGAAAGAAAGAAAGAAAGAAAGAAAGAAAGAAAGAAAGAAAGGAAGAAAGAAAGAAAGGAAGAAAGAAAGAAAGGAAGAAAGAAGAGAGAGGATTTGTACTGTGCTTTATTTCCCTTTATTTCCTAGATGAGTCTTTGGTGGCAAAATCTTGTTTCCTATCCAGCCTCTCAAGGTTTGCAGGGGCACTGAGTGTTTGAACACACTACAAACCTTGTTTTGGATGCATGTGATCTTCTCCAGCACGTGTACAGGCTTTATCTCAACAGCAGAACATGTATCTTTTGTCCAGGTTCCATGATGATGCATTACTTCCATGCTATGCCCTCTAAGTCCTTACTCCGTCATCTGGAAAGCCACTAATTCTCACCATGCCCAGGGACGTGTGACTTCTGCCCTGGCAGTGAGCTCTTTCTTCAGTAGGAAGGGGACAGCCTTGTGTGAGCAACCAGATCGAGCAGAGAGGCTGGAGAATTAACAACCAGAATCAGTGGGTTTGCCAGCAGCTATTTAGATTAGATTAGGAAAGGTGTTAGGGGAGATTAGCTGTGGATGGGCTTGAAGATAGTGATAGGGGTCAGTGGGGACATTAGAGGGCACCCAGGGACAAGACTTTCTGGACACTGGCATTCCCCAGTCCAGGGGAAAGGTTGTGTCAAGTATCGCTCAGTGCCTGGCAGGAGGAAGTGATGGACACAGCCCCAAGTGACCATGCCCCATAACCTCTGGCTGAACTTCACTACTGCACTTCTGTCCCAAACTGTAAATTGTCCCTAGAAATCAGCCGGTCTGACACCTTCAGGATCCTGAGGAGATTCACAGCAGTCCTGTGAACACATGGCAATGTTGAGCACTTCTCTGGTGGATTTGTGTTCTCTGGGCTTGCCTGTGAATTGAGTTTTACAGAACAGGCAACTTTCTGAGGACAATGCAATTTCCAACTGGATGTCCAACAGGAGATCATTACCTTCCACAGTGCCATTGTCTTCATCAAGTAACACATGATCTTCGCAATGAACATTGCCTGACTTGTCATCCTGTCCCTTAGCCCCTACTCCATGTTGTTGGGGGTCCACCCATGCCACCATTGTGTGGTTGCAATTCTGCCCCATCTCTGACTTCATCTGGATATAACTATTTTTCTTTCCTCTGCTGCTCTTCCATCTCTCACCAGGAGTTGCTGTAAATAAACTTGGAGGGGAGACAACTGCCCTTGTAAATAAACTTGGAGGGGAGAAAACCTGGCTTGTTTTTCTCGGTCCTTTGTAGAAAAATGACTGCTGAAAAGAGTCCTCCATTTTTGATACTTTCCTCGAGGTGATATTCACCTACTTCTTTATCCTGGATCCTCCCTCCATGTCTTCTCTTCCTGAGAGCTTCACAACACCCCCAACAATTTCAGTAACCAGATCCACCACAGGGTGAGACAGGAGCCTTGTGAGCTCACAGTTTTCCATGCATCTGTAGTAGCTCAGGAGGCTTAATACTTGCTCTGCATAATGCACTTGTTTCTCAAAATCCACCTTTCTTCCAGTCGTGTGAAGGAGCATCAGCAAAGGTGACTGTGTGGACAAGGTGGTCCCCAAATCCAGAGGCTGAGGTCAGTCGAGGTGGGAGAAGGAGGACAGGTGGATAAAGGGCACTCTGCGTGGAGGAGAAGCCCCTATATCTGCAGGTTGCATGGTCTGGATAAAGATGCCTCACAACAGGCTCAACAGACTGGGAAGTAAAATGTTTAACAAATTTAGAAAATTGGAAATGTAGAGAGTAACTTTTAACAGCCTTGGCTCTGCCCTGATCATATAATGAATATAAATTCCAAATGGACAAAGGTGATAGCAGGAAAAATGAAGGACAAGCCATAAACTGCATTTGCTCTTTCAAAAAATGCAGATGCTGCAGTGAGCACCCACAGGACTGTGAGTCACTTCGTTCAAGCATCTTCCCAAAATGAGGGGGCACACAGAGGCCAACAGCTCTGAAGCATCACCAGATCTCGAGGGAATGCAGCCCGACCACAGCAGCATGGTATGTCCACCCCTGCACATTTAATTTTTGGACAGAAATTAATTTCACAGAGCTAAAAGCCAAAAAACCAAAACAAAATCAAGGGGAAAAAAGGCCAAAGCCCGAAGAAAACACACTTACAGCTATACAAAATGAAAAACTTTTTGCCATGGAGTAGCTGGGCTGCTTACACCAAAGCAAGTGCAACACTTGTAAGGATAACAGTTCAGAAGGGGGAAAAATGGGTATTTGGGACAGTGAAGATGAAGTTTTCAAAATAACAGATTAACAAAGCTTGAAAACACAGTAAGTTTTGCTGATGAGCCTCACATTTTTATTGGACTATTGTTTTACCAATATAAATAATTTCTGATTTCATTGACAGCGCGAGAGCTGCTGGGTTTGCTTTTACTCCCTTCGCGCTTTACCGTCATTTGTCAGAGGTGCTGCCGGCAGTGCCGTGATCTCCCCTCGCTCGCCCCTCGCTCAGCCCCGGCCCGGCCGGGGAGCGGAGCTGCCTCCGCGGGAGAGCGCGGAGTCACCGCGCCTGCTGTGGCGGCACTGCGCCGCCAGGTGGCGCTAGCGCACCGCCGGCCGCTTCCGCGGCTGCAGCGCACCGGGACGGCACCCCCGGCATCGCCCTGGCACCCCCGGCATCGCCCAGGCACCCCCGGCATCGCCCTGGCATCGCCCTGGCACCCCCGGCATCGCCCTGGCAACCCTGGCATAACCTTGGCACCCCCGGCATCGCCCTGGCACCCCGGCATCGCCCTGGCACCCCTGACATCACCCTGCACCCCCGGCATGGTCCTGGAAACCCCGGCATCGTCCTGGTAACCCTGGTATCGCCCTGGCGGTCCGGCATCGCCTTGACACCCCTGGCATCGCCTTGACACCCCTGGCATCTCCCTGACACCCCGGCATCACCCTCGCACCCCGGCATAGCCCTGGCACCCCGGCATCACCCTGGTAACCCTGGCATCGGCCTGGCACCCCCGGCATCTCCCTGGCATTGCTCTGACACTGCCCTGGCACTACTCTGGCTGCACCTGCACTGCCTGACTTTGTCCTGGCATTGCCCAGCACCACTGCAATGCCTAGCAGCACCTGGCACCACCCAGCACTGGTGGACATCACCCTGGCACTGCTGGTCATTGCCCTGGCATTGACTCGGCAGCACCTGGCACTGGCCTGTCATCACTGCCCTGCATCACTGCAGCCTTGTCCAGCGCTGCCCAGCTTCAGCTGGTACCAAGCCTGAGCTGCCCTGGCATGACCCAGCAGCAGCCCAGCACTGCCCCAGCACCCCCTCCAGCACTGCCTTGGCATTGCCATGGCATCACTCCTGGATTACTCCAGCACTGACCAACAGATTCAGGGAGATTCTGCAGGACCTGTTCATTTCCCCATAATTAATACAAACACAATTTATTAGATGCATACATTGCTTTCCATTTTTAATCCAATGAATTATTCAGGATCAGTACTTTATTAGGCTGTTTGTCTTCTCTCCTTCCCCCTTGGGCTGGGTCTCTCATATTTATCACCAGAGGGATGGAGCACAATCATTTCTGCAGAGAAATACTTGTCTGGGGACTGGTTCTGGGTTTATGCTGGAAGAGCAAGTTTTCAAATAAAGTAAAATTTTTCTTCTTCCAGATATAGAGGTAGGGTACAAAAGTTTTGTGTTGGAAAGCGGAAACCCAGTTCATCACTCAGTGTTTTTAAAGGAATTTGTTGTTTTGTGGTGCTTCACGTGACTTTTATCTTAGTACAGCCGCATAAATCATGGAATCATTTAGATTGGAAAAGACCTTTAAGATCATCAATTCCAACTGTTCAGCCCAGCACTGCCAAGTCCACCACTAAATCATGTCCCCAAGTGCCACACCTACAAGCCTTTCAAATCCCTCCAAGAATAGTGACTGTATCCCTTCCTTGGGCAGCCTGTTCCAGTGCTCAACAACCCTTTCCATGAAGAATATTTTCCTGATATTCAATCTAAACATCCCTTGCTGCAACCTGAAGCCATTTTCTCTCATCCCAGCACTTGTTACCCGAGAGAAGAGACCAATGCTTACCCTGCTCACTACACCCTCCTTTCAGGTTATAGAGAGTGAGAAGGCCCCCCCTGAGCCTCATTTTCTTCAGACTAAACACCCCCAGCTCCCTCAGCTGAACTCGTAACACTTGTGCTCCAGACCCTCCACAATCTCCACTGCCCTTTTCTGGACACACACGTCAATCTGTGAATATCAATGAAGTGTACAAAAAAATACTTTCTCCCTGAGCAAGTTGTTCTTGCTTTTCTAGTGCATACTCTTAAGTGACTATAAAAGATCTGTTCCTGAATTAGGGGAAAATCCACTGGATCTGAAAACAGTTTGGTGAGATACTTCTATCAGCAGTGCTGGGTGACAGCAAACATGGGCAGACCCAGCTGCACAGAGCTCAGTGGGCTTCTCTGTGAATTTCATCTGACCTTCCTACACTTTGAGATGCATTTCAAGAGAAACAAAACAACGACAAAAAACCAAAAAGGAAAATCAATGAACCAAAAAAAACCTTCAAAAAACAAAACAAAACAAAACAAAAACCCCAAAACAAGCAAACAAACAAAAAACCCAAACAACAGCAACAAAAAAAGAAGAATTGAAAAAAAGGATCAGGAATTTAGATATATACAACTGTTGATACATTTTGACAGATTCTCTCTCTGTCAGTTTGTTTCCTGTGTAAGTTCAGTATATTTTTTCAACAGCTTTATGAAACACGATTGCTTAAAGCCACTTGGCCACAAATCTTTCCCTGAAGAGAAAGATTTCTGAAATGCTTCTTAGGGTCATGGTGGAAATAATTTCTCAGCAGAGGATTGTGAGGATTTCCATGCCAGAGCAGCCATAGAAGAAGCATCATCCTGCAACATCTTGTTCATACAAATACTAGATGATTTTCAGAGGATCCCTTCTAGCTAAACTATTCCTAACTGTCTGTCCCCTTCCCATTGCTCTGTTCTGCTGCTTCTGGGAGGTGTCACTCATTCTCTGTTCCTGTTAAAGTTCATGGGACCTGAATCATTCAGTGCTGCCCTTTCCCAGACTGAGTCCAAAAACCCTACAGCAAGGCAAGTTTTGGAGAGTTCTTTCCCAGAAATGGTGTTGAAAACATCAGTTCTTCAGAGCTCTCACACAGCCAAAGCAATGACCCTTCCCAGCTGGGCTGCCCAAAAATGCCCAGAGAGAACAGCTGAAGTGTCTGACACCTCAATGAGGAAGGGCAAAGCAAAGCAAAAAGGTCCAGACACCAAAACTGAGTTTCAAAGGAAAGTGAACTGACCCAGCTTTATGCTTATTAAGCATTAAATAACCACTGCCAGCCTTGTTTATACAATATGCCTCTCCTTAAGGAAAGTTAAATATCCCTGCTAGCTTGCTACAGACAGGTCAGCAAAGATTTATTCTTTCTTTTAAACACATCGTAGAATGGCCTTGGTATGTATATAATCAGTAACCCATAAAACCTTAGGGGAAATTTTTATCTCAGAGACTCATTTCTGTCCTTAATGATTTAGTAGTAAAACTACAATCAGGCTTGGGACACATGGGATTTTGAAAAAAGACTTAAAACATTTTTTAAAATGCCTAATGACACAGTCTCTTAAAATATTTTGAGAAAGGAATGCTGGAATCCTTTGAAGAGACTTTCAATTAAGCTTTTAAATGAATTAGGATGTTATTTCTGTGTAACAGCTAGAACATAAATTTAGTTTCTAATTAAATACTGTGTGAAAACTTCATGTCACACGTCACTGCTTGCAAATTTATTCACTGTGGGATTGGACTGAGGTTACTTAGAGATATGTTCTTTTCTCCTTCTCAGGGGCACAGCAACTTCCCTCTGGGAAAACAAAGGAAAGCTTCCAATGTGCTGTTCAATGGGAAAATAGCATTTGCATTACTATAATAACCCAACTCACAGATTTCTTTTGCAGTTCTGGTTAAGATTTCACTGGAATTTCCCTGTCTGAGTCCCCCAAAGCCTGTCTCTGTTCTCTGGAGGAAGCCATCAGTGCCTGGTGCCACATTATTCCTCGAAGGGTTAAAGAAATTCATTTTTACTGGACCATTTTCAGTCATATCATACTTTAAGAAAAATATGAGCAGCTTTCACTATTTGTCACAAAAGCTAAGGAGCAGATAATGCCAAGTCCTACTGGAAGCATTATGGGGCAATGCATTTTGAATAATTACACAGTATTACAGGTATAACTATTCCTTTGAACATTAGGCCTGATAGCTCTTTTGTCTCTGTCCTTTCTTACCCTTTATCCCTCCATCTCTCTAAGCATCTCCTCAATTTCTTCACCTAATTTAAATTAAAGTACCATATTTCTGGCTGTAAAAATAACCCTACCCTTTTCATTTTGTTCTCTGCTCTTATTCCAAATGACATCAGTTCAAAGCAAAAGGTTATTGGACAGTTGAACTTTTTTCCCTAGGTAACCCTTAAGTATTCCCAGCATTTAGTGATGACCAGTTACATGAATAAAGTTAACAGTTCACTGGAACAAAACACAAATTTCTTCATTTTCTTCATAATTTGATGACAGTAGTCACCAGAGAATCACCTGAGGCTGGTTTTTCAGCTGCTTCGTTAAAGAAATGCACATTTCTATGAGCCAAACTGCTGTGTTTCTTTCCCCTGGGCCATAATTTCAAAGCCTTGTGACTGTCTGGCCAACAACAAGAGCGCAGTGTGAGCAGGAGTCTGGTGCAGGGCGAGGGACACGGCACTGCACAATCCCTGCCCCTGCCTCTTGCAGCTCCCTGTTCAGAAGTAAATCACCACCTTAAGATGGCATTGCAGAGTTGCTTGAGCTGACACATCAGCCTGCAGCCTTCTCCAGAGGTAACTTGCTGATCTATTGCTAAGAAGCTCATGGAAGCAGTGGTAGCAGGGTAGATTTCCCCTGTGCTGAGCAATGCACTCTGAACTGTACCCTGCATTTCTGTCCATGGCACTCGTGCCTTCACAAGCCTGCAGGGTCTGGGACACCAAAGATACAGCCACAGGTTCATGCTGCTGAGCATTTCACTGTCCACTTGCTCTGCCCTGACCATTCAGAAGGGCTTTGTATGACATTTCACACTTTTTAACCTAAATCTTCTCATGAGTCTGTGATTTAGGATTCCCCACATTAGCCACATATAAAAAGTTTCAACAACCACTCTCCTTCATTCTTGAAGCCAAGGAATAAAACTGCTCTTGTTGTTTTGACCTAAAAGCAGTAGAGTACAGATGGTTGTTAATATTTAACTGTACCCTAGTCTTTTTTTTTCATGAGGAATATTTACCCAAACTCCATAAGTGTGAGAGATGCCTGAAACCATCAGGAATTGGAAACTGTCCTGCACATTTTTTTTAAACAACTGAGCTGGAAACAGATGTGCTCTCAGTCCCTACCGTGCAATACAGCCTAATGTTGGAAGTCTATAGTCTAAACACTGGTCTGGATAATCAAGCATCCAGAAACAGACCTTTTTCTTGGACATTCTGTAGGCAAATATTATCCCAAAAAATCCCTCAGCTAGAGCCTGTCCATGATTAGACTGTGATGTAGAGTTTCCCAAAAGGCCTACATAGGTGTTATGCCTGACGGCAACTACTGCAGTCTAAATCCTACCACTCTTACTCATAGGTATTTTTCCTACCTCGCAGGCTTCATGATTTTCCTCCCTTTTTTTTAATTGAATTTTTATATGAGCATAAGCCAAGATTTCAAAACTGTTGACTGATTCTGAGTGTTTGATTTGCCATCTCTCCAAGGCCCTGATTTTCCTAGTATGCAAGGCCAAAATTTTGTCATTCTCAGACCACATTAAAATGTCACAAGTCAGACAAAATACAGGCTCTCAAAATGCAAATGACAAATGGATTCACTAGCAGACTCATAAGTGAGATGAAGAAATTTTATTACCAGAGAATGTCATTACCGGGTTCCATTAAAAGAAATGTTCAGATTAAGGCTTTTCTAAATACGTGTCTAAAAAGCTTTCAGTGAAACAGAAATGGGAAGGTGAAGTTTGCTGTCTGCTTTCTATTTGGTTTATCAAAGGTCTAACAAACAGAGAAATTAGGTTCTTGCAAAGTCTGTGAAAACAGCTGGCTGCACAGACCATTCAGGGAAAGTCTGCAGTGGGAGCTCCTACTTTACTAGAGACTGGAGAATCTGCCTAAGAGAGAGATTTTTCCAGATGCCATTATTAAGGAAAACACCTTTTTTTTTCCATACATCTGCTATAAGACTCCAACTCTGAAGCCAGTTCTCATTCGTGTTATGCTTTCACAACAACTTTTATTTTCTGGCTTCACAATAGTTCATTGCTCCAGAATTTTTCCCTTAGATGACTTTTCAAAAGTCCTTCTGCTGGCCTGCATTTTAGAGGATGTTGTTTTACTTTTCAGGGTAATGCAGTGACTTGGTTGGCACCCCGTGAAAGTCACAGAAATGCAGGTTCCAGCTATACAAAATCCACTGTGTAAATGAAATGACTGCTCAAATGTCTCTCTTGTCATTTCTGAAAGGACTCAACTTCTACTGGAAATAGTGCAAGTACATCAATCTGCTTATTGACTACACTCCTGCTGACTTTTTGCCTGAGGCCAAGTCTTTCCTGTCATAATAAATACCCGACACTTGAGTGCGCAATTCTCACTAACCACAGGGTGGTCTCCTTCATCTTTATCACGGAAAGCCCTCTCCTCTCTTCCCACAAGTTTTACCAGTCTGTCTCCTTGTGTTTCCAAGAGGAAGAAGAAAAATCCCTCTCTTTCCCTCATCCTCCGTGTGAGTCAGATATCAGAATTAGAAAAAAAAGGATTATTCAAAAGAGTTAGCCCAGTGGTGTCAAAATAATGGAAATATTCTAATGATCTATTTGGAAAGCATTTTCAGCTGGAAGATTTACGATCTTTTATCTACAGAAGACATTAAAAAATACTCAGAATTGTGCTAAATATACAAAATTAAAATGATGATTTGAAGTATCCTGTGGTATTTCAATATGTGGTGGCAAGAAGTGGAAAAGGTGTGTTGATGTGGAAAATTCTCAATTAACATTTGAGTAAGTATCCTCTGTCCACCTCCTCCTCAGATCACTGTGAAAGACTTTAATAGCCTCATGTATTCTCTGTGCTATAAATCCCCAGTTCTACATCAGGGAGTGTCATGTATGATCAACAGTTTCTTATTATAAATTGTGATGGGTACTATTGAGCTACTTGCCAGCAGGATACTGGCCTCTGATTCGGAATGAATATTAATAAAGCTGTTAGTTCTCCGTCAATAAAGCAAGTACCTTCTCAGTTTCAGTAACTGAGCACAGTAATTGCCATCAGTATCCCTAAATGTCAACTTCATTATTTCACCTCCAGAGCAGTCAGCCTAAAAAGTGATTTATCATAGTTCTTAAACATCAAAATTATTCCATTTTATTTTGAGGGAACTTGCAAACACCTTCTCTGTTTGTCAGGTGATGAAAAGAGGTACCAAACACCACTGAAAATCTGTGTTTTCCTCAATGGTTTGCTATGCTAGCAAGGCTCCAATTCATTTCTGATCTGTGAAGACAAGAGTATATGAAGGACCAAAGTGAAGGATACTCCTGCAGGGCTGAGGAGTACACACCACATAATTCTGTTGATGTTGATTTTATTTTTTTCTGTGTGAAATAAAGGAACCCAAGGCTGGTGATCAGGATTGCTACCTGTTGCTAGTTTCTTTTAAAAAGTCTTTTACTACTTCTCTTCCAGCTTTGCAGCCTGTCCTAAATTTTCTAAAAGAGACAATTACACATCCCAGAGGTGCAGCCAAGGGCATGTAGAACATCCTGGGGCTGTTCAAGCCCAGGTTGGACAGGGCTTTGAGCGTCTAGTGGACAGCTCTCATGCCATGGCAGAAGGCTTGTATTGGACTGCCTTAAAAGGTCCTTTCCAACCCAAATCCATTTTATGATCCTATGATACAGCACCAAAAATAATTTAAATGTTGAGAAAATATTTAATTTTTAATATTTGGCCTGAAAAACATTGAAAAGAGGGCCACTGAGAGTGGCCCACAAGCTGCCTGTGACAACTGAATTGTCATATCAAAAAAGTGCTTCGGGTAGAAGCAGTGGCCTTGCATCTGCATTTGTAGGTCTGTTTTTATCCCAGGGAAATGGTCCAGAAAATGCCAAGACTGTGAGGGCAAGCAAGGCCGAAGAGCAGGAGCTTGGTTAGAGCTGCATCAGCCATGTGGGCCAACTAAACCAGACCCTGACATTCCCTGCTCCATGGGAATATTCTTCCTACACCCCCATGTGCAGCTTGCTCTGCAGCAGGCAGCAGCAGCCTTTCACCATCCTTATAACTGGTACACTAATTGTGCCATTTTAAACAGCTCTAAAATAAACCAGACTGTAGTCACATTGAAAAGAAAAATTGTATATAATATGGCTGTGTCTGAAACCTGACTACAATTTAATTTCTTTAAAGGTTGCCTGATACCAATATCACAAGAAACAGTTCTGCAGCAGCAGAGGTTGAGTCCACTTCCCCTCTTTTCTCAGGGAATAACCTTAGAAAAACTTTCAAATTGATGATAGTTCCCTAGTTTCAAAGGCCAGACAAAATAAATCTTTAATAAAAGGGTTTGCCCCATGAAGGAACAGGCGGTTTAAAGAGCTTAGACCTCCAAATCATCAGCCTGTGTACTCTGTGTAATTTAATACTGGGGATCTTAGCTAACTTCATTAAGAGGTTGACAGTGAAATAAAGATAAATCATCCTGTGGTGAGGGAGGAACCAATACAGAGAAAACTATAACCAGCATATTATCACATGGATGACTGTCTTCCACTTTGGCATTAAAATGATTTTTATTAACACAATCTGTGTGTTTCACATTGGGGCCCATGTCAGTGTGAAATTAATTTGTGTATGATTCACACAAATGCATCCACAAGATGCTGGACCATTCTTTGGTTTAGTTCTTGATTATGTTCAGCCCACTCATTGAGTGGGAATTTTAAAATTTTTTTGTATTAACTTTACAGTTGAAAAAATTACTATTTTGGTTTTTACACCTTTACCATTTAATATCTCAAAAATATCTTTACTAAGTTTGTAACTTAAATAATCTCATTATTGTTACTTCTACTATTAGCTTGTGTTAAATTTGAAAAAAAATTCACTATGAAAATATTCCCTTTATCTACTATCTCCTAATACTCATGCTATGCAAAGACTTTTAAAGACTACCCACATGGCTCGGTTCTTGGAGGCCAGAAAAAACTCAATGTTAAGAGGTTTAACCCATTTCATAGAGCTTTAGCTCTGTCTTGTAGCTGTTGTCTGTTTGAGGGTTTTTTATCCCTGCAGGGAATATCAGTGACTCATATAAAGACTTTTCCTCCTGAAAGCTGAGTCACATTTTTTATTAAATGCATTCAGCATAAACTGTGCATTTTAATAACAATTTTTCTATATTTTGATATAGATTGCACTGAATAACATTCAATTCTTCCTACATAAAAATAATTTAAATTTAAATAATTTAAAACTTCATTTCAGGCCTTGTAATAGCAGCTTTTCAATGCCAGCACCCCATTGCACCTCATTTGTTTGTGTCCATTCCTTGCTTGATGCTGAGGGAAAGGCTGCCCTGGCTCTGCCATTCCTTTATCTCATTTTTGGTGGCGCACATCTACAGGGCTGTTTCCATTCCATGTTTTGGAGGTGGCCTGGGAGGGGTAGGTGTGAGTTGTTTTTGGCTGAGCCCAGTCCTTGCACTCTCATCTTCTCCCCTCTGCACTTCCCATGGATTACTTGTCCCCCCTGGATGGGAGTACATTTTTTGGCTATGGATAAACACTGAGCATCACAAGACAGTGATCAGTCATTTTCCAGTGTGTCACACAGTGCTGTGTTTCACATGCCAGCTGCCTGTCACCCTGCACTTTTGGACTACAAACACAGCTTTAGAAAATGAAGCAGTTTTTTCAGTGCAGCTAAGAAGGACACACACCAAAATGAGTTCTATTCCTTGTTCAGTCCTACTTCTGGACTCTGTCATTGTGAATTTACTAATTTCCTGAAACAAGGTTTATATTTCAGCATCAAATACTGTAATGCAAGAGACTGAATGAAACCCAAGAGCCTTGTCAGGACTAGGAAATCTCTTTTTAATAGTTTTATCCCATTTGCATTGAGTTAGAATACATTTCCTTTAGTACAGAGCACAGGAAAATATTCTTTTTATAATTGATTGATTTAAAAGGGTTCTGCTCTACATCACCAAAGGGGATTAATACAGACCTGTTGTGGCAGACAACCTGATTTTGAAATAAGGGCACTAAACATTAACAACGGCAGTAACTGACCTGTCACATCATCTGAATGACAAGGACTTGAGCAGTTACTTATAATCAAAATTGCAGAGTGGAGAATCACTGGTCATGGCTGCCTGATTCCTTGCAGATGGGTGCTTATGTTAAAACTGGGGCAGTCCCAGGGGTTACACCTACTCTTATCTGCTGTCACCAGCAATGACAGGTCTCCTGGCTCTCCCTGGGCCACGAGCTGGCCTTTGATTTCCTGGGGAGGAGACAGGGGGTGGCTGGTCCTCCCCTGGCTCATGCATGGGGGGAGAGTCTGTGGTGAGCCAGTTGCCCAGGATGGCATCTGTGTCCACATGACTTTTGAATATCTTCTGGTATGGTGACTGCATGATCTCTCTGGGCAACCTCTGCCAGTGCCTGGTCACTTCACAGAGAAATGTACACAACACCACTAAATAATCACTGAATAAATAAAAAAAAAAATTAAAAGCCTGAAAGATTTCTGGGAAGGTTTCTAAACCATTCTGAGGAAGAGAGCAGCTGTGTCTAGGGTGGCACCAGCACAAGAGCTCCCTAAAATTTCCATGCAGAGCTACTGGTCATGCAAAAATGCATGAGACATCTCAAGGGAATTCTGTGATGAGGCACAGACAGCAGAGTGCAGTGCTGCCTGCATGGCTGAGGAAGCTGCAGGGCTCTGTGATGGAAATGACAAGGGAAAGGTAGTGCTTCTGAGGTTAAAACAATGTTTAAAAGGAAAACTAAATTGAAAACTAAATTGAAAACCTTTGCCAAAAGGCCCTCTGAGATACTGACCTTTTTTGGACTGCTTCACTGCAAACACTGATGAAATAGCCTTTTTTTCTAGCATCCACAAAGAACAGAGCTATGTAGGCTGTTAAAAAAACCAACTTCTTTTATTGCTGGCATCATTTTTTAGAAAGGAATTCCAGACTTCTTTAGCAAAAATGCATTTTCCTCTGATGTCACAATTCACAGAAATATAAAATATTCCTAGGAGTTATTAAAATATTCATAAGAGTTTGGAATATTTACAAATTTAGAGAATGACTACAGTAATTTAACTTTGGCAAATCCAACATCAGTGACTAATAAGGAGGGAAAGAATTTTCATGGGAAAATATGGTGTCATCATTTGAATTTTCAATCATTTTCCAGCTGTTTCAGACTGCAGGAGGCATTTCACTTAAACATTCAAAAATCCTGAGGCATATCTTCACTGAGTGGTTACTTTTGTATTTGCAGCTAAAGGATCTTAACAAGTTTTGCACGTTCCTGGGATTTCTATCTGTACATCAGGTAAAAAATGTATAGCTGTAATTTGTATTTTATATATTAAAAGGATCGAGAGTAGTCTCCAGTGAATAAATAAGTAATAATACTATTTCATTCACAATATGAGGAGTTACTCTGGATGTTAAAAGCAATCAGAGCCTGTATTTGCTGCAGCTCTTTGATGAGCAAGCTTCAACAAAGACTAAATTACAAATTCTTTGGTTGTAGATACATCTTTTGGCTAAAACTCATANCCCCCACCCCCCCAATCTCCAAAAGCCCAGGTGCACGGAGACATCTTAAAATGAAGTAAGACATGTTACACATAAGCCCTAGAGTAATTGAGTTATATATTTTGCATATACTGAGTGTGTAGCTCTGGCATGATCAGGAGAGCTGTTTTTTCCTTAAAGCATCCCTCAAAATCAAGCCTTCCCCACTATTTTTCCCAGGATCTTGGAGCAGGAAGGGGTGCCACATCCCGAGACCCTTCTGTCAGGTTTCATTGCATGGGCCAACAGATACAGAAGATTTCAGGAGGTACAAGTCCTGACAGCTAATGTGAGCGTGTAAACCTCACTTTCTCAGGAAGTCAGGCAAAGAAAACTTCACCACTGACCCCAGATGATCACACAGGCGGGTAACTCAGGTTCAGCTGAGCTCATTGTGCACTGTTGCATAGGATTTGTTGCCAAGATATGGACTGCAATTTATAAAACGTGAAAACAGCAGTTGCAGCTTTGAAGCCAGCGTTGGAAGTGTAATTGGGTAAAATCCAGACTTCTTTAAAGATGGTAAGAATCCTGCCAGGATTTTTAAGGGCTTGGGTTCATTAGCTGCAGCCAAGTTCAGAAATAAAGGCAAACATGACTAATATTGTCTCAGCTCCTAGGAAAAATATTCTATAGTACATTCAAAGTATTGATTTATTTACATGATTCTTCTAAAATAATGACAATAATTTTAGAAACAGGTAGATTGCAGACTTCAAAACGGGAATGAGCTAGAGCCAGTGGCCCTCCAGGTGCTTTTCTTACAGGAACATCATGTACCTTTAATGCAATTAAAACATACGCACGTACAATTTCTAAACCTCAGCTGGAGCCTTTGGCTTTTCCTTTTGATTTGCCCGGAGTGATGCATAATGGCTAACTTGGCAGGCTGCCTTTTTGCAGAGAGACAGGTAGAGCCAGTATGAAAAAAGAGATGACTTACAAAATGCCTTACCCCATTTGCTAGAGAAAAAAATACTCCCTATCATTGATTTATCTCTCAAAGATTCATTTGAGAATATATGTAAAACCAAGAAGCTGCTCATATGAGATTTTGGGACTACGATGGATGATAGAGAGTAAGATCTTAAGAAGTTCACTTATAGTACCAGGAAAGTTGCCTGTCAAAAGTAAAGCCTACTGAATATTTATCAGCTACTCCTGCTCTGACATGTTCCAGAAAACACCCTTAGAAATCTTTGTGTTTTGAAGTTACTAATGGCTTCTGAATCTATCCACATACGAAATGTGAACACAAAAGTGCAGCTGCTCTCTCACCCCTTGATTTCTTTCAGCTTCAGCCAGAACAAGTTTTCTTTGTTTCCAGATAAGTTAATGGTTTCCCCTTAACAGCAAAAGAAAGACTTTTTAAAAAAAGATGAAGACTGGCACCAACCTGTCTCTCTCTCCCACAAATACAGGCAGAAAACCAGTCAGCAAACCACCAACAATGACTAGTGTGCAAGACTTTTGGGAAGGAGTTGGCGATGAAAACAATTCTGACAGTCTGACCCAGATGTTTAGTTGTGGGTTTCATGTCACATAATGTCACAGGCTTTCTGTTGTCACGCATTAACCCCAACCCTAAAAAATTAATGAGGGGTGTGATTTGGCCTATCACAGAGTGTTCACAGCAAAATTACTGTATTTGGGGTTTGGGGTTCTTTCTCATGCATAAAGAACACATAAAGCAGGCAAGAAAGGCTGAGCAGTGAGGATTTGCTCTGGTCTGGGCAAGTTTCTGTTGGTAAGTACTTTATTTTCCCAAAAGAGACTGCTGTTTCATTTGCCTCAAAAGACACCATGATTTATGTTATAAAGGAATAAAGATTTATAGGATCAATCTGTAGGAAAATTGCTTCCTCAGAGCATCCTGGTAGATCTAGTGCCCCCTCAGAATTTGGATTGGTGTTTTCAAGGGTCTTCAGTGCCCATTTATGGCCTTTCTCCCTGTTCCTTTCAGTGTTGGTGGTCTGGTGGTGTTCTTCTATATTTTGATAAGGAAGGTAATGTAATAGAGGAGGCCAGGATCCCCTAACCCTGCTGCTTCATTACTGCATGCCAGAAAGACTGGGTAGGAAATACAGTTTATAGCTCTGCTCTTGTGCAGCTAGGGCAAAACCATGGCTTCATGATGTCCCTTTATAACCCTGTTGTTCTCCATGTGACTGCACTGTTGGAGTCTCAGTCCAAGGTAGAGACCAAATGACAACAGGAGAGACAGTATAGTCTAATACCCAAAGCAACAGTCACAAAACAAGGAGCTGTCTGTCTCCTGTAGGTGTCTGCAAATGTACACTGAAGCCTTAGGTTGATGCATTGTTCCTCTAGAGAGGCATACTGAGAGCAAAATGGGTTTCTTTTGGCCTTCTGCAGAGCATTTGGCATCTCCCTGAGTGATGACACATTTATTGTCACCAACAACGTGAGAATTCCTATGTGGAAGTATTTTTTGCCTCTGTAGATATGGGTGCTTGAGTGAAATGAAGTGATCACAAAATAATAAGGAACGGGACAATTACCAGCAGAACTCATTTGTTATCTGTTGTCAAGCCTCAGCAGCGGAGGAAACAGTCATCTGGGCACCCTAATGAAATGTGACAGACGTTTAGAGAGCAAGGGCTGATATTTCCTGACAGCATCACCATCTGCACTCTGAAAGCTGTGGTATCCAGACATCTTATTCTGTTATGGGCTGTTTATTATTGTGCCTCCACGTTGCAGGGCACCCAGATCCTGGAGTTATGTGGCGTCACCTTTGTATGCAGCCCCCTCACCTCAGCTAGGATCCTAATCTGCAGTCTCTCAGGGTGCTCCCTAGCTGGATGTTTAGCTTTCCAAGTAATCATGTCAATAGCCTCAGAGGTAGATATTTGAAATGGGGGATGGGGAAGAAAGAAAGAAAAAGTCTTCTAGCCTGCCAGCAGACAAAATAGATGTTAACCTAATTCTTACCAGGGCAGATGGAGTTGTGTAATCTGATTTCCAGGAGTAAGGGATTTTTCAAGGAAGTAATATTTTAGTATATATGATATTCCAGCAGTTTTCGCAGCTTCAAAATTTTAATGTAGCAATAGTTTCTATGGTCCTATGTCTATCCACAACAGAGGTACAGGGAAAATTGTTAAAGAATGAAAGATGTAAAAAAACCAGAGGGTTTTGCTAAATTGAGGAAAAACATGTTACCTCAGATATACTGGAACACAGAGATTAAAACAGAGACTACAGTACTAAACCAATCCTTTTTTTTCAAACATTTTTTTCAGAACAAAATAAAAAAGTGACCTTGAGAGACAAAAGTACATCCTAACTAAAGAAAAAAAGAAAGCAGGGGAAAAACCCCAAAATAACCAAACAGTGGGGGTTAAATTTACCTTGCATAATGCAGTATTTCCCTGCATTATAAGGAAGAGGGGGAAAAGGCTGAAGACATAAGCCAAGTTACCAAAGCAGTGGTCAAGTTACCACTTTGGCCTTGAAGAAAATGCTTTTTTCTGAGGTGAGTTACCCTGAAGAGTGGCCTTGAATTTCCAACTTGTTCGCTAGTGTACTGTGTTTGCTTTCCTGCCTAGTGGTGAGCTAGTGAACATGGGGCACTCAAGGTCTTAATTTTTTCTTTTTTAAATTAAACAAAACCAAACAAAAGACCAACCCAGTTCCCCCAAAGGAGGGTCTTGTTTAGCTTCTCTGTCTCATGGAGGAGTACTTCTATCCTGATCATGTGAAAGCCCAGTGTCTTCTGCAAAGTTTCATTACTCAGAGCCTGGCTTGAGACATGTTGCTTTGTCATACACTCAGCTCCTCTGAGCACAGTGATGAGCAAGCTGTCACCTGACTCAGGCACTGATCTTTGAAGCCACCTTTAGCAAATAGAAGGAAGAGTTTGCAATCCTCCTGAAAGGAAGCTCTTCACTTGGTGGCATCCCAGTGTCTCAAGTGCTGAGAAAAAATGGAGAATTTCAGCCTTGTGTTCCTTCAGGTAGTTACCAGAAGGAGGTATGACATGGGGTTGATTTCACAGAATCACAGAATCCTTTATGTTGGAAAAGACCTCTGAGATTATCAAGTTCAGCTTTAACTTGTCAACTAGTCCATGTTAGTAAGTGCCATGTTCAGTTGTTTCTTGACCATGAAAAGCTATAAAATTGAGAATGATGCAGGGACACACTGGGTTCTTGCACCTCTGGTATCTCAAATATCCCTGTTTTGTGGGTCTCCTGATTTGACTGATTCCTGGAAGTGAATACATGAAAATAAAGAAACATGAGGTCAAGAGAAGAGGCACAAAAGCAGCTCAACACTGAGAGGCCCATTTGCCCAAAGAGTGCAGCTCTGACACTCCCTGCAGGTTTCAGTGATCAAAACAGAAGACAACAACAAAACTCCCTACCTAAACATTTATCAAATTTAATACTCAGTAAAACAAAGTGATTGTATAAAAGTGTCTATGATTCTGGGAAATATGATGGGAGGAATTACAAGATCTAAGAAGTTTTACTTTGTTACTTTATGAACATATATAAACTTTTTCAGCTGGTGGAATACCAAGAAAACTATTAGATCCTCAGCAATGTATACATTAGACCTGAAAGTCTGCTCTTGTACTATTGTGGGTAAAAAACCAAATCATGTATGTCGTCATCTGAAGTCAGCTGGGCCTAATAAACTGTGACAAGTCAGGGCAAACTCTGTTCCTGAAGCAGTTTTTGCCCTGCAAGGAAATATTGAAGATCACTGCTTTATGGGTAAACTGTCAGCCAGAGATAGCAAGGAAGCCCTTGCTAACAGAGTTGTCCTCCTTGGTAATAAACACATACAGGGAGTGGGAAAGGGTCAATATCCCACCAATGAGGCAAAGAAGATTTATTATATTCACTCTCCCTTTTCTGGAAGCAGATGGCTTCTATAGTTCATCTTGTAGCTGAGGATTTTTAGAATGATCTGCTGCGTGGGAAAGAAATGAGGGGGAATAGCATGAGTAGGAGTTATGTTTATTAAGCAAATACAGGGGAAGGGCATCTACTATAGCAACTGGAGACAGGAGCTAAACTTTCTGGGATGCAAGTGCACACAGAAGAGCAGCTAATTCACTCCATAGGGCAGGAGCTAATGGGTCACCTTGCCAAAAGAGACAATTCAAAGTCTTCCACAGACACATTTAGTAGCATTTAAGTCTTCAGAACAATAGAATAGCGCACATTTTCCACCTCATATCACAAAGCAAGCAATTAAAGTCTTCACTAGCTGGTGTTTCTAAATGGGATTCTCAAAGCACACATGGAATATTTTCCTTAAAGCTATCAGAAGTGTCTTACTCTAACATTTTAGAATCAGNCCCCATTTGCTAGAGAAAAAAATACTCCCTATCATTGATTTATCTCTCAAAGATTCATTTGAGAATATATGTAAAACCAAGAAGCTGCTCATATGAGATTTTGGGACTACGATGGATGATAGAGAGTAAGATCTTAAGAAGTTCACTTATAGTACCAGGAAAGTTGCCTGTCAAAAGTAAAGCCTACTGAATATTTATCAGCTACTCCTGCTCTGACATGTTCCAGAAAACACCCTTAGAAATCTTTGTGTTTTGAAGTTACTAATGGCTTCTGAATCTATCCACATACGAAATGTGAACACAAAAGTGCAGCTGCTCTCTCACCCCTTGATTTCTTTCAGCTTCAGCCAGAACAAGTTTTCTTTGTTTCCAGATAAGTTAATGGTTTCCCCTTAACAGCAAAAGAAAGACTTTTTAAAAAAAGATGAAGACTGGCACCAACCTGTCTCTCTCTCCCACAAATACAGGCAGAAAACCAGTCAGCAAACCACCAACAATGACTAGTGTGCAAGACTTTTGGGAAGGAGTTGGCGATGAAAACAATTCTGACAGTCTGACCCAGATGTTTAGTTGTGGGTTTCATGTCACATAATGTCACAGGCTTTCTGTTGTCACGCATTAACCCCAACCCTAAAAAATTAATGAGGGGTGTGATTTGGCCTATCACAGAGTGTTCACAGCAAAATTACTGTATTTGGGGTTTGGGGTTCTTTCTCATGCATAAAGAACACATAAAGCAGGCAAGAAAGGCTGAGCAGTGAGGATTTGCTCTGGTCTGGGCAAGTTTCTGTTGGTAAGTACTTTATTTTCCCAAAAGAGACTGCTGTTTCATTTGCCTCAAAAGACACCATGATTTATGTTATAAAGGAATAAAGATTTATAGGATCAATCTGTAGGAAAATTGCTTCCTCAGAGCATCCTGGTAGATCTAGTGCCCCCTCAGAATTTGGATTGGTGTTTTCAAGGGTCTTCAGTGCCCATTTATGGCCTTTCTCCCTGCTCCTTTCAGTGTTGGTGGTCTGGTGGTGTTCTTCTATATTTTGATAAGGAAGGTAATGTAATAGAGGAGGCCAGGATCCCCTAACCCTGCTGCTTCATTACTGCATGCCAGAAAGACTGGGTAGGAAATACAGTTTATAGCTCTGCTCTTGTGCAGCTAGGGCAAAACCATGGCTTCATGATGTCCCTTTATAACCCTGTTGTTCTCCATGTGACTGCACTGTTGGAGTCTCAGTCCAAGGTAGAGACCAAATGACAACAGGAGAGACAGTATAGTCTAATACCCAAAGCAACAGTCACAAAACAAGGAGCTGTCTGTCTCCTGTAGGTGTCTGCAAATGTACACTGAAGCCTTAGGTTGATGCATTGTTCCTCTAGAGAGGCATACTGAGAGCAAAATGGGTTTCTTTTGGCCTTCTGCAGAGCATTTGGCATCTCCCTGAGTGATGACACATTTATTGTCACCAACAACGTGAGAATTCCTATGTGGAAGTATTTTTTGCCTCTGTAGATATGGGTGCTTGAGTGAAATGAAGTGATCACAAAATAATAAGGAACGGGACAATTACCAGCAGAACTCATTTGTTATCTGTTGTCAAGCCTCAGCAGCGGAGGAAACAGTCATCTGGGCACCCTAATGAAATGTGACAGACGTTTAGAGAGCAAGGGCTGATATTTCCTGACAGCATCACCATCTGCACTCTGAAAGCTGTGGTATCCAGACATCTTATTCTGTTATGGGCTGTTTATTATTGTGCCTCCACGTTGCAGGGCACCCAGATCCTGGAGTTATGTGGCGTCACCTTTGTATGCAGCCCCCTCACCTCAGCTAGGATCCTAATCTGCAGTCTCTCAGGGTGCTCCCTAGCTGGATGTTTAGCTTTCCAAATAATCATGTCAATAGCCTCAGAGGTAGATATTTGAAATGGGGGATGGGGAAGAAAGAAAGAAAAAGTCTTCTAGCCTGCCAGCAGACAAAATAGATGTTAACCTAATTCTTACCAGGGCAGATGGAGTTGTGTAATCTGATTTCCAGGAGTAAGGGATTTTTCAAGGAAGTAATATTTTAGTATATATGATATTCCAGCAGTTTTCGCAGCTTCAAAATTTTAATGTAGCAATAGTTTCTATGGTCCTATGTCTATCCACAACAGAGGTACAGGGAAAATTGTTAAAGAATGAAAGATGTAAAAAAACCAGAGGGTTTTGCTAAATTGAGGAAAAACATGTTACCTCAGATATACTGGAACACAGAGATTAAAACAGAGACTACAGTACTAAACCAATCCTTTTTTTTCAAACATTTTTTTCAGAACAAAATAAAAAAGTGACCTTGAGAGACAAAAGTACATCCTAACTAAAGAAAAAAAGAAAGCAGGGGAAAAACCCCAAAATAACCAAACAGTGGGGGTTAAATTTACCTTGCATAATGCAGTATTTCCCTGCATTATAAGGAAGAGGGGGAAAAGGCTGAAGACATAAGCCAAGTTACCAAAGCAGTGGTCAAGTTACCACTTTGGCCTTGAAGAAAATGCTTTTTTCTGAGGTGAGTTACCCTGAAGAGTGGCCTTGAATTTCCAACTTGTTCGCTAGTGTACTGTGTTTGCTTTCCTGCCTAGTGGTGAGCTAGTGAACATGGGGCACTCAAGGTCTTAATTTTTTCTTTTTTAAATTAAACAAAACCAAACAAAAGACCAACCCAGTTCCCCCAAAGGAGGGTCTTGTTTAGCTTCTCTGTCTCATGGAGGAGTACTTCTATCCTGATCATGTGAAAGCCCAGTGTCTTCTGCAAAGTTTCATTACTCAGAGCCTGGCTTGAGACATGTTGCTTTGTCATACACTCAGCTCCTCTGAGCACAGTGATGAGCAAGCTGTCACCTGACTCAGGCACTGATCTTTGAAGCCACCTTTAGAAAATAGAAGGAAGAGTTTGCAATCCTCCTGAAAGGAAGCTCTTCACTTGGTGGCATCCCAGTGTCTCAAGTGCTGAGAAAAAGTGGAGAATTTCAGCCTTGTGTTCCTTCAGGTAGTTACCAGAAGGAGGTATGACATGGGGTTGATTTCACAGAATCACAGAATCCTTTATGTTGGAAAAGACCTCTGAGATTATCAAGTTCAGCTTTAACTTGTCAACTAGTCCATGTTAGTAAGTGCCATGTTCAGTTGTTTCTTGACCATGAAAAGCTATAAAATTGAGAATGATGCAGGGACACACTGGGTTCTTGCACCTCTGGTATCTCAAATATCCCTGTTTTGTGGGTCTCCTGATTTGACTGATTCCTGGAAGTGAATACATGAAAATAAAGAAACATGAGGTCAAGAGAAGAGGCACAAAAGCAGCTCAACACTGAGAGGCCCATTTGCCCAAAGAGTGCAGCTCTGACACTCCCTGCAGGTTTCAGTGATCAAAACAGAAGACAACAACAAAACTCCCTACCTAAACATTTATCAAATTTAATACTCAGTAAAACAAAGTGATTGTATAAAAGTGTCTATGATTCTGGGAAATATGATGGGAGGAATTACAAGATCTAAGAAGTTTTACTTTGTTACTTTATGAACATATATAAACTTTTTCAGCTGGTGGAATACCAAGAAAACTATTAGATCCTCAGCAATGTATACATTAGACCTGAAAGTCTGCTCTTGTACTATTGTGGGTAAAAAACCAAATCATGTATGTCGTCATCTGAAGTCAGCTGGGCCTAATAAACTGTGACAAGTCAGGGCAAACTCTGTTCCTGAAGCAGTTTTTGCCCTGCAAGGAAATATTGAAGATCACTGCTTTATGGGTAAACTGTCAGCCAGAGATAGCAAGGAAGCCCTTGCTAACAGAGTTGTCCTCCTTGGTAATAAACACATACAGGGAGTGGGAAAGGGTCAATATCCCACCAATGAGGCAAAGAAGATTTATTATATTCACTCTCCCTTTTCTGGAAGCAGATGGCTTCTATAGTTCATCTTGTAGCTGAGGATTTTTAGAATGATCTGCTGCGTGGGAAAGAAATGAGGGGGAATAGCATGAGTAGGAGTTATGTTTATTAAGCAAATACAGGGGAAGGGCATCTACTATAGCAACTGGAGACAGGAGCTAAACTTTCTGGGATGCAAGTGCACACAGAAGAGCAGCTAATTCACTCCATAGGGCAGGAGCTAATGGGTCACCTTGCCAAAAGAGACAATTCAAAGTCTTCCACAGACACATTTAGTAGCATTTAAGTCTTCAGAACAATAGAATAGCGCACATTTTCCACCTCATATCACAAAGCAAGCAATTAAAGTCTTCACTAGCTGGTGTTTCTAAATGGGATTCTCAAAGCACACATGGAATATTTTCCTTAAAGCTATCAGAAGTGTCTTACTCTAACATTTTAGAATCAGCTTAGAATAGCTGGGTTCGGTTTCCAGCTCATGTAAGAGTTAATTTTCTCTCTTTCTGTGCAAGCTCTACATTGAGCTACTGTCACAGTGCGTGTGGATGATACATGATGGTTTGCACCATGTGGCCTTCTGTTGGAGACAACTGAGGGAAAAAAACCAAGCCACAAAAATGCCGACACAACTACAACCCCCACACAACCTTCCTTCTCCTTAGAACATCATTTATTGTAACTCACCTTTAGTGAAAGAAAAGATAAAAACCACACCACAATGGAACATGTAACACCACAGGGGTTCTAATCAAACCCAAACTACAATGTGAACTATTGTTTTAGTATTAAAACTAGCAAGTTCGTGTAACAAAATCCAAGTAGCAAGTCACTGGAGGAAAAGTGATGAGAAAAGAAAAGCTGCTTATGTTAATTAAACAAAGAAAATCTGCCTGGCAGATGAGAACAGCTTAGAAGCAAATGAATTTAAAATATGTATCTATTTCTTGGTGTTCCCTGAGCACACAGATAATTTGTGTGCTCATCCATTCAGTCTTAGGGATTAAAGAAATTGCTGGGCATGTTGACTAAATCCAGGGAAGATGATCTTTAAAGACAAAAGTTCATGCATGTCCACCTGGTGTTGTGAATGAAGTTCTGGAAGCAAAGAATAGAGATCTTCCTTGGACTTCTTTTGAACGGCAGGATATATCACAAATTAAAAACCTATTACCCAAAACAGGGAAAAAGATTCTTCCAGACCTTACCATGAGGCCCCAAAACCTAATGAAGAGAACCCCCATTCATCAGAAACCAGGCTCCATCAGTACTGCTGCTCACTCCTTATTGAAGGAGTGAAGAAGACATCCACCAGTAGCTCAGGTTCTCCCCTCACTCCCACAAACTCTTTTGACAAATTAATCCGTGTTTTGCATTGAGAAAAATTAGGTCATGTCAAGAGTCAGGTCTTCATTAATTTAATTTCTTCTCAGACCTGAGTGGATAACCAAGAGAATGGGTGAATTTCATATATTTTCCAGAATTCATTTTACTTCCTCATACATTTTCCACTAATTGAAATTAAACACTTTTTTTAAGAAAAGCCTTCAGTAGTGACACATTAACCTGTGTATTTGACATAGGCACTCATTTAAAGAACAACTGCAGCATATTTCATGGTAATAATATTGAGAATAGTTACATAGCAATTTTATATACTTACCATTGTAGACATACTATAATCTGAGACACTTAAAAATGTCACCAGAAAAAAAATAATCATACATGACTTGAATAGAGACAGTGAGACTTTCAGGTGATTGTTTGCTGTTGAATAAACATCCAAAAATTTCCAACTCAAATGTAATATAATCACAGAATACTTTTATTTTTCTGAAACGATAACATTATTATGGCTGTTTCCAAGTCACAGTTGTTGGTTTTATTTATTTTAGAGCAGGGATTTCCAGTGTAACCACACAGAACCAAAAACTTGATGTACAGTGGCATTTAGTAATCTGTTACAACATCCTGCTGTGGCCACGTGAATATCCATTTAGGCATTGCTGCTTTATTAACCTTACAAAGAAGAGTGCAATATGGTAATAAAATTGTTATAATCAACCTGAAAGACAACATAGCAAGCATAGTGCAGGATAGCCAGACACACAATTCTTCTATTCTTCTGGAGTTGTGATAAATATAATTTCACATATTTGTACAATCTTTTACTTACCACTATAAGTGCTAATAAGTTGTGAGTTTTTTTAAGATACCTTTTTGATTGTCTTGTATTTCTAAGAGATGATATTTTTTTGTGCTGAATAATGCATTCATGTCTACAAACCTCATGAGCAAATTTTACTTCATGAGATTGTCTAGCAAGCACATAACAAGCCAAGGCTTCCAACCGTTTTTGATTTTCCAAGATATTAGACTTCTGATGGCATTGCTATTCTGGCAATGAAGGACATGACTATTAAACAGTTGAGTAATAGTGTGCCTAATAGGACTGGGACAGTAGTAAAGGGACACTAAAGGGATATTGTAGAAGAGCATAGTGGGAGGAGGAGTGGAATAGGCTCATATGAAGCAGTGGCAAAAGCACAGATTCACCAGTTTTTGAAATTCTTCTTTCTCCAAAATGATTAGTTAAAAATAAATGGCATACAAACAATTTCAAAACTACATGAAGATTAATAACACAATTATCAGGAAAAATCCCAACCAAACAAAAAAACCCAATCAACTAAACAAACAAAAAAATCCCCAACCAAACACAAAAAACCCAAACATATTTCAAATATCTGCAGACAAAAAGCACTAAAAAAGTAAAATCATTTTGAAGAAGTGGAAATGTTCTATATCTGTCCTTACTGCAGCATTGTAAGTGAGGCTGTGACAAACACCATTTTGCACCACAGAGTCCCTCCAACAGGTTTTCTCTCTCTCATCCACCAGACTTGTCTGCTCATCAGCCTCAGAACTGAGCCTTTATTCATGATCTGTTTCCTTAGGCTCTCAGAGAGCAAAGATACAAGGAGTGTTTAGAAAAGAGATACCTCCCAAACAAAGGTGAACTGATGAAAAAGCTAATGATAAAGAAATTACTATTACAAAAACACATATACGCCTCAAGATCCAACCCCCTTCACCTTTCAAATTTTGCTTGACTGTAAAAATTCACCCAGTGTCTATAGAAGTGAACCACCTGTGTACTTGCAGTCCAGGTCAGTTTTCATTACTAGATGATTTGGAACACTTTTAATCATGTTGAATTCTTCTTCACATTTTTAAATGAAAGAAGATTGAGTTAAATCACTATCTTGTATGACTCAGTGCTGTTAAATTAAAAAAAGAAAAAAAGAAAAAAAAGAAAAAAGAAAAAAAAGAAAAAAATTTTTAAAAAAGAAAAAAAAGAAAAAAAAAAAGAAAAAAAAAGAAACCACCAAGTAGATTACAAAGACCTAATATTACAGTATGTGGTTATTCATCCCTAAGCCTCTGTCCAGGAGAAGGAATCCCAAAATTGTTTAACACAAGCAACAGGACACAGTAAGTAATGGCCAATTATTTAACCCACAGTCTCTTTGAGGATCAGCTAGCTGAGTAGAAAAGCCATTAAGAAAGTTTTGCAGGGCATTTTCTTCTTTGTATTTCCAGTTGTATTACTACAGGAACTCATTTGAAGCAGAACTACAAGTCATGTCTAGAATTAAATACACTGTTATTCATTTCAGATGTATAGTAGTGCAATCATCATTATACAAAGAGAGCATAAAAGTGAAAGGTACATTTATTTAATCTGTATTTTCAGAAACGTCATGGATTTCTTCAGCTATATAGAGCAGTTAAAAGGATAAGCTCTGTATCACCAGCTTCACGCAGTGCTATTTAAGGTGAATCTATGTAACAACTGCAAATATCTAAAGTCACTTTACACCCAGCAGGTGAGAAATACCTACCATTACAGAATTCAGATACTGTGTATTTTCGTCCTTAAAGATATTAATATATTCAACCCCCTTTTTTTAAAGACACTTCAGTCTTCACTTTCTGAAAATCAAGACCCAGCTAAGTTTCAAAATGGAAGGAAATGCTGGCTAAGTCCTTATCATCATATCAGTTCCTTTTCTTTCAATATCAAGAAAATTAAAAGGAATAGTTGAGGCACAAGTGATTTTTATGCAGAAGTATAGAAGTATTTCAATAAGTAGACTAAAACCTCAGTATTAACTTCTTTTAAAAAAAGACATAGATCATAGGTATATGATCATAGTCATATATCACTGTCACTGCAGTCTTACTGGATTGTTTTTTTTTTTTTTCCCAAGATGAAAAAATAAACTGGTTCACAGAACTTACCAAAACCACTTTATACTGCCATTTCACAAAGTTCATGTCTAATCAAAGCAAAGTACAAACCTGTGCTTCAAGGGAGCCTGAAAGCATTCTGTTACACCCAACAATAAATTATTTCTTCAGTGAAGGCAGCTTCAGTGAACCCACTAATGCAGAGAAGAGTCCATCCAGCTGAACTGACGTAAATGTTGCACGCAGAACTTAGCATGAAAGTGCACTGGCCACAAGCTTTTGAGAATAAGCTCCTATCATAAGAGCTTGTGCTTGAAACTACTTTTACAGCTATGGTTATTGTTTCTGTTAAGAGGCACTGCATAAATATGGAGTCATTCATCTAATGCACTTAATATTTCTCAGCTGAGGACTATTGCAGTTTTACCCTATGTCTAGGTGTGATAATACTTTGGTTTGCTTTACAGCAGTAGCATTGCACTAGCAATACAGCTGATACTAAAGAGAAGGCTGAAAACACTTGCAGACTGGAGTTGAAAATCCCCAGTCTGGTCCTTTACTTCTTTTCATGCTTCTTGATTAGTTTTCCTCTTTCCAGTTGGAGGCTTGTACCGGTGTTTGTTCGCTTCTCCTTTTGCTGGCTCTCCTGCGAAACTTGTTGCACTGCTCGGAGGATAGCAGTCTGCACAATCTGCTTGCTGGCAATCTGCAGCTTAACTTCATCTTGCTCCGTCCCTGGCTTCTCACCTGCCACAGTCAAACAAAACAGAAAGGGAACTTAGAACTTGGGGATACTCTGAAAACATGATGGACAGAAAGAGAGGAGGGTGGGAACAAAATCACAGAGTGACTGGGGGCAGTTTATTACATAGGAAACCTGCCAATACTGAAGATGATGAATTAGGGTGGAAAGTGCCTCTACATGGTCAGCATCACAGGACTGAATGAAGGGGGAGACTTTGAGTCATACAGCTCAATTACCCACTCCCCAGCTCTAGGGACAGCTGTGATTCACAGCTGAAACAAGCACAGATGTGTTTTACAGCAAGACAGGAAAGGAAGGTTTTCTCATCCAGCTGTGAATCACATCCTTTTTGATTTGAGTTGTGCTTCTGGATAGGGAATTGCACTTTATTTTGCAAGCCTGACATGTAGTCCCTTATTGCCATACAGAAAAAAACACTGCTTCATTAACATTTCTTTCTACTTTCTACTTCAGATTGAAAGCCCTCATCCATCAAATTGACTTCAAGGTAAAAAATTTTGTTTAGTGCCGTTTATTAACCCTTAGATATATTTTCCAAAATATCTGCAAAACATTAAGAAACATTCAGATTGCTGTAGGTAAAACAGAGAACATTTTCTATGGCACCTGACAAATACATATTTTTATGTGAAACTTCCTTGTTTTACTAGAGTGTTAAAATCTGGAGAACAATGAAGTAATGTAGTGTGGCTGCTGATATCTGACAGTGAAGAAGAGTAGTTTAGGTTAAAAGATTTCTCTTTGGAAGCATTTTGGCTCCTAATATAAATGGCAATTTGGACAATAAAGAATGCTCCGTAATTGTCGAAACTGATACTGATTTAAAAAAATATTCTGATGTACACCTATTGGCATATAGGAAATCAGTTGCTAATTGAAATGCTTAGCCTAGGTGCCTATTGACATCACTAGATTTGATTTTAAAGGTTTTAGAAATACTAATTTCTTTCTTAATTGACTGTTACACTCAAGTATTTCATTAAATAGAATTTGTAGTTTACTGTCTGTTTTAATGACATGTATTAAGAATTGTGTCCTGAGAGAAATCAAACAGAGTGAATTAAATGTCAGGAGCTTCTATGAGGGGTCCATATCTGGAATCGTGATAAATTCCCAGTGATCTTCCAGAATTGTTTTCAAGGAAACTTAAGCTAGAAAGAAAAGGAGAATCTCTTGTTTCCTTAGGGAATATGCTATAAGCTTGAAGGAAGGGACAAGGTCCTGCACCTGGATGAAGGTAATGCCTGATGTCAATGCAGACTGGGTGGTGAATTTATTACCAGTAGATTTCTGGAGAAGTATTTGGGGAAACTAGTAGACAAAAGGGTGGAATTGAGATGACTTGTGGCCCAGAAAGCCAGTTGTATGCTGGTCTTTATGAAAGGAGCAAGGCCAGGAGGCAAGGGAGGTGATTCTATCCCTGGGCTCAGCTCCTGTGAGACTCTGGAGTATCGTGTCTGGGTCTGGGGCCCTCACCACTGTAAAGACATGGACCCATCTTTACGGGTCCAGAGCATGTCCAGTGGAGGGTCACCAAGATGATCAGAGGCTCACAAAACTCTCCTGTGAAGACAGGCTGAGAGAGCTGGGGTTGTTCAGCCTGGAGAAACCTTATTTGGCCTTTCAATATACAAAAGGGACTTACAAGAAAACTAGTGGTGAGGGGTGTGTGTTCGTATTATACATGTTCTGGCTAAAAGCAAAGTAGAAATTAGATTTAATTCTATTGAAAATGAATAATGAATAAACCCTGCTACTGTACTGAGCTGACAAAATTTGCCTACAAGTAAGAGGTTAAAACCTGTGAAAACTTAGAAAACATGTTTTAAACTGGAAAAGCTTACTGAAAATAATTACTTGGCACAGTCAGCTTCCCTGATTCAGTTTTTTCCACTCCTCAGCACTTGAAAGAGTGTGTTTTTTGATAGAATGAAATGTTACTTAACAGATACAGTATGGATAATTCTTAACTACTCAAATATCAACTCACATTTTATCACGCAATCGATTAGTCTTCTTGCTTGGCTGAAAAAGATCAGTCAACACAGCTGATGTTCAGAAGATAATGCATTAACAAAAGCAGGGATAAACATGAAATTTAAAATACAAATGAGTATGTTGGAATAGACAATGAGGTTATATGAATTGTGAAAATTTTACCAATCCCCAAAGCCACAAACCCCCAGAATTTATCATTGAAAACATACTGATGATTAAGCACATCACTGTTGAAAATTACTCAGTTTCTCTCCTTAGGGATGCTTCATTATTTATTTGGTCCTTGCCAATTAATCTACAAAATCAGATGCTTAAATATTTTTACTTTAGAAAGGTCATCCATAGCAACACTCAGTTGAAAAAAACGAGTTTTCCAGTGCATTTTTCCCTGGGTTTTTCCACTTGTTTATTTAGGAGAAAAACCTGTCTGAAAGCGCCACACAGATAAGTGAGATGTAGATTACATCTGTTCTGTTCTAACTCATTAGATTATTCTTTTATTTGCTGAGATAACCAAGAACAGAGAACCCAAAACCACTGGACTACCTCTGGCCAGCCTCTGAGGGTTTAGGTATGCACAGAAAGGAAATAAAGCAGCTTGAATAAACCTAATTTATATTTGTATAAAATGGTTAGGGTGATAGCAACCCAGATAACAACAGCTAATTGGCTTCAGACACAGAGAGAGTCAAAGCTGTCAGCCTGGGGTGATGTGACCAATGAGACCATTGGCAGCTTGTTTGGACTACCTAAATTAGAAAGCAAGTAAAAATAATAGTTATTTTGGAGGGTGATATCTGACACTGTGTTTGACCCAGGTCTGAGCCTGTGTGAGGACCCTTATCTGTAGGAGCTGGACTGCCAGAGATGTCTAGCAGTCAAACACAATCATCCAGTTCCCCTGGGTGTATGGTATCTATTACAGCTGGCTCAACAGGACATGATCCTGGGCAAGTGGTTCTAGATGACTCTGCTTGAGCAGGAGCTGGACAAGATGACTTCCAGGGGTTCCTTCCAACCATCAACCTACTGCTTTGCTGTGATTTCAGCTGGATAGGCTGTGATAAATCACAACTTTCCCACTTCCTGAATGAGTAAACAGCAATCTCCCAAAAAGCATCCCCACTACATCCTCTTCTTCCAATTACTCATTTCTAGGAAAGCAGTTAGCTAGTTGGTTCTGGAAAGCTCATTTATTTATTGATATGCTGGACCTATTCTGAGCAAGAAGAAAGGGACCAACTAAGGTAAGCAGAGATGACTCATGCAGGAAAACCCAAAGGGGCTGAGCTGGAACATGTCTATCTCCACCTTGCTGAAATACAGACTACTGTGGACATCCAGGCAGAAATTTGAGTGCCTATAGAATTTATTTGGCACTTTAAAAACTGCATATTTTCAATCAGGTGAAAAAAAGACATAGCTCCTTCTGTCTAGAGTATTTGGTGTTTAGCTAATCAAAGTAAGAGTTACTAGGGTCATAAAATACAATTAATTTTTATCTATAATTTCTTAAGATCTGAAGTGTAACTAGTTAAGTTAAAATTCCATGACAGATAGGTCACTTGAAGTAATTTCTGGGAAAAACTTGAACAACATCAGAAACACATGCTGCCTATTAGTTATCCTTGTCTAAAGACTACATTTTTCTCATTATGCTCGAAAATCTCTACTTGTTCTCTATCTTCAGATTCTCACCCCTCATACTGAGCACTCCAGTTCTGTAAATAGAGAACTGAAATACCCAGATTAAGTGATGTTAAATGCAAGGCAGCAATTTTATCATTCACACATGATGAAGGCTCTTTAATATGTTTTTGTTACCTTGTACTTCTTTCAGTAAATTTTATGCCAACTAACTCAGCAGATGAAAAGTAACTTTCAAACCCTGGTCTGCCTCTGCAATCCAATGTACAGTTTGAGAGAGCCAAAAAACATCAAAATCTTGGACTGACTGCAGGAACCAGTCACATATTCCACTTCCACCTAAAACTAGTGCCATGTATCAGTGCCTTGAAACTGGCTTGCTTGAGGATGTTCCCCATGAAGGAAAACATGGTAGCAGTTCGGAAAAAGAATAAAAATATTTGAAGTAAATTCCAAGTATTCATTTCAATTAGTTGAACTTATATTAGTTTAAGTCCAAGAACTCCTTGTGTGGAAGACTTTACATCCTCTGAGATGTTTCTAGACTATGGAATATACTAGAAAGTTGCACATAGAAAAAAAAAATAGCTACAGACAAAAAGCATTTAGCAGATCAAATGTTTAAGAACTTCACTCTGGTTGCACATGAGCTTTTTCTCATTTAAACACTTCACTTTCTTCAAAGTATTCTGAGTCACTTCCTTTCCAGCCTGCAATCAAAGTAGTCTCCTACACTTTCTGTTGATATCCCCTGTGGCTATTTCCTTTCAGTGTGCTACAAGTTAAATTTACTACACCTTATAAACACTCCTAATAAGTAACACTCAATAATGGATAATTTGTTTGAATCAACAGCTAAGTTCTCTACTGTACCTTTTCATAGGATTGTTTGGAATACTATCATGAAGCTAAAATAGGACAGGCATGATCTTACAAAGATGCAAGTCTATCCCAGATCCACTAATGCTGTGTGGGACACAACAGTGGGGAAGTTAAAGACCTTTAAATTCACCTTGCCTCAAAGCTTGTAACATTTATTCTTTCTGCAGGTTGTGTAAACCACTTTGAGATTAACCATATCTAAAACTAAGAATAAAAATCACATTCCCCTAAACAAACTTCTGATCAATTTAAAACTCAGAATTACCCAAAAAGTATTCCCTTGTTAGATACAATTTAAATTCATGCAACAATTTTGAAGCTGAAAGAGCCAAGAAGTAAATATTTTTTTTTCTTTAGATTTACATAACATTATGCAGGTATAGTATTTAACTAAAAATGTACCATTAGTTTTAACAATATATTGCTCTGGATTGCAATAATTAATGATTCTGTTATTTTCTGTAGCACTGCAACATTAGATTTAAATTTTAATTTAAAATTATTATTATTATTATTATTATTATTTCAACAAAAATACTGATCTCTGAAAAATCTATTTCAACTCTATTGAAAAATATTACTATAACTTTTATTTTCCAACTGACAGTACTAACAAAAATTTTAAATGGAATGAAAGTATAAGTAGACAAGACCGTGATGATTAGACTTCATCAGAAGGTCCAGTGTGGATGCATGGGAGCTGTGTATACAGAAAAAAACCTGCATGTTATTGCCTAAACTGTATTTGTAAACTGTACATATCAAAAAACCTTACAGAACCTGGCAAGTTTGTAATGGCATAATGTATGTGTGTTTGTGGTAACAATTAACAGCAACATTCTTTGCACCAATATTGATATTCTTCTACAAGAAACCAAGCTCAGCTCTTAAACTTCCCTTTTGCATTATGCAGTGATGTCTGTCCATCTTGTTGGCCACAGCATGGAAGTTCCAGGTGAGCCTCCTCTGGCAAAGATTTTGTACCCTGTGATTTGAGGTGGTTAAAAAATCTCGTCTTGGATTTGCTTTAGAGGTTGATGCTGGGATTTCAGCACAAGAAGCCTAATTTGAAAAAGAGATCCATAATCAGGAAATGTTGATGAGTCATGTTAATTACATCCAAAATGAATGAACATGGCAATCAACCAGGGCTGAATACTTTCCAACACATATGCACAAACCAACTTTACACATGACAGTCATTAAGCTATTTTACAGGATTAGAGACCCAATTTGTCTCAATGTGAGTAAGGATGCCAGCTCAGAGACCTCATGAAAAGATCCTACAATGAAGTTGCAAATTCAGTCTTTAAAAAAACTAAATAATAAATGCATTCTTAACTGCATCAGAGTTAAATCTGTCCAGTATCATTTCTCGTGCTCTAAAATGGAGCCCGATGAGGTCCTGACTAATAGCTGTCAAGCATCAGGAGGCAATACTCACTTCCCCTGATTCCTTGAGGAATAAAGGAAGATACTGAACATATAAGAAATGACAAAAGAACTTTAATGTAGGATCCTGTGTTTTTCCAATTCCCTAACCTGCTGTGTGCAGGGGATTGCAATACTGACTTTCACTAGGAAAGTTCAGGTTCAGTTCAGTTTTATTTTCTGCCCTAACCTCATTCCCAATTCCTGCTGTTCAACCAGCACAGAAGAGGAACTGTGTCATAAAGGGGTTTTGCTCTTCAAAATAAATTTTAAGAATTAAGCTGGAATAACTCTGCTGTGAATACAAATGAGGGAGGAATATAAGAGCAAAAGAGAAGAGTAGAAATGCAGATAATCTGTCTTGAAAGACATACTAATATCTCCAGAGTAATACTTTATTGTACCCTTTTATCCAGACATTATCTATATCTCAACTCAGGTTTTGTAATTTTTTTTCCCACTGAGTTTTTACTCCTTAAGAAATAAGAATATCTAGTAATCTCTTTGGTTTTTTTGCTATATAAAGCTATCTTTTTAAAGACTCCAGCAAGTTATTTCATTCTATTTGAAATATGCCAGTGAAAGTGAATTTTTTTAGATTAAGAGATTGTTGAGACCTATCTATTCTTACGCATTTTTTTCAATGTTTTACTAAGATTTCTTGCCATAGTTCAATAATATTATACACTTCATTCTATATATTTTCTAGATATTTTCACATATAGCAATTCACTCCTTAAGGACTGTGTCTTTTCAGCTTTGAAGAGTGAGTGTAGTTCAACATACTAGTCACTGACAATTCTGCCACACCTGAACCCATAAATGTGATACTCAGATTTTGGTCCCAAAAGAAATATTTCTGGATGCAGTACTGCAAACTAAGATTAATTTAACAGGGTTTTTAAGTCTTAGGCTGCAGTTCAGTGCATTAAAAATATGTGATGCCAATATATGTTATGACCCAGTTGGTAAAATGTTAGGATCTAGTTATTAAGGTTCTTAGAAACACCCCTTCCCAAACTAAGGTGCAAACAAGACCATATGCCAGTGACAATAATAAAGGTTTTATTTGACAGTAAACATGAAAGATAGAGAGAGAGAAAGAAAGAAATAAGAAATAGGTAGGGGAGACAGAGAGAGGGTTAAGAAAATATCACCACTCCGTGGATCCCAGCGATGGACCATTGATCTGCTCCAGCTGGTCTTCTTAGTGGTGAAAGTCCCCCCAAAAAGCTTGGAATCTGATGGGTTTATATACTTGAGCCAGGTAGCAATGTCCAGGCATGTCCCCCTGGGGGAGGGCAGTCAGTCTCTTATAGCAGACTCTGGATCTGTTGCATCACGTGCTGTCCCATAGAGCAAGGCCTGGCACTTTGGGGGGTCTTTGATGGATTGTGACTCCCCCTCAGCTGCCTCTCACGTGAAAGTCCTGTGGACGAGGCCTGTGGGGTTGGGGGGTGCTACAGCTGGGCCAGAGGATGGGCGTCCATTGCCTCTGACCAGAGGTTACCCTACACCCAAAATCTCCTCTCTCCCCCTCAGCTGGTGGGGAGGGGTGTCCATGTAAATCTGGCTTCTGTGAGCTGTGCTCTACCCCCACCCAAACTTGGCCGCAGTTGGTGGCTTTGGCCTTTTGTGGATGCAAACCTTCTCCTCAACCTGAGATGACTGAACAATGGGCTTCCTTTTATCTAATCAGCAGTTTGACTTACAGTCCAAAATCCCAGGCAGGTATCTTCAGGGAAGCTTCTTTGGTTGTAGCTTCTTTATACAGTTTTGGTTATGATGAGCAAAACTTTATATCCATGTTTGAGGCATGAACTATTTCTGTCTCTGACAGGGACTAGCTGCTTCAAAGCTAATGAAAAATTTATATTCTCTTCATCTGCACAATTTTCCTACTTCTTTTAGAGAACACATTTCAAATACTAAAATAAGAATCCTCTCTACATTCTTTACATTCTCTACATACAGCTTTCTGTGATTCTTCCAAGGCAGGAGAGGTCCAATGGCACAGATACAGGTGATCCATATCATAGAATCATGGATTGGTTTGGGTTGGAAGGGAGCTTAAGGATCACCTAATTCTAAAACCCCCTGCCATGTGACCTCCAGAACTTTTCTGGGCAAACTGTTCCTGTAGATCACCATCCTCACAGTGAAGAATTCCTTCCTAACATCTAATCTAAATCTTCTCTCTTTTAGTTTAAAACCACTCCCCCTTGTTTTATCACCGTCTGCCCATGTAGTAAGTCACTCTCCCTGTTTTTTATAAACCCTTTTTATGCACTGGAAGGCTCCCTGAATATCTCCCCAAAGTCTTCCCTTCTCCAGGCTGAACAACCCCAATTGTCTTAAACTGCCTTCATTGGAGACGGGCTCCAGCCCTCTGATCATATTTTTTTCCCATTCTCTGAACCCACTCTAACAGGTCCATATCCTTCTTGTGTTGAGGATGCCAGAGCTGGATGCAGCACTCCAGGTGGGATGCCACCAGAGTGGAGTGGAGGAATCACCTCCCTTGACCCACTGACCATACTGCTTTTGATGTAGCCTAGGATATAGTTGGGTTTCTGGGCTCTAAGTGCACATTGCTGGCTCACATTCAATTTTTCATCCACCAATAGCCTCTTTTTTTTTCAGTCTTTCTTTTCAGGGCTGCTTTCAATGAGTTCTTCTCCCAGTATCTGCTCATATTTGGGATTGCCTCAACCCACGTGCAGTACTTTCCACTTGGACTTGTTGAATTTCATGAGGTTCTCAAGTTTGTCCAGATCCCTCTGGGCAGCATCCCATTCTTCTGCTGTGCCAACTGCACAGCTCAGCATTGTGTCATCTGCAAACTTGCAGAGAATGCACTTGATCCCACTGTTGGTGTCATTGATGAAGGTATCAAAAAGCACCAAGATGGGGCTCTGAGGGACACCACTCATCATCTGACCCCCTCTGACTTCTATTTTCGACAGTTCAGGTGCTCAGAGACTCCTATCCAAAAAGAAAACACTAAGCACAAAAATATAGATAACATTCATGTACATCTTCTGAATCTGTATCAAAAAGCTCATTTTGATCCCCACTGAAACAGTTTTTGTGTTAGAAAACTTCCAGTATCCACCACCATATATCATAAGCAAAGGGCAAGTTTTCAATGGAGGTTTATATTGCTAGCTGCTGTGCTTCTATTTCTACAACTTTTTGTGGGTTTTGGTCTTAAAGAACTATGTACAGGTTAATCAAAATTTGCAATATCTGAACCTGATTTTCTTTTTTAAGTGCAGAAAATAGGGAAGAGGTTATATAACCTGTAAAAAGCCAGCAAACCAGTGAAAACATCCTGCTACGTTTTAGATATATATCAATTTATACCAGATTATTCAGAGTCAGAAATTGTCTGGCCAAATGTCAGGTGAAGCAGAGTCCTTCTCTAGCTCAAAAATAAACCCCAAACCCCACAACAAAACCCCCCAGGAAAAAAACATCCCCACAAAAAGCCCTAAATTTGCACACGCACAGCAGTACAGAAAAATCTCCCTGCTTATTTTAGAATGTGAGTGGAGTATGAAAGCTGTAAATACAGCTATTAGCATCTGAGGATGAGATTATATATATATACATATATATATGTAAAATCTCAGAATCACAGAATATGCTGAGTTGGAGGGGACCCATCAGGATCATCGGGTCCAACTCCTGCTCAGGACAATCCCCAAGAGTCACACTGTGTGCCTGAGAGTGTTGTCCAAATACTTTTGAATTCTGCNAAAAAAACATCCCCACAAAAAGCCCTAAATTTGCACACGCACAGCAGTACAGAAAAATCTCCCTGCTTATTTTAGAATGTGAGTGGAGTATGAAAGCTGTAAATACAGCTATTAGCATCTGAGGATGAGATTATATATATATACATATATATATGTAAAATCTCAGAATCACAGAATATGCTGAGTTGGAGGGGACCCATCAGGATCATCGGGTCCAACTCCTGCTCAGGACAATCCCCAAGAGTCACACTGTGTGCCTGAGAGTGTTGTCCAAATACTTTTGAATTCTGCCAGGCTTGGTGCCATGACTACTTCTGTGGGGAGCCTGTTCCAGTGCCATGACCACACCCTGGGTGAAGAATCTTTTTCTAATATCCAACCTATTCCTCCCCTGACACAGCTTCAGGCCCTTCCCTTGGACATATACTCATACACATATATACACATAGTCATGACA
The DNA here is from genome assembly GCA_013400955.1 of Drymodes brunneopygia. NCBI lineage: Eukaryota > Metazoa > Chordata > Aves > Passeriformes > Petroicidae > Drymodes > Drymodes brunneopygia. The sequence continues at coordinate 189,740 of VZTZ01014968.1, read as the reverse complement.
GAAAGTAAATCAAGGAATATATAAACCCATAAGGCCCCTTGAAAGGCAAATCACTTTTTTGGTATAGTTTTCTTATTTCATAGCTGTAATCTTGACAGAATATCTCTACAACAGGAGGCCATCATGTGCTGTTTTCCACTTTTGGAGCCGATTCTTGGTCTTCCCAGAGAAATATTTTCTGCTCTGTTAAGAAAACTTACTCCAAGACAAAATGTAATGTCAATCTGCAAGTTTTTAATGGAGGTGGTTATGGACAAGCAACCCCTCTGTACTGATGAATCGTGAGTGGATTCACTGGCCACAACCAAAAGATACAGGGTCATTCTATCAAATCTACATATTACAAAATGAAGAAAATGCAAGTAATCCACAGGAGGTTGCATCTGCCTCACCATTAGAGAAATACCTGAGTAGAATATGGCTTAATTTACTTCTTCAGGCAAAACATTCCAAACTATCTTGAAGAAGGAAGACAGAAGATAAAAACCTTCTGGAAACACAACCAGAGGATTTGCAATGGCAGGCAATAGGAACACAGAACTCACCTGCCCTGACTTCCCAGGCAAGGCATTCTAAAGGAACCTGAAGCATTTTATGGCTACTCAGGTCAGCTTTTCATTTCTGCTAACATGAGTAAAGGCTCTGCTCCAATTGACATTTACTAAAGTTCAGTAGAATCTTTCAATTTATTATGTAAAAAGCACAATGCAGATGGGCAACTAGTCAAAAGATTTCATAAAGCCTAAAAACAAATTATAAATACATTGCTCGCAAATAATTTTTGCTTAACCTAGTATTTGTAACATAATACAATGTACTATGTCCTTAAAAAAATCTTTAATAGACGAGATTGGAGGTATAGAAATAAATCTACCTTTCACTTTATTTTACGGTAAGGGCATTTATTTCCATCAGCACAATAAAATTTGGAAGATTGGAATAATACTATTTATGTCTATAACAAGTACAAGAGAACAATTCACCTAAAAGATTGATGACTTGAAGGGACAAACTCTAGAGGTCAGTGTAATTAATTCCTTTTCCACATTCACCATTTGACTTTCCTGCTCAATAAACAGTTCCAGTAAGGATGTTAATAAGGATTGTATCACTTATTACCACTATCCCCCAGCTATGAACAACTCCTTCAATATAGGCCATACAGAGTCTCTGTGACAACAGAATTATTCTCACACCTAACCTGAATAGGATTCAATCCAGTGACAGGGAAGTGAAAGGTGCCAGCCTCACTTACTCAAGCCTCCAGTTCTGTTAAAAATAATCTGAAAAAATAAATTCTGTGCCAGTTTTAAACACTATGTTGATTTGTACTTTAAAGAAAAATTGCACCTAGGACTGCTGATTATTTTTGTAACTTGCTAATTTCATCAAATTTCTGAATCTATGAACTAAATTTCTTTCACCTCACTAATGAGATCTGCTAGTGGAGTTTCACAGCGGGGGAAAGATCAATGTGTCACTGGGAAGAGGTGAGCACAGGAAACATTTTTCCTCAGCAAAAGAGAGTAAGAAATTTCCTCCTACATGATTTCTCCCTACCAGGTGGCAAACAATTTGAACTACGGTTGAGAGCTATAAATGCATTCAGACACATTTGGGCAGCAACTGGCTTCCATACTCACTACCAGCCATAACAAATACTGGACAAAACCCTCCATTATATCAGACTCCATGAGGGTTGCAAATAGCTTTGTTTTCCACTTTCAGATTATGTCCTACACATAGACTTCATCAACATTAAGCTATCAAATAAGAATCCTACATGTATATACTTTTACATTTTTTATTAGGGATTTTGTGGAGGGGACTGCAGAACTTGAAACATTAGCAGAATATAGTACAGCAGTTAATAAGGACAAGGACTGTGTCCTGCCTTGTTCTCATAACTGAGTGCCAGGGTACCACAGTTGACACAAACACTGGCGATGTCCCACACCAGGGTACCTTCAAAGAAGTAAAGTTATTGATAGCAATTTTTGCATCCATGAACAGGCCCTTCCACACTGTCTTGATCTGGGCATTGTGAACAGCGATCTGCAATAGTACCTGTAACACTATGTCTTGGTTTAAAAGACAGGTGTCTGCTAGGGAAGGCAGGAGCCTTCCTTGGAATGGAAAAACTGCAACCCCTCNAGGGTCTCGGGCAAAAAAGAGAGCCAAACCCTTCCCCGCCCCTTCCTTTTTTTTTTTTCAGTCCCCAAAATCTCGCGTTGTCCCTGCTTCCACTAGAGAGATCTCCGCCCTGTTGAGGAGAAAGGCTTTGGCCATGTGCTTTTGTTCTCTTAAGTACTCAGTGATTAACAGCTCACGGAAGAAAAATTCCTGAAGATAAAGAAAAAGAAAGAAAGCCTCCCAAAAAAAAACCAAGATCTAAACTCCGACACACTATAATCAAAAAAAGAAAAATTTTGTCAAGAAATTTCACATCTTCACGTTCTGCAGCACAATAGGTTGTTAGTATCCCAGCTTTTCTGCTGGAGAAGATCAGGACTATTCAGACCAGTAAGCACATCTGTTCCAGTATGCAGCTGCTATGTCTTCAATTGCAGTGTAATAAGATTCCTAAAATGTTTGGTACAGGATGCATTTCTGATCTTTAGTGTCATTATACAAGTCTGCTATGTTGCTCCCAGCTTAAAAATGTTAGGAACAGCTGTGCTGATGAAAAGCTTGTTGAAAACCTACTGGGGTTGTTGTTGCAGGAAAAAGGCACTGAGCAGTGAATATTCTGACTTCTCTAATGCCTTTCTTTAAACTTTGCATTCACACATCTTTTTAACACAAAAATATTGATACAAAAATTAATTCTATATCCTCCTCCTTCTTTTAGAACTACAGGGTGTTGAGTAAAGCATCTGAGTTTCTAGCTATGGAGAAACTGTCAGGTAAAAGGAATTCTTCAAATACACTGACAAATAACAAGATTCACTGAAAGATGAAATCACACAATTCAAAGCAGACAAAAGCTTAAAGAAAGGGAGTGTTTGACCTGAAACAACCTGCCAATATAAATATTCCAATCTTTCTTGAGGTATTCAGTTCAAAATGATTCCTTTCAAAAATAAACTATTCCAAAAACCAACCAACCGAACAAAACCCACAAAAAACCACAGCTTTGTACTGGATAAAACAATTATGGCCGCAATGATGAGACTCTACTATTTGTTTATTTTATTTATGGTTTTACAGAGCAAGAGTAGTGTAAAATTCTCAAAATATACTAATATAATCACTGAAATTATAGTCTAGTGAGATTTGCTTAGAAAGCCCTTTAGGTAGCTCAGAGATCCTTAATAGGTTTCTAGCTTTATTTCCAAGCTAATTTAAAAAATGCAGGCCATGGCTGTGCTATATCAGTACATACACATAAGGGCAAAGGCCTAAGACATAAGTGTTTGGTGCAAAATAACATCAGAAAAAGTTCTTGATTCATGAAAAGCACCTTTGTATTGTGCTTGTTGAGAAAATCATAAGTGAAGAGTATTATTTTTATATTTGCACCAGAAAAGACTTTTGGGATTGAAAATAAGCAAGGAATATGCCCAAGGTAATCCCCTGACAAGCAAATGAAAGTCTGCAAAAAGTAGTTTGATTAGTAACATTTAAAGTTACTGTTAAATCTGGTAAATGTTGATATTGGAAGTGATCACATCTTTGTAAACTAATGATCTGTTATCAGCAGAAAGCTTGCTGCATTCTCTAACTTTTACTAATGTGTTAGAACAATTTAATGTTTTAATATCCCTTAATTTCCTACCTCACAATGGCATATATTTAATCTGTGGAATTATTTATAGTTATCAGTATTTTATGGGCTAATCTGGAATTGATATTTCTTAAAATTCTGGAATACACTATCTTCTAAAGAAAATTTAAGACAAACTCCATAAGAAAATCTGCCAATTCAAAATGATGATCTCCTTCTGCTTTTTAATCTTATCCAAATCCTTGAAATTTCATGCTTCTCTACTGCAGTCTCATATGTACCTGCATCCTTACATGCAATGTAAAATAACACATTTTTGTCTACTTCTCAAACTGCCTAAAGCAGTTCAGTTCTGGAAAAGTAAAGAAGCTAAACCTTCCAATGTGCAGATGGTGTGAATTTTACATATTACGCCCCACTGTAAGGGCAGCACAACATGTGTGAATTCACCAGGAAAAATGAATGCCCAGACATCTCATAGTTTGGACTGCATTTCCTATACATCAGCATATCATTAATCAATCAGCACAAGACAGTACAATGAAGCCCCGGTCAAATTAAACCAAGTAAGGACAAAATGTACTCTTCTCAGTCCCTTTTCTGGAACACTCTCAATGTTAACTTTAAGTGGGAAGGAAGACTATGAATAAACTAAGAATATGAAGAACACCTTTTTGCGTACCTACAAATAGCAGTACACTGTCTAAAATGAGCCAGCAAGTCCAATTTTGGCATGGAATACTGGCCATTTTATAATAATTTTGATCTATCTATCTATCTATCTATCTCAGTAATATCCAGGCTTCTTTTGGGGTTGTTTGTGCTGCTTCATTGTGTTATTTTTTCAACATAGTAGATATAAGTTTTAGAGAGCTGAAGATTAACAGGAAAGTATCTATTCAGTAAATAGTCACTAGGCTTCACCTTTTTAAACGTTATTTAACCTTGGTAAGCTGCTTCTACTTAACAGTTTCTAAATAGAGTCCATTAATTCAGAGTTCTGAAGTAACATATCCAAGACCTTAAGAAAATACCATCATCTTAGTCATCTGCAAAATCTTATCTTTGCTGTCAGATAAACGACTTCCATACTTTTTGTTTCTGGAAAAGAATGTCCTCTTGATTGTTGTTTTGTGTTCTTTTTATCTACTCCATCCTGGAAGTTTATCATTCTGACCCTAGCCATTTACAGTTAGATAAATCTTTTACTTCCTCCCCCCTCACACCCCAACAAATAAAAGGAACAGAAAATGAGGTCATTCATCACAGTGAGATAAAATGAGAAAGTTGACTGAAAAAATGAAACTCAGTTTCTTAGTAAACTTATAGTATTCTTACATCATATGGCCTTAAGTACTATGAAAATGCTAAAGATGTATAAANCCAACTGCTTTTAAAGAGAAACATCCCTCTTTTTTTTTTTTTTTTTTTTTTTTTTTAAATATCTGGAGATGAGATAATGCCAGGAGAGAGCTGATTTGCAGGGAAGAAAAGCAACAAAAAATTGGAATCTACTCAGGCTTGCTCTTTCTGAATACAATAGACTGTTTTATCATCTCCTTTACAAATTCCCATTTAGTTGTACTACGTATTTTATGGCAACATTTGCAAGGAAATCATGGGCTTTTCTTTGAGTAAAGGAAAACTGAAGTATGAATACATAAAACAGTTCTGGGCAGAGGGTGTTTTTTTCAGTCTATGGATTAGAGTTGTGAAAAAAACAATTCATGCAGTTATAAATGAGCTTTGGGGTTTGTTCTTTGTCAGCCTTCAGAGGAAAAAACATACGTTTTCACTATTTTAGGTAATCTCTTCCTGCAGTATTCCAGTCCCATAGAGCATTTTAAAAACTTGTACAGTTAATGGTGATAGTCTGACACACAAAAGGAGTTCAGAAAAGAGCCACTAAAGCTGAAAGGTGTATTACAAAAAGAGTGGACCATTCTATTAAGATAAACAACTTGGTCCCAAAATCAGAACACTATGTAAACGTGAATGTATGAAATTAGAGGGCAACCAGGCAGTTAAATAGACTAAATCAATCAGACTGTTGAAAAGAGATCCTATGTTTTTTCAAAAAATTGGACTCAATAGGGTCAGCAAAGTCAGTCCCAAGATACTATTTTTTTTTATTGAAAGTGTAACGCTTTTGGATTCTTACCCTTTCAGACATTGGATACAGAATTTCAAGGAAGATAAAACTTCTGTTACCTTTGCAAAACAAAGGTATTAATACTTATTCATTGTCAAGTTGTAGCATTACTTTCCCATTTCTATTGACCCACTATTTTACTGAAAGTTATACATCTTTAATGAAGTTTTTTTCAAGTGATGTCCCTACAGAAAATATTACGCATGACTTACATTTATACCCTGGAGCTACTGGGCCTCTCATCCCTTTCTGAACAACCAACTGCCTATTTCCAAGTACAATGTACCAAATCCAATAAGGATTTGCTGTAGTTTCACTTCTTTTATGGGTTAATGCAAAAGTAGACTATGGACTAGAGATTCTGCAACCAGATACAGTGAGATTTCACATTAGGCATGAACCGCTGAAATATTCAATTTTGTTCCAGTAAAACTGGACTAAACAAACTTTCTGTTCTCTTTCATCCAAATACTTATTTTGTTTTGAGGGGGAGGAAAGAGGAAATGAAATTTGTAAATTATCTCCATGAGTTTTAGGGATGGTCATATTGGCAGCCACTGGTGTGGGTGCAGAGGGGGACTCATTCTCCAGTCACTGCAAGGCCACATTCCCCTTCGTGACCCTTTTGTGCGCCTGACAAGCACAGCACCCTGCACACTTGTACAGGAGGCTCCTGTCCCTGGTGAGAACCACAGGGGTGACCCTCATAACCTTTGGATGCACAGCTAAAGAAATCCTAGGCTAAACCACCTTCTTTGAACCCACCTGACTCTGCCTGCTGGCAGCTCTAGCTCACCCATTACCCCCTGCCCGCAGCAGCTCTCTGGCACGGCCGGGGCCTTCCTGCTGGACTACCCGGCTGGGATCGGGATGCAGCTGCCCTTACCTGGAGCGAACACCATGGTGCCGCCCGGGCGGCACGGCTCAGCACCTCGGACAGCTCCCGGCAGCGCTGGGATCTGCACCTCGGACGGCTCCCGGCAGCGCTGGGATCAGCACCTCGGACAGCTCCCGGCCCCTCCGGATCAGCACCTCGGACAGCGCACGTCCCGCCGGGCTCAGCACCACGGACAGCGCCCGGCCCCGCACGGCGGCGGAGGCGGCCGCGGTCCCTCCCTCCACAATGCGGCGGGGCGGGGAGGGGGCCGGGGCGCCCGCACGGACACGCATACACACACGCTCTCTCTCTCTCTACCAGGGAACCATCACTGCCATAACTCCTTGCCCTGCAGTGGCAGCAGGGGGAAGGGCCAAAAGGAGAAAGGCAACAGCGGTCTGCCCGGCAGGGAGACTGGCTAATTGCTCCTAATTACCTCTCCACAACAGTCCCGCTGCCTGACATTTTGGGGTGCGCGGCTTTCACTGCAAGCTGACAGCACTGGTAATAGGCTCCAGTGACACTGCACTTCGTCACAGTATTTTCGCTTCCAAAAGCTCAAATGTTGAGGAATTTATACTCTGATTTCACAGGCTCGTTAACCCAGCTGTACCCAACAGCAGCACTTTAAGAGGTAACATGAATATTTTAGCATTTAAAAGATGACATCAAGGCAAAACAGTAAAGAAAATAATAAATAGTAATAAAAAAAGACAATGAGGGCCAACAGCAGAAGATCACTTAAAATTTCCTACCATCTTTTATGTTTCAGATTTGATTTAGTTTTGTTTGTAGAACCCATACTCAGATTTCCTGTGGACTCTGAACTTCTACAGCAGAAGTGAGAAACACACAGCCAGATGGGACAAGATTTACAAAAACTAACACTCCTCTTTAAGCCTAACTTGCAAAAGGGATTTTGAAAAACATTATCAGTGCAAATTATAGAAAGTACATTTTAAAAAAACGCATAAATGTTTTCATGTAAATACTTGCAATATGCAATACATTTTCCAATCACATTATCATAACCAAAGACATTCTCACAGGCTTATTTCATTCTTTTCATAGTCAAGCATTTCACAAACACTGAATTCTCCAATTAACCTGGGATACCTGAAGTCTGAAAATAAGGCCTTATTCTTAAAATACAGGTATAGAACAGCACTAGCCTCCTTAAATGATATTGCTTATTTACTTCGGCAAGAACTCAAGAGTGGCATCACTGTCAAAGTCAAACTAATCATCTGGTGTTGGTTTGGTGTTTTGTTTTGGTTTGTTTTTAAATAGTGTGTAACATCATTTCTTCTTGGGAATGCCTTCCAGATTTATCTTCACTTACCATTTCTAGTATCCAATTTCTGGATATTCCTTTTATTCCCTTTAGTAATTTCAAGCTTCTTATAGCCATTTGTTTCCCTCTTCTCTCTTATATTTCAGGGATTCAGTTTCATTTCTCTCAGATGGCAACTGAATTGACAAACATAAACATACCTCTGGTTGTTCAGGAATGGTGTTCCCTTCAAGAATGTGACTTCAAAAAGTGCTATTCTAACCGTTCCTCACCTACCATTATTCTCATTCACCTTAAGCATGGGAACTAACAGGGTACCTAAGAACGCAATTAGAAAAATTTCTAGTAAAAGCTTCCCAAACAAAATACAGAAATGAATGCAGTCAGCAATATTCAGCATTCTTAAGAGAAACCCCATAATCTTGAGAAAATCATGACTGATCCATAATTTGGAGACACTGTAATAAAACTTACACTGGTATTTTTATGATACATCTGTTATGTGGCCCTTAATGCTTGATTTGTGTGTCCAATGGAGAGTTATCCATCATAAAAAACAGGTATTAAAGCACTTCTCAAAAAAAAAAAATCTATGGGATGTATTCCTATTACATACATTCTCAAAATAAATTATATATGGATGTTTCTAAGAGATTGTGTTTTGAGGTGGTGGAGCAGCTTGCTAAAATATTTTCAAAACAATAAATATGACTCAGTGATATCAAAGTCTGTAAGTAACCTGTAAATGTCTAGGTGGGTTTATACAACTTGGTAACAGAACCTACACCATTTTGGTGAAAGAATACAGTTCATTAACAATAATGTTAATGAACATCTTTCTTTAACTGGTATCTGTATTTGATCAGATAAATAACTCAAACTAGTCACATTTTATTCTAGAGCTTTCCATTTTCTTGCTCAAATTAAAAGCTAACATCAACTAATGCTTTCTGCTAGTGGAAAAAATGTTATAAAAAAGCTTTTTGAGCTTCTTTTTGTCATAAAATTAATTTCTGAATTTTGGATTGGGTCACAAGTTCAAGTGAACCCAAAAAATCACTGAAATAACTGCACAGGACAGAGGTCTACAGTGAACTGTCACCTCAAAAAAAAAAAAAAAAGTGCAGTTAAAGCAGTACAACTGCTAAAACAAAGAGTGCTCTACTAATTTTTTTCATTCAACTTCAGGTAGGTGGAAAACAACACTAGTTATGCCCACTTACATGAAAAAAAAAGCCCTTAAGAATGAAGCACATTGGTAAAAAGGAGGTTATATCATTAAAATACAATACATTTAAAGATGTTCCATCACCATGTATGAAATAGGAAGCACGAAAACACAAAAACATCTGTATACATTTTTATCAGTAATTATACAGTCCCTGCCTTGTGTATAATTTAAATTCTTAATGTTTAAGTGAGGAATTACTGATTTCTATAGAACATCAGCAGACATAAAAATTCTTTGGTCTGTATCTTCAAATACATTTTTGAAGAAGTCTTGGCTTACTTATAAAGTACTTCGTTAGAAACTTTAGCACTTTCTCAACAGACAGCTAACAGTTTAAGACAGTTACAAAAATCAAGTTGACTGATGTCACTTTAAATCGTCCATGCTATTCTTAATTCTGTGGGTTTAGATCTGAAGTAAGCCCTTTATTCTAATGGAGCTGAGAACAATTATTTGGCACATAGGATCAGAAGCTTAGTAAACATGCATTCAGATGGAGCCCTTTCCACCTGATGATATTCAAGGCTTCGATGTTTTGTTAACAAGAATGTGCAGATAAAATTTTACAGGTAACTTTTTAAACTCTTTTCTGAAAGAACCATTCAGAACTGATCACCTAAACACAAATGAACACATTTTATAATAAAATTAATATAAAGACATAACCAAGATTTCATACATTTTACACCAAATGCCAGTATTCTATTTTGTAAAACGTTTTTTCCCCAACTTTGAGAACTACTTACCTCTGAGCCCTTTTTCCTTACTTCCTCCCATACTTACACATTAATAATGAAATCTGGCTTTTTGGGAGGGAAAATTATTATGATTAGGAAACTGCTTGAACTATTTGATGTCTTTTGCTAAATTGGCTAAGATCATAATGGTCTTCAAAAAGTGATTACAGTCACTATAATCTTATGGTTAAGCTAAACATTAAACTCTTTACTAGACAAGATGCAATATATTACATCTGAAACTGCAATGAAGCCGTTTAGAGGAAATTGTGACTGAGTGTTAATAAGAAACATCCAAACGTTAGATGAGTATTTGAAATGTCAAATTGTAATCTGTACAGCAGGGATCATAACAGTCAGGATCCTACATTTACAAATCTAACATTTAACACCTTGCTGATTAATAAAACTCTAACAGACAGAAGGAGAGAATAAAGAGAGAAGGTAGGAAAGAAAAATAAAAACGGACACAAGTGCCATTCTACTGATAAAAACAATTAAATGAAAAGCCAGTTACATTCCCATGAGTGCTTCAGTAGAATAGCAGTGCACAGATTTCCAGCAAAGACATGACACCTCAAAAGCCAGAAGCAAGACCATGCAACATTTCCTAAGACAGTAAAAAGTGAATACCATTAAAGATAAGTGCGGCTAATAGTATTTTAATTCATTGGTCTATTCATTTTTCTTAATTAATCAGATAAACTATGTAGTAGTCCAGGGCTGTGATTTACAAATATGAATAAATTTTAGACAGAGTCTAGGAGAAATAGCTGTACCATTTGGGGGTGTTTTTTTGTTTTGTTTGTTGGGGTTCTTTTAAGTATCACAAAGATGTATCTGCCCCAGGACTTCTCACAGCCTGTATAGATATCCCAAAAGACACAACCAGGAAATAGTTCTAGCTAATTATATTGCCACCCTCACAACATCTGAATGCCTTGCGCCCATTAATGTTTATCTTCCAACAGTCCCATAAAAAGTAAATTGGTATCTTTCTGTTATAAATAGGAGTCAAAATTAGAGAAGCTCAACTCAAAACAGAAGCAATCAACAAGAAACAAAGACCTAGATAAACTCAGGAGGTTTAAATAAAAGATTCAATGACTCACCTAAAACATTACTACATACACAACTGTGCAGTGGAGCCAAAGTAATTGCTGTTCCTGCCTGTCGCACCTCTGCTGGTTGTCCATCCCTTCACCAAGACAGATGAATGAGTCAGACCAAAATTCAGAGTCTTTCCATCACACAGGAATTGTTTTACACAGCAAGGAATTCATTTCAGTCAAGTCCTTGGCTAATGACTCTGGATCTAGCAGAGACACTGCGAAATATAGGCAGAGGTTTTAAAGGACCTCACACACAACCAGTCTCCTGACATAGACCAGGCCATACCATTCTGCACCACACTGAAAATGCACAGGATGAGTTGGGAGTCTCCTTCAAGTGAAAATCTCATCTTCAAACCTTTTCTGTTCCTATCAGTACAACATTTGTTACACAAAAAATTAATGTAAAAACTGCTTTAAGACTCTGATCATGCCACAGCTTATTGCTATGTTTAACTAGACATACAAGTAATAAAATTAGGTATTTCCTCAAGTTTTCAAGGAACTTAAAAGGAGAGAAGTATTTATAATCCATGGCAAAACAGCTAGCCAAAGAGCTAAGGAGAAGAAAAGTAAGCTTTAGAATGAATGAAGATATTTCCAAATTTGCCAAAAAATATTATTAGAGTCCTCAATCAGTTATACTTTTTGATAACTGTAAACAACATAAATATTAAACCACATCCTTAATTTAATGCTCAAAGAAAAGAAAAAAGGTATGTAAAATGTAAATAACAAAGTCATAATTTGAATGTGCTACTAAATACCTTAGATTATTCAAGAACTGAGAATGGGAAATTATACTGAATTACAGCAGTATGAAATACTAATGGTAAATACACAATGCAGCTTCCTAACTTCTCCTATAAAGTAAAAAGAATGGGGATTTCATCATGTGTGGCTAAAAATTAAGCAATGTGGAGAAATAAGATAAATATATCCATTTTAAATTAAGTTTGAAAACATAAATTTTGACAAAAAAAGAAAAGATTTAAAACAGTAGAGTTTTAAAACATTAAATTAGGTTAGCAAGATTCTCAGAGCATAATTCATGTCCATCTGGAAAGTATCTAGAATAGGACAATCCTGCGCTGGTAGAATTTATCATATCCATCAAATCAGAGCTCCCTTCTGACTCCATTTAATCTCTCCTTGAATCAACGGGAGATCTATAAGAAAGTCACACAACTGGATAAAAGTAAATAATTGAAGTGGAAAATGAAACCTGTGCTTCATATTGAAAACATTGACTAACACTCTCAAAATGGGTAATTGTTCACTTCAATTAAAACATGTGTGTCTAACGTATTTCTGTTTGTGATGGCAGCAATGACATTTTAGAGTAAGAATTTCTCATGTATTTCAGGGTTGGTTTTTTTGTACAGACTGAATTGCAAAGCTCAAGCATAAGCAAACTTGTCAGGCTCCTTAAAAACTGTAAGTTTAAATTGTTACTATAAGTAGAGTTGTAGACAACTGTTAGTCTAGTAACCAAGCCCAGTTATGTTCAGACCTTTAACTCCTCTGAAATATAAGAGCACAGAGCTGTTCTTTCCTACTTTCCAAATGGACAGTTGAATTCTTTGCCTTATTTGATCTCAGATAAAGAAATACAGAAACATAAATAGAATACACATACACAAATATTTTTAAAAATCAAGTATTTCCAATACAAGCAATCAAAGAGATCTTACTTCTTTTCAGGAGTATAAGATTTCCTGTATGGCTCTGAAAAGTTAAAGACTGAAACCTTACACCAGCATTACAAAGTTTATGTCTCCAAATGCTGGTATAAGTTCTATTTCATACTTCAAGAGAAAGAATATAGTGGCCACGGTCGTTATAAGTCTTACTGGAGAATTTGGATGAATTAGTAAAATATCAGAATCAGTAATAGCTGTAATAAGGCACCTTGTAAACAGAAAATATTCAAATGTTATTACTTCAAATGGGAAAAAAATCTTGTTAAAAGCATAGAGAATCATGAGAAATATCAGAGAACAGAACTCATTTCCAGGGAAGAACTTTACACTGAAAGAAGGCAACTCTTAACAAAGAATGCGTTCTAGAGCCTCAGCTACACAACTCAAGCATTACAATCAAAACTCATTAACGTCAAGTACCAAGTGGAAATATTAGAAAACCTACAATTTTTATATGCAGGCCTTTAAATGGATCCATATTTATACATGGAAATAAATCAAAATCTCTCATTTTAAAACTTTAAGTTTGCCACAGAACCCGAAACACAAAAGGTAGAAAAATAAATTATGATAAAATCAGTCTAGCTGACATCACCTAATGAAATACAGAATCTCTCCCTACACGTTGGATTTACATTATTTGCATTAACTAAAAAGAATGATTTTTTTTTATCCAGTAAAGTATCTAAAACAGATCTAAAATAGATGGAAATAACTAGGAAGTGAATATTGTTTACTTCTAATAGGTGCAAAGATTAACTTATGTTGAAAAAAAAAATTTTTCATCCTTATGGGATTCCAGATTTAATTCCTTCAGTAAATTAAATACCTACTGTCTTTAATTATGTCTTTTCTCCTTAACTTGAGCAATTTGCCACCATTCAAGGCTGTGTAGAACTGCTGGATAAGAGGCAAACAGGATCAGATTAATTTAAACAATAAAAAAAGAAAGCAAAAAACAGCCCCCACAACTTCAACCCCCAAATTCTTCTCCTGAAAAAGCAGAAATGACACACACAGATCACCCTTTTCAAAATCCCACAAGTCTACCAGCAGTGGATATTGCAAAGAAATGGTGTCTGATCCCTTCTGTTGCCTGGCTGCTTCTCACAAACACTGTGCAACATGTTCTGTGTTCATTACCTTGTTATTAATGTGGTGCCAAAGTTAGGCAAGTCCTGCTCCTTTCCTTCTCCTAATTCCAGCAATGTGCTCCTGCCACTTACTTTGGATCAAAGTTAATGAATTGGTTTGACAAGGTAGGTAAATTTAAAACTAACTCACTTAAGCACTGAATTGCTTTCTTATGTAAGATCATTCCACTGGCTTATTCTAAAGCCACAAAAGCCACTAAATCAGAGGCAAACAAGACAAAGGAAATAGGTGCAAAAGGTAACAGCAAGAAAGAAAGGAGAAAATGAGATTACCCCTTTCAGCAACAATTTGCAGTTTCACTATGGCAGTCAAAACACAAAGCTGCTGTCTTAAGAGGCAGCTCCACAGTAGCTTAAGCTGCTCCAAACTCAACCTGCTCTTCCACTGACTCTGGTGGAAGCTCCACCAGTGGAGATAGTGGAGCTCCACTATACTCCATTCTCCTGTCTGAGCAATTTGCAATGCCACTACAGTGCTTTGCTCCTGTAAGCACTGCTTGTGGTACCCTCTACCCTGAAAAAAAAAAGGATTTTTATTAGTGAGGAATGAAAACTCAGATACAGGGAAGCTTGGTGTTTAGAATATTTTAAAAGACAAAAGTACTATATGTTGCTTGCATATACAGATTACCTAAATGTATAGACAGGCCATTGGGAGGAGGTCAGAAAACTGCAAGTGGAAGCACTGTAGGGGTTTGGGTGGTTTTGGTTATTGCTTTTAACAGAATGGGTTTACTTTAGAAAATACATCTTTTTGACATAAGAAAAAGCTAAAAAAAGCTCTCATGGTTTAATGATTCCATAAAGATGATCTATATTAAATGCATCATATCTATGAATTTATTTTACTTCTGAAGGAAAATACAACTTTAAATCTATTTATTGCATAATATGTAGCATTATGCAATATTATTACTATTAGTTACTGTCTTTTATACTTCTTTGAAATGGCTCAGTATTATCAAAAAGAAAATACATTTGGAATTTTGATTCAGTAAGAATTCTAATTTCTTGTTAGTACCACTCATTTGAAAAACTCATGCTCTTGAAACTATAGACTTACAAAAATATCATGGAAGGAATCTGAGATACAGGTATCCAGAAGTTCTGCTTTGGCAGAACTTGGTTGGCAGTTTTTGATACCCATGTACCAAACAGCTCAGATGTAGTACATCTTTATTCATATGGGTCACATGTTTTTCAGGTTTACCTATGAATAACTAGATGCTTAGCTACTGAATAGTAAAAATGCCAGTAAACTCAAAAATATGTATTAACCAGATTCAAAAATATTATTTCTATTTTAAAGAGTTGCAGTGCTGTTCATATTAGAACCACTGAAGTTCACCAAGTTTCAAAGTTCTATAAACAACTAAATGAGCAGGGCATGCAAAGTAAAATAATAAAGAAGGACAGTGGAAAGAAAAGCATATCAATACCATATAAATCAGCATTTTTAGCTATTTTGTTATTTTAGATTTTTTGCATTAGATTTAAAAATACTTCCTGAGAATAGGTGTCTCAACTCTTATGACACATATTTAACAAATCTATTCATGGAAATCCTCCATCTGTTCTGAAATGAGTAAGAATGTTACTATAATTGTTTTAGATCTATATGAAGACAAATGACAGACCAGCTGCTGTAATGGAATTTTTAATGAAATGTGCACATTCCTGGCTGACTGGGCACACTGCTGTGATCTAAGGACTAATTGCAAAAGATGAAAAGTCCTTAGATCTGTCTTTATCTTTCAGGCAGAATTAGCCTATTCTGTACCTATCTGTAAACGTTAACATTCAGAAAAGTCTGTTGCAAGCAGTAGATGTAGTCTCTTTCATAAATGTTTTGTCTCCTCTATAACACTAGAGATGTCTGTATAAATAGAATACTTAATAAAAGATAATCTGACACTAAAAGTATACTCTAACCTTAGGGTACTTTCTGATATCATCTGGTATTTTATTCGGTATTTCACATAACTCTATTAATCTTAAACATCCTTAATGGACTCATGAAAGCAATCTCTGTATTAGAAAACTGAGGCTGTACCTTCAAAAGAATTCCACTTTGGCTACCTAAATAGCAAGATTTTGAGGAGTATTTAGTATTCTGTAGCTTACTGGAACAAATGGAAGCTGATGTCAAACTTTTGCTACTGAAGTGAGCACGAGGAATTTCTTTTCACAAAACAACCCTTAAAACTCTGATCACCAGGTTTAAACTTTTCTAAAAGATTAAGGCAGAAAAACAAAACCACAAGTACTCACTCAGTTGTGAGTTGCTTAATTTTCTAATATTTTTTAAAATATTGATAAGAATAGTATGTAAAAGAAGGGTTGGGAAGTGGAGAAGGGCTGAAAGGTATCCTTTCCCAAACTTCTAGTTTCCAAACTAAGTTGTGCCAAATAATCAGCAGAATACCCATGGCTAATATGATTAGGATGAGAAATTAAGCAGATATCGCAGTTTAAAAGGTGCTATTTTTGTTCCTTTTTCTCCTAAAAAAAATCCAAACAAAAAACCTCCTAAGGAATGTTAGACTAGTTTGGCCTCAATAGAGCCAACAGCAAAATTTCCATTAATTGGACAGAATGTCATCCACTGTCTCAAACTCCAAAAGAAGTTGCCATCCTTGTCAAAGCGGAAATAAAAATGTGCCCATTCCTCAATCAACACAGCTCATAGCTTGCAGTTCATCATGCTGGAAAACCTCATTGGCTTGGAGCTGATGCACACCTGCTTTTGTACAGGGTGTCTTTTGGCACAGACAGGAGAGAGATGGGAGCAGTAGTGTTGTAAGATGCAGACAAATTTACCTGAACTTCACAGACACACCCCCACAATATAAAGGCTAACATTCCTTCAGAATATACAGATTAATTTAGAACTCATTAACAAGAACATATATACAGTTATGGATACCTCCATGCCTCCACACTTGTAACTTTCACAGATGTAACAAAAGTAGAATTTGCTCTGACGTAACACACAGTGTTACCACACTTTCAGCTGTGAGTGTTCTCATGCAAGCCTGCTTTCCTATAACAATTTCAAATTCACAGCCTGACTACTTGTGCTTAAAAGTCAGGGGCAATTTTCTTTAACTGTAATACTTGAGTTCTGTCTTTCCACTCAAGTGTCTGCTGTCCCAGTGAGCTCCATTTTAATTTATTACTTTAAAAAAAAATCCCAGTGAAGTTCTTCTTGAGAGATTATTTAGTTTATCCCTCAGCTTCAAAGCAGAATTAACCACACTTAAACCATTTCTAATAGATGTTTGTCTAACCAATTCCTGAAGGTCACCACTACTGGAGATTGCAGTACCTCCCCAAGCATTCTGTTTTAGTAATTCATTATTGAATCCTTTAAAAGTTTGGGTTTTTTTAACACAATTGTTCACTGCTGTAATTCAAGCTTATGGCTACTTGCATTCTTCAGAGCAGACTTTGAGAAAATTTACTTTCTTCACATTTTACACTTTTCAACTCTTATCACAACAGATCTGTTTTGTACAATCTCATCAGCCCCAATTTACCTAGGAAGAAGTGCACACAATTTCAGATAAGAAAACATAGCAAGACTACTATATTTAGAAAAAAAAAGTAGATCCTATTTTGGACCTACTATCTTTATATCTATGATCATACACAGTAAAACATTTTAACAATGGTCATTTATCATGTTCCTCAAGAGAACCAATAAAATGCAATGAATACACATCCTCTGATGTTGCACAGGTACAAAATGTATAGTTTGTTTACAAACTAATATTACTGAATGTAGAATGAAGCAACGTTTTAAAAAAATATATTGGTAAAGGTCCAAAGTTTACATTTTCTAAAATATTAAGGTAATGTTTTATTTACAGACCAGCGTTTGAACAATTACTGGCATTTTAAGATAACTGCTTAACCTGATGAATACATGAATAAAATGAAGCTGTAAAAAAAACCTCAACTAAATAAAACCCCCTCAATAATCAAAGTTCCATATAACAGTTTCAAAAACACTATTTAAAATTTCTATTTAGAAAAGCAAGATGTGATCTACCACACAGTAACCTATCAGAAACTGGTCTAACACTTTGATATGCTATAGATATTGCAAGTGACCAATGTTACCAACCGTGTGCCCAAGAGTGTCTTTTTTTGCCCATTCCAACTTCAAATGAAGTTTTCACAACAGTTGTAGTATTTACAAATTTAAAATAAAGGCTCGCTATACCTTTGGATTACACAGCCACAGTTATTGTGTCTTCTCTTGATGACTACAAGTAGCAGACTGCAATCCAAAGACCACTTATTTTGTTGACTCTCTGAGTTAACTATTATTATCAGCATGTACCCCAGCTAGTCTTAAATAAAAAATAGACTATGCAACTGACTAATAGCAAACACTCATTCAGAATCATCTATGACAGAACTCACTCACTGGAGTCTCCCTCTTGATGAGGGGTGGTGTGTCAAAAGGTGGAAACTTTTTAACTTGAACAGGACCTATGAGCAGGAGTGACCAGCCATGACACAAACTCCAGCTGAGCCCTGTGGGCAGGTATGCGACACCCGTGGCTGCAGTTTTGGCAGTCTGGCAGTGACACCTGGTCACCTACCGGTGCAGCTACTCCTCTGCCTTCACTGTGCTAGGTTAGGTGACCTGAAAGCTGCATAATACAAAATCATCTCAGGCTGTATTAGCTTCTATTGATTTCTACTGGGTTTGAGTAAGGAGCATGTGTCCTCCATGCTGCACCCTTTTTCCTTTGTGGCCCAGTCCCATCTTCAGGGCCTTGCCTAAAAGTAAACATAAAAACAAACAAGGCAGACTATTTTGCCCACAGAAGGGACTGGTGAATGCCATGACACTTCTGCTTTACCAGTCAGAATCCCTGTGAATAATGCAGTTTTTTCAAGAACGCAAGTATTTCATTAAAATTTGCCACCTTTATAAAAACAGGAGGGTATCTGAGGGAATGGAATAAGAAGTAATGTGATTTTGATCAACATCCTCCTTTACACTCTGTTGCACGAACTGACATTAGGTGAAAAAAGGAGGAATTAAAAAGCTTAGGGACTCAATGTATGCTTCTAAAAAACTTGTAGGTATAAAATCTCAGAATTATGAAAACCAAATCCTTTCTTTCCATGTTTGTGATTTTTGAGATCTCAGCGTTTTCAAACATAACTCACTGATTCTCACTGATTGTAATGTTTACATCATATTCAGTGTTCCATACTGGATGAAGCAAAGTATTGGCCAGTGACGATCCCTGTTTTATAGAGAACTTGATCACATTCTGGAATTAGAGCAGTTATTAGTGCATTATACTGCTAATGACAATGAAACTGTTTCACATTCTAAGAATACCCATCTCTGAAATGTTTAAAAATACCTAACCAAGTGATGCTATGTATTCTGTGTAACATTCAAATCCCCTAAAAATATGCTTTCTTGTTCCATTTAATTTCTTATATTATTTCTGATAGAGTTCCTGCTTTAGTTTTAACTACAGGCTATAGTTTCTAATTGTTGCTCTGCCTCAGCAGCCATGGCTGCTGCCTGCAACTGTTCTGTTTCACTCTGGATGGAATTGGCTGCTGTAACTTGCTTTCTTTCACTGTGCATATTGTTCTCATGCCTTTTTAGGTCAGATGCCTTAGCAAATGCTTTAGTGCAGGAACTGCAGACAAAAGGTTTCTCTCCTCGGTGCCTTCTTTCATGGTCTTTGAGGTGGGACTTGTGCTTGAAAGCTTTATCACACATATGGCATGCAAATGGCCTCTCATTACTGTGAACTCTTTCATGCTTTTTTAGATCTGGTGCTCGAATAAAAGACTTTCCACACACCTCGCAACTGTAAGGCTTGTAACCCGTATGTATTTTCAAGTGTTCTTTCAAATGAGCTTGTGTGGTAAAGCCCTTTGTACACATTTCACAAACAAATGGTCTGTCTGCAGTGTGTAGTTTTTCATGTTTTCTCAAACGCGCTTCATCAGAAAAGGTCTTGCCACAAGCCTGACATACAATGTGTTCCCTGTGACCGTAAAGCAAGTACTCAAACTTCATATCCCCGGCTGCTGTGGTCCAGCCTGGTGTCTGTTCATCTTTCACTTCACTTATGCCATCATTAAATGTGAGTGCCTGAGGGGTCTGAGATCCTAAGTCTTTAGATTCTGTTGTTTCCATAGGCTCTACTTCTTGGCCATAGCAGTTTACTTTTCTAACTTCTTCACTTCCCAACTCTTTCAGAATTGCCTCTTGTACTCTCAGGGTAGTGGTTGGTGATTTACCATCTTCCTGACTTGGGGGAGTGCCTTCCACTGTCACATCTGATGGACTGTCATCATGATCTCCAATCTCTTCCACCTCATCATCTTGGGTATCATTGGGTTCCCCAATAGAACGGTTCATTTTTAGACAGTACTTGCTCTTGGACTGTGTGTTTTCTTCAGGACTAGATACATCACGTTTTTGAGAGCAGAGTTTATCAAGAAACCGAATACCGAGGATCTGGCCCGAAGACATCATCAAGTTTACATCCTCTTTTTTAACAGAAATCTTTGCAGTATACATGTAATTGAGAACTTCCTCAAAAATATCAGAACGAAGAAAATCTATTTCTATTACTGATGAGCTATCAACTTCAAGTTTTTTGAAAAGCTTTTTGAAGTAGGTACTGCAGGCAGCAAGCACGCATCTATGGGCTCTGAACTTAACATCTTCAACCACAATAGCGATGTCACAAAATTCTCCTTCCAAACGTTGCTCATTCAGTGTTTTCAGGAACACAGTTTTGTGATCGTCGTCATTATATTTAATGGTTTCAGACATACTGATGAAAAACTCCTGTAAATTAACAGGAAAGTTTTTAACTTTTATAAAACAGTCTAAACCACAAAATCCCAAGAGATGAAGTAATTTACATAATTTTAAAAAACCCAACTTTTTTTTATATAAAATGGCCACAAAAAGCCTTTTAGACTGCAAAAGCATTACTCTCATTTTAAAATTGTGAATGCATAAATGTCTTTTCTTAGGTTATACACTTTACAATTATTCAAATCTTTATTGATTAAGTCATACAAAATTGAAAACTTTCTCTGTAAAACTGCAATTCTCAGTAAATGTATGCCCCAACCCATAAGTCATTATTATAGGTAAAGGAAATGTTAACTCTAAAAAATGTGTAAGAAACACTCTAAATGCATCAGCATGACAAACTAAATTTGAAATATCAAATATAAGCCTTACCATGAACAATGCAGGAAGTTTTCTGAGCAAATGATTATTAAATTAATCCTCAGAACAGGCCACCTTCAGCCTGAAAGAGAGGAAGATAATAACATCTCAAGAAATTATAAGATCTATTCCAAAAATTATTTTAAATCTGGGTGTTAAAACACAGCATTTTCAATTATGTAAAGTTAGATAAAATACACTGTTAAAATACCCAGTTATTTTTTCAGTGACACTACAGACAACTGAATAAATCAAGTGTTTACTTTCCTATGGCTACCGCACTTCCCTGGTTCCACTTTTCTGCAACTTAACTTTGCACTAAATCTAAAGGTCTGAAAAACCTCCCCAGGAATCACCACAATTAACGCAGTAACTAACTCATCAAGAAGGTGATCAGTCTTCTGCTGAACCAGAGAGCTGAGCAAGCCTAGCAGAGGGTCTGGCAAGCAAACCAAGCATCCCAAAGGACAGCAGACCAGGGACAGGGATGGATGCGCATCCAGGACCAGGGAAAGAGACAAGTGTACCAGATTTCCAAACTATGGCGATACCAGAAAACAGAAGGATAACACAAGACACATAATTTCAAATTACTCAATCCCAACAGACATCTAATTGTGCTGAAGTGGGAAACACAGCAGAGAGGAGGGAAATGTTTGGTTTGAAACAAATCCTGTGCCACTTGGCACAGATCTGCTGGGAATTTCTTCCCTAAATTCTAATGTATCCTAACTGATATATAAAACAGAAGCAGATGACAGGTATGATGACAGGTTTGCAACTCTTGGTGCTGTGTGTTTCAAATGATATGGGAACACCGGGCTCCCTACGAGTACCTCTGCAGATCTGGCATCTATGCTAGTGTCCCTGGCTACACAGAAAAAGTGGGAAAAAAAAAAAATACAGCCAAAAGTCTTTTCTGAGTCCTAAATAATCGAATTTTAAGATAGCCAGATAATAAGTCTGTAAATATATGAAATATACAATATTCTATGTATTTCTGGACTGTCTGGGTCTGCTGGCCCAGGAAAATGTATCAGTCCAGCATTGAAGATGGTGGGACAAACAACTGTTTCAACGGGATCTTTCTAGAATTCTTTTAAAAATGGGAAAAACGCTTTCTTTTTAAGCAAGCAGCAAAATGTCACTGTTAATGATCTAGCAGCAACTGCACCATTCTGTTAAACAGTATGCAATTTTGCTGCAATTCTGTCGACACTAAGAGAGAACTAATTATAGAAGTAATTGGCTGAAAACAGGGCTGCGGACTACACAGGGGTGCGTAACTGGCAAAGAACAAAGTCAGTCCTTTGCGAATGGAGCAGGGCAGGCGCTTGCCCAGAGCGTTTCCAGCTCTGATTTAAGAAAGCTCTGGTTACATATTCCACTGGGCAATTCCGATTTATTCCTCCACACACTTTTTACACGGCCGCTACCTCCGCAGGGCCGCGGGGAGCAGTGTTCGGGGCTGCGACTGCTCGGGACGCGCTCGGTGCCGCGCCCGTGGCCGCGGAGGCGCACGCCCGCTCGCTCCACGCACCCGCGGGCGCGGCACAGGCGGGTTCCCGGCGGGGACCAGCCCAGCCCCTGCCGCGTCGCCCG
>VZTZ01014968.1:45747-166307 GCA_013400955.1 Drymodes brunneopygia | reverse complement strand
GAGCGGGCGCGGCGGGACCGGAGCGGCCGTGGGGCGGCGCTCGGGGGCGCGCCCGCGCGTGTCCGCGGTGGCGGGAGGTGCGGGAGCGATCCTGCCCCTGCTCCGCTCCGTGTCCTTTGCCTGCCACCGGGAGCGGAACAGCTCTGCCCACCCAAACCCGCCCGCTCTCCCTTGTGCAAACACTCGGGGGGGTTGAATTTTAAAACGATCGCTAGGAAGGAATAAAGGCTTTTATTGCACTGCTCATCTCCCACCTCCGGTTTTCTTTCCAAAAAGCGTCTCAGGACATGCTACCCTGATGGCACAGCTTTCACTGGAATACCTTGCACATAAATAAAAATTTATAGTGTTTCTGCTAGTGTAAAATGCAGCAGGTCTGCTTAGAAAAAATAATCTCGGTAAGTACTTGTGTTGGAAAGTACAGCAAATTAAAGAAGTCACCGGAATAGTGGAGTCATCTCCTGGGAGCAACAAATGGACTTTTTTCCATCGGATTGATAACTCCTTCCCCTTCCTGAGCCATTTTCTGAGAGGTCTCTGTGTAACGCACTGACATATGTAGTGAATTTTGGTCCAACTGGTTCACTTTGATTTGCTTGTTTTTTTAAAATAATTTTTTGCACCCCCCGTTATATATAATGAAATTAAGTCAGTATTTTGCCTGGGTGGTTGAAACTTCCAGGCTTGTTTTTGTAGTATCATCGGGGACTTACATTCAGAAGGCAGAATTAACTGTTTTAAATAGGACAAGGAGTAATGGGTTCAAGCTGAGAGGGTTGGGTATATGGAAGACATTCTTCCCTGTGAAGGTGCTGAGGCACTGGAACAGGTTGCCCAGAGGAGCTGTGGATGCCCCATTCCTGGAAGTGTTCAAGGCCAAGTTGGATGGGACTCTGAGCAACCTGTTCTAGTGGAAGGTGTCCTTGCTCATGGTAGGGGTTTGGAAGTAGATGATCTTTAAGGTCCCTTCCAACCCAAAGCATTCTATGATTGCATGAAGTCTTTGAAGGATTTCTGAATCCTGTAAAAGAGCTCTCTCCAGTGTGGAAGGAACTTCCCTTTCACAATTTTACAATGTGCTGTTTCTTTCTTTGGCAGTGTCCCAGACACTCTGGCAATAACCTTACTGCTCCTGAGAAGCATGTAGGTAGCTACTGGTTTACCAGACTGACCAACAAATAATACCTCTTCATTTTGTTAACACTCTCTTCCTGCTCTGTCTGCACCTGACAGAGTATGGATATGCCTAACTTTTAGGGCCAGGTTCTGGTGTGAGTAATCAGAATTAAACTAATAATGGAAAAAACCAACCTTACAAAAGGTACGGCTATCCATTTTCTATCTGCTTTTCTGTATCTTAGGCTACTGCTGAATGTGTGTTTCTGCATGTTTCAAATTGTATCATTAGTAGCTCCCACTGAGATACTAAAATAGGGGAAGCATATGTTCAATATCCAGACTCAGTAACTATGAACTGTGAAGAATAAAAATTTTAAAAAAAATCGTGGTTATGATCTAACTGTGTGTGGTGGGTTGACTCTGGCTTGGTACCTGGTGACCACCCAAGTCAGGGTCAGCTGGGCAGGGGAGACAAAATATGTTGAAAGGCACATATGTTGAGATAGAAGGTCAGGGGGAGATCACTCACCAATTACTGTATCCATGGGCTCCAGGGCAACCAACTGCCTCACCATGGTCTTCAGCAAGGGCTAGAGGGGAATCTCAGCTCCAGTGCTGAGCACCTCCTTGCCCTCCTTCCCCTCTTTCTTCACCTACCTTGGTGTCTGCACAGCTGCTTCTTTCGCATATTCTCCCTCCTCTCTCTGTTGCAGTTTTTGTCCCCGCTTCCTGACCTGTTATCCTGGAGGCACTGCTACCCTCAATGATGGGCTCAGCCTTTGCCAGCAGTGGGGCTCTGTTGGATTCTTCTGGCATTGCCTCTGTCAGACAGACTGCTACTCTGTGTCTGTGCTACTCACAGAAGTCAACTCTATTTTCCCCCCTACCACCAAAAGCTTGTCATGCAAACCCAGTAGAGTATGTCGTATTTTTCATTATGTATGAATGTTGCACTAGGTTTTGGAAATAGGAGATGAAAGGTAAATGTCACAGAAATTCTGGATGAAAAGACCTGGGATTGAAAATATGTATTATTGAAGGTGAAGCGTAAGAATAAAACCCCTCACATCTGCACTAGCATGTCTGTGGGCTAATATGTGTAGTCGTGTCAGTTGCCAAAACCAAGTATTTTTTCAACTTTCTAGAAAATGCCCTTCTGCAAGAAAAGTGTTTGAATCATATATCTGACTGAAACACTCTTCCTTAAATTGTCCTATACCCAGCTAGCACAGATTAACATTTAGGCTTTGAAGTAGTGTTGCTGTTTTCCTATCTGATTAACTAGACTGTAGATGCTGTGGATATGTTGAGCCAACAGGCTGTTTCCAGACTGTTTGGATTGCAGGGATATCTGTAAGGGAAAGGAGTCCTTTGTAGGATGTGCTTGTTTTGTTTAGAAGATTGTGTAACAGGAGTGAAGAATGACAAGTGCCACTTTGTGTAACCATGTGTGAGGCATTGGAGATGGCATGCAGGGAAGACTGAAGCTTTGCATCTAACCCTTTCTAAGTGGTGACTGGTGTAAAATGTGTATTAAAGTGTCAGTGAATTCCTGCGTGCTTGAAATGGTTAGGTTTATAATGTCTGTGTGAGTTCCAAACGATGATAGAAACATTGTGGCATTATGGCCAGTTTTCATGTGTTGAAATTGTATCTCAGTCTTGCAGAACTGGTCAGCATACAAGGACACAGATTTTCCATGTTTGTTTTCCATGAGTCAGATCTCTTGACAGGTTGAATGCACAAAAGACGGTGAAGATACAAAACATCCAGTATTTGTGAAAGGGAATCCTAGACCCTGTTAGAATATTCCTGTGTGTCAGCGAGGACAGCAAAGCCTCCTGAATGTGTAAGTGAATGTGCTAGGACAGAGGAGGAGAGTCAGGGAGCAGATGCTCCTTGCAGTGTGTGTTTCCCATAGCAACCTGGCAGATTTCCCGGCAGAAATTTGCGTGTGAGTTAGTCATGCTTTTGCATCACTTATTCGTGCCTGTATTTTCAAGTATCCCCACAAAAGAGGAAGTAGTAGAGACAACTGGGAAGGAGTGGAACGTAGATGATGGAGGTTGGTGGCACAGCCCCTGGCTAAGATATACAAACAAACAGGGATGGTGAGAGGCCATGCCACCCTCTGAATGACTGAACAGCAGTTGGAGTTTGCAGTTTGCACCTATGCCTACAGGGACACAAGTCCTCTCGAGAGAACCTGATCTGTAAAATCTTACTTAATACTGTTGTATTCTAAATAAAAGGGTCTATTATTTGTATACTTTTCTTACCGATTAATTCTACTACTACTACTGTTGTGTTTATCTACAGTCATGTATAGTAATGCATGGAGATACATGATCTCCAAGAACTGAGACAGGTAAAAAGATGTGGCCATGTGAACATGGCAGTTCACACCCTGTGCATTCACAAGACATCCCATAGTCTAGTCAGGTCTAGCTGTAATTTGCATAATTACACACACCCTATTACTGTTCCTGTTAATGTCCTCTCTGTCTCCGTGTCCCAGTCCTAACCCCCCTACCCCTTTTATGTGGTATTTATTTTTTCATGTTTTGGGGTTTGGACTCTATTTCTTTACTTTTTTTTAATCTGTTACTCCCCTATATCCCACCAGTGTTCCTATTTTTCCTTTTTTTCCTTTCTCTCCCTCTTTCATTGTCAATTACCTTACTCAAGGCCCAATTCCTGACATTGCTGACACCCTTATTTGATTGGAACCATATGGACAGTGAGTGAAGAAGGATGGATTCCACTTACCAATGCCAAGTGTCAGAAGCATATCACGAAATTTCACTTTCTCTTCCTTCCCCATCGTGTTCTCTCTGTGTTTCCTTACTTTTGTGTCCTTGTCTTCCTACCTGATTCAGTTGTGATCCTGTATTCTGGTGCTGAAGCTAAGAAATGCTACAGGTAGAGACTTTAGTGAGTAGCAGTGTCTACTGTCATTTACACACCCAATGGAAAGAGAGCACTGAACAGATGTGAGAGGTCCTAGAGGAGAAAGAAGGAGGGATATATATATTTGTATATATATATCATCCTAGGTAAAGGTGGTATCAAATGGACAAAAGCCTAAAATAACGCACTAATTCTTAACCTGGATATTTCTTGACCTTTAAAGGTGCAATATATAGGAGGAATAGAAGAGTTTTTGGTGAATTAGTTAATGCTCACTAGGTGAGAGTTGTATCTGTTCTCGACTCCTGCTTGTACTGCAGATTTGCTAACAGCATAACATCCTGCTAAGAAACAGCTGGTCAACAAGAGTATAACAGCTTCCTCATCCCTGATCTATCAAAAAAGAACAAATTTCTCATTCACAGGTCAGGCGCATTTTTGGTTTACAGAGTACATATACAGCCTGGTCTTATATGGTGCTTTCAGCCATGTTTCATGATTCTGTCAGTCTGTCAGTATGCAGTTAATAGGAGAGGCTGCCAGTCTGTGGATTATTTATGTGTTGTCCAGTTTGTTTGTGTAAGTAGGGCAGGCAAATTTTTTTGGATGAATTATCTGCTGGCATGAGAGTGGGCAGAGCAGAACAATTTAACTATTTTTTGAGCTGTAGTTGTGGTTACCAAGATATCATGGATCTCATCATGGCTATGCAAAAATTGTTTTTATTCACATGTGAATTTTAATGATAGAATCATTTAGGGTGGAAGAGACCTCAGAGATCACTGAGTCCAATTGTTAAGCCAGCATGCCTGAGTCCATCACTAAACCATGTCTCTAAGTGCCACATCTACATGTCTTTTAAATACCTCCAGGATGGTGATTCAACCACTTCCCTGGGCAGCCTGTTCCAATACTTGATGACCCTTTTACTGAAGACATTTTTTCTAATGATAGAATCATTTGGGCATGGCATAGTCTGCATTTTCTGAAAGGAGCCAAGCTTGCCAGATGCAAACAAATACTGTTTACTGTGATGTATTTATTTGGGGAAAAAACCCAAGCCTTTATGTTCTGTTTGAATACTGGAAACTGTTCCTCATAATTATGGATAGACTATAATTGAAAAATCAGTCATCTCACAGCTACAGTCCCCAGTCCCCTCCAACCTTATTCTTTGTCAACCTCATGTTTTTTAAAAATAGTTATATGTTCATTGTTTAGAACAAGAACAACTCATTTAATTCACCATTGCTGTATTTGTTAGTCAATGATCTGTAAAAAAAGCCTAAAATCAATATTTAATATGATAGTTTCCATCACTGAATGTCCAATATTCCTGCATTCATAAACATCACACAAAGTGCCATCAGTAGAGAGGAATCAGGGTCCCCCTAGAAGACAGCTTGCCTGCTTCTAGGTGCTACAGCTGCTTGCTTCACTAGTTCATGGCAGGCAGGCACTTATCTGCTGACATTTTCCCAAGCAGCTGAGCATATTTTGGCATTCATATCCCTAAAGAGAGGTGGAAAGTTTCATTCCAGTGAACAAGCTGTGTGGCTTTATGTGTGATATTTTATGTGAGGGCTTTTGGGTTTACTGCACATTTGCTAATGACCATAGACTTTCACATTTCAAAAGTGAATTTTAGAATGGAAAGCACTTCTACTGACTGTTTTAGTCTGTACATTTCAAGCCTTCATCAGCCCCTTCCTCCAAGGAGATCAGAAAGATTTTACACTGTTAACACCTGCATTTTCAATATCACTATTGAATCTGAATATTTGCAGAAAGCATGGAAACAATTTTATGATAATGAAAGTGGAATTCAGAAGTGATCTCATCTAACAGCTAAGTCATTAAAGATCACTGGAATAACACATCACCAAAAAACCCCCAAACCCACCATAACCACAGAAAAGCATTTGAGCTGAACTGTACTGCAGTGAGAAGCAAAAAACCCCCTCTGTGCACTGTTGAAACAATTAAATATAATTAATTGTAACCAGTTCAAGAATAAGAAATATTTAGATAATGGGAGAAGTGTTTGATTAATTTTAAGGGAGTAAATCAGCCTAGAAATATCCTGATGTCCTATAACATTAAGGAATTAAGGTTTGGCTTTTCAGTTCCGTGGGCAAACACACAACCTTCATTACCAGTCATTAAAAGCCCAGAAAAGGAAAGAATAACTTTGGTAGCCATTTCTCTTCCCTGAACTGGCAGTCTCTTTGTTATATTAAAGATGTCAATAGTTGTCCAGAAGAAAGAATTAATTTTGTCTGTAATGTCAGTTATTTAAACTAGCTTCCTTTTAGTAGCATACATACATTATTAGCAAACACAGAGAGAGAAATTGAAGTTCTTCTAGTGCTTATTCTTTCTTGTAACCTTTTCCTTTCCAAAGAAAAAAGCCTTACACATTGCCTTCAGACAACTCTGTGATGTGACTCATTTGTAGTAGCAAAATGACTGTTTTAGATATCACTTTTTAGTGATTTTTTTTTGCCACATGGTTGTAGGAATTCTACAGAAGGTGAAATCTTGTCTAGCAGCCTCAAATGCAGAAAATAAACCAGAAGTAGGAAGGTGAAATCTAAGGTTGGACTGACACAGATCTAGTAAAGGCAACAGCACTAGCAGGATTGTCCTGGTTTAGAATGGTCTGAATATCCTTGGGAGAAGGACCAGTGTTTCTACGGTGGATCCTGAGCTTAGAACAGAGGCCGGTGGTAAAGTGTTCTCCTTGCCATCTGCTTTACTTCTACTACTGGTGGTAGCAGGCTTTCTTGTGTAATTTTTTTCCCTGTATTTAATGTTTTGCAGAATGTAAAAGATATGATGATATAGAATTAGTCTTATAAATCTAATAGGTCTATACTATCCCAAAAAGGCTGACTAACTTTTGCCCAAGAAAGAGGTATAGATATATAGATATATAGGCATATATATATATCGATATATCTAGGTAAGGTGAGGCAGGTGTGCATGGTTTTTGTTTGGACTCATGATGAATATCAGTCTCTCATTTCCTGTTGAAATATAGCGCATTTCTGGTTCCCATGTTCTGAAGAGGATGTGGAAAAAAAAAAAGCAGAAAAGGGCTTCAAAATTATTTGGTGGACTGCAGGAAGTGTTTAAGAGTGAGAGATTTCTGAACCACAAGCTTTTTGGCTTCCTCAGTGAGTATGCATTAGGGTGACTTGATTACAGAGACTAAGACACTTAATGGAGAGAAAATAAATAAAGAGTGAATAAAGGGATCTTTAGTCCAAAGCCTTGAATTGCCTGAATCTGGAAGCTGTGACCGTGAAACCATTCAGATAAGCAATGAAATATGCTTTTTTTTTCAAACAGAGGAAATGATTAACTGTTGGAATAAATCAGCAAGAAAACTAATGGATTCTTCATTTCTCAAAATCCTCAAGTGAAAAAATGAATGCCTTTCAAAGTTATGCTTAGTCACACACTAGTTAATTGGCTCAAAGTAACAGCAGCAAGTCACATTGTGTCCTGTTTTATACAGGAGGTCAAATGAGATGGTTATAGTAGGTCTTTTTGGCTTGCCAGTCTATGAAATACTGCAACTGCCAAAAGTCTGCATTAAAAGAAAAGTAATGCTTTGAAGTTAAGCACTCCAAGGATAAAGAAGGAAGAATTAAGGTTACTTTAGTAATCTTCCTATGATCCTCTATGTATTTGCATTATGATGCAGTCTTAACTGCTCAGTTGCTCAGATTACCAAAGCTCTAATCCTAAATTTCTAGAAACCAGACTATTATTTCGCTTGATCTATAGAAATGGCTCCTACCCCTTTTATGTGGGTCAGCCCTTAGCAAGGGGTGCAATGAACAAATAATTGTATAAAGGACTGGCAGAAAGGAAAGCACTTTGAATCAATGTCAAGTTAATGAAAGTACGTGGTCTTCAAGGAGAGAGGACACCCCATTAGGCCATCAAAATGCATGTTCTGAAAGGCAGCAGAGTTATGGAGAGGGCTTGATCCTGCATATTAAGAACAATTATTCTGCTCGTAAATGCAGACACGGGACATTGGTTGCTTCCCAGTTGCAGAATACAATGGGTTTTTGCAGGGAGGATTTTCTGTCTCATATTTATGTGTGTTACCTGAGATGCATACAAACATCTTGAGACTACCATAGGCCTGTTAGGGAAAGGAATGAAGCTGGGAAAAATTGCTGTCCAGCAATTTGCTTGTGCTCATTCTCCTCACAGCCAGTAGGAATATTGCCCCTCATTAGGGAAGAAGACGTGGGCCCATAATTTATAATGCAATGCATAGATAAAACTGGCTTACTGACTAATATTGATTTTTGAACACGTCGCTTCATACACAGAAAAAATATATAAAATTTAGGTTGAGAAAAATGCACAGAGCTAAGAAATTGTCTTTTAAGCCCACTGAAAAATATGCCTCTCTGTGGCTCTGTACTTTACAAAGAATTTAGGAAATAAATTTACCAAATTAAAATAGAAGTGTAAGTGCATTTTCAGGGGAGAGGGGAAAGGGGGTTTTAATTTATAATGTTGCCTGTCTTTGTCTCATAGGAGTCTCAAGAACATTAAAAAGTTGTACATTAGAGTATGAAAGAAAAATGTTAACTTACATTTTTGGAATTTTTTTTAGTGTGCTGCTCTATTTTTCATGCCCTTTTCAAATGCCACAGTGTTCAGAGATCACATCTAACATCCACAAAAGTACCTAGAATGGCTCCCATTGATTTCCATGGGAGACACTGTCAAGCTGTGTTAAAGATAGGACTGAACTCATTCCTAGGTCTCTTCAGATGTAGTGGACTTTTATTCTGATAAATCCAAAGCTATTACTGTAAATCATCAGTCTCATTTCTTGGAAGATGAAAAAAACCCTAACTCTCCATTTAGTTTAATGAGAGTTTGGAAAAATGAAAATCCAATATTAGAATCAGTATAAGTATTATTACTGACTTATCTGCTTTCTTAGGACTGGATTTTGCAAAAGCAGTATTTAATTTATTACTTCAAGGTATTGAGGCTACTTGTATCCTCATGTGTTACACAGTTTGAACAATGTGGAATCAAGACAATGATTATACTGAATCCTATTAGTTTTACTGTTTAAAACAAAAGCAATCCCATGTCAGCTAGTCTGGATGTCCTCCCATGTTCCTTATCAGCATAAGCTTCATCTCTATATCTTTTGGCTAATTGTCTGGCCAAAAGACAAGATATTCTGTTATTATTTTTGGACCTTATGATACTTTAATATGAAGGGATGTTAACTGTTGGTTTTGGGATTTGATGGCTACAGAGACACCTTTACTGATATGCAAGTGTATAAAGTGTGGATAGGAATGATTTTCATCATCTCAGAAACACCTGAAAAAGGTTTACATAAGATCAGAAATGAGTGTCAAATTAAGTGAAAACTGTAGGTAGGATAGCTAAGGGAAAATAGCTGCCAATCAATTACTTTGTATGTACAAGCAATTTCCCTTTAAATAATGTCCTTAATACATACAAATTAAAGGCTCTGACTTTGAATTCAAAAACATATCCAGAAGGAAAAGGGGTGCCTGTTAAGGATAATAGATTTCAACCATAATAATAGATCTTCTGTTGTGCAATCTTCAACAAACTGCCTTGCCACAGGTTTATAAATTGCTGAGATCTAAAGATAAGTATATCAAAGCGATGTGCAGAAAATATTAACTTAACACGACTCAAACAGCTCTCTCCTTTTCTCCTTCTTCTATTGTTCCTTGGCTACTTGGCATCTTCCAGAGGCTTGGAAGAGTCCTCAGGATTTGCTGGAGTGCAAAAAACCTTTTTTTTTTTTTTGCAGCTATGAGCAAATAATATGTAATGGCCAACAAAACATTTTCCTCCACTCTCAGTATGGACCATAGTGACAGATACAGCAGCTGCCCACAAGCAATGACATATACAATAGTTTAAGTTCTCCTGTCTTTGTGGAGACCTATTTACTTTGCCTGTATAGGACTGCATCCTTTGTGTCAATTCAGACAAAGAATTGCCAGAACAGAGTATTCCAAGCAAAAGGACTTGGGTTTGGAGATTTGTTGTGTTTGTTTGGCTGTTTTTTGTGTGGTTTGGGGGGGTTTTTTTGTTGTTGTCATTGGCTTTTTTGTTTTATTTTATTTTATTTTATTTTGTTTAAAAGTCTGGTATTATCAGAGCATACTCCACTAATTCCTTTTTTTTCAACTAGTTTCCTATGAAGTCTAGTGTCAAAAAACGTAATAATTTGGCTGTCTGAACCTCAGATCTACCTGTGTTTCTATATCGACTTTAAACACCACTCTCTTCAGTGGTGTTTCAGGGCACTCTAATAACTCTACTACCATTGCAGAACTTGAAAATAACCTGATACACTGTGGCTTGTAATGGGATAATGTAAATGTAATAAAGGGATAATGTATGTCCTTAGAAACATTGGTAAACACCATTAACAAAAAGGAAATGTAATGACTATAGCATAAAAAAGTGTAGTGCAACAGGTATAGCCAACAATTTAAATTGCAGTTTGCCAGCTGCAGCAAGAAGTTATAGCACTGGTAAGTGCTTCTGGCTGAGGCAGGAAACCTATGGATTTTCCAGTCTGAAGAATTTGTATAAAAGGGGTTGGAAAACTGGGAAAAAATCCATGGGATATAGCTACTGCATGCTAGAATGGTAATGGGCTGTGTAGTGCCACTGCTCCTAGTGCAGTGATATACAGTTGGACTTGGTCTGAGGCCAGCATTCATTGTTCAGCCACAGGATTGTCAAAATTTCTGCCCAAACAGGCTCCTCTTACCAGCTTGTTTGATCAAGATTATTTCATCAGCTTGAGTGCCCAGCATCGTGTGTGTGTTTTTCAAACTGAATTCAACTGCACATGGACTTTGCAGCCACATTTGGATCTGTGCTTCAATACTGTACAAGTTGCAGGAAGTACAGGAAACATAACTAGCAATAAATTACAAGCTTGTGTGAATTATTAGTCCCATGGAAATAAGTAGAAGTTACATTTGCCTGGTTTGAACAATTTATGTTTTATAACTGCAGTCTGTTAGAGTCTTTTTCACAGAGCACATATAAATATTTCCAGCAGCTGTGACTGCCAAATTACTTGGAGCAAGTGAACATTGCTCAGTCTCAGTATGAAGAGATTAATAACAATAATGCCTTATGCTCATCCCAAACATTACTCATTCAGCTTTACCTCATACATTCTTGGGACTTAAATGCCCACTGACATCTCAGCCAAAGCTATGAGTGATACAATTACAGCCTGTGGTGGTAATACAAGAAGTCTTTTTGCAAGAAATGTGCTATGACTTTAAAATAAGGTAGAGTTACATTAATCACCTATAGTATGTTTGCAGCAGAACTTTTAAACTTACACTCTGATTATTTTATGCATTGGCAACTTAGCTTATCTACATTTACCATTCTGTCTGTATTTATTCACAGAATTCAAGGTGGATGGCTAATCATCAATTTCTGCTTTCCATCTTCTGCAATCTTCCTTCATATTTAATTTTGACATGAAAGCAGTCAAGTTCTCTCATAAATGTGAAAGAGAAATATATGTTAAAATAAGAACCTCTCCTTGGAAAACCCTAGAGGAGTTTCACAACTAAGTCACCAACCATCCAACTATGGTACCAATGAAGATATAGCAACTTCTCAAAAACCTTGCATAAATATCATAATAGACATGCACAGTTCAGGAACAATTCTTACAGTCCATTCTTGGTCACAGTATCTGCACCTAACACAAGCCAAATGCAGAAGGAATGGAGAGGATGGAGAACAATTTTCATAATATTAATATAATGGCTCTGCCTACTGTTTGTCTAATAGTCCAATTTACAGGAAGTAATGTTGCCAGTCTGGATCATCCTTGAGTGGTTGGTGCCATACAATGGAAAGCCTATAGAGTGCTTTAAAATAGATTCTGTCCCTTCATAGACTTTTCCATCTCCATTGTCATCGCTCCTTAAATCAAATGCAACTAGCCTTTATGGATGTTCCTACCTGTTGGGGGGGAGATATGTGCAAATATATCAGGTGTGTGGTACACTGCTATTGCATATTGACTCTCATTCTCTGAGCTTACCATAGTCAAAAATTTTTTCAGATGCTGACCAGTACTGTCCATCATGGTACTACTCACTGAAATGATAAACGAGGGTCATTTGTGCACATTTTAAGCTAGAGATATTTTGTAACTGCAGCATTTTCCAGACTTTCTTTTGTGTTAATAAGGTATATAGTTATTAATAGAAGCAAACCCAAGTTCTTTTTGTCAGCTGTAGGTGCATGCACTTACATGCTTTCACAGCTGTTAAAATGACAACAAGCAAGTTTCCATACACATTTAAGCAAATCAAAGTACTAGGATAACTCTTGCTTCAAATACACCCAAAATGAGAGAATGTGGCTGTTTTTTCTGACTTAAACCATGACACCATCCTGTGAATTTCTCCCATCAGTGCCTGTGAAACAAGTCCTAGCATGCACCAGAAGTTTCTTAGGCCATACAGTTGGTACCTTAACAGCACGAACCCTGATTTCTGAGATGTCTTTCAAACAGATAAACACAGCAGGAGTGAGAGTGAAAACACAGCAGCTATAAACTTCACCTCTTATATTGACATAGATTCTGCAGATGTCATTCATTTCAGCAACAGATGCCCCTCTATTTAGGTATATGAAATCCCCAAAAGATTCCAGAAATCATCATTTTGCTTTTAACCCGTGTGCTGCCTTTGGCACTTGAAATGGCAAATGCTTCTCAGGAGATATTGTCACACATGTAATCTGCACTTAGCTGTGTTGAAACTCTGTCCAAATCCAAATTTAGAGAAAAATAGCAGGATTTTTTTTGTTTGTTTTAAGATCACCAAATGTAAGTGCTATACAATTCTCAGGGATTCTCATTTGCTAACATAATTGCCATCTTGTTTCAGAAGAACCTGAGATAGCTTTTGTTAGCCCTCTAGCTTGAAAAGCTCAGGTGTAGCTGTATATTAAAAAGAAAAGAAAAAGTAAATTTATCAGCTTAAGAGCATACAGACTGGTAAGTTAATCACAGAATATTAGTATCACAGTATATGCTGAGTTGGAAGGGACCCACAGACATCATCAAAGTCCAACTCCTGGCCCTTCACAGGACCATTGCAAAAATCTCACCATGTGCCTGAGAGCATTGTCCAAAGGCTTTTTGAATGCTGTCGTGCTTGGTGCTGTGACCACTTCCCTGGGGAGCTATTCCAGTGCTCAAACACTGTGTCAGTGAAGAACCTGTCTGTCTGCTTCCCCTTGTAAGATGTTGTAGACTGCAATGAGATCTTCCCTCAGTCTCTTCTCCAGACTGAACAAACCAAGTGACTTCAGCTGCTCCTCATAAGGCTTTCCCTCCAGATTCTTCACCAGCTTCACGGCCTTCCTTTGGGTGCTCTCTGTTGGCTTCCTGTCTTTCATATCATGGTGCCCAAGACTGCATGTGATACTTAAGAAAAGGCTGCTAATGATCACAATATTTAAGTATTTAATGCACCACACAAGTCAGAGCATCTGTTAGAGTTTTGGATCAGTATGTTTTCTATCAGCCTACTACACTAAGTGTTAACAGTACTATATATGTTTGCGTGTTTTGCTGTGACAGTTAAAGATCCACAGGATTATGTATTATCAATACAGAGGCTAAATATGTCATAACAGCCTTAGGCATTGCAGGCTGCTTTGATTCAGCAATGTTGTGTTGCAGTCCTCTAATGCTGTTAAAACTTTGTGCTTGCTCGTTTTGCAGGAGCAATTTAACCATGAATTCTGCTCAGCTAATTGCTTTGCTTTTCCTGAGCATACAATATGTTGCTCCCAGGAGTTTCACATAAGCAGTAACTCAAGTAAGACTTGAGTACCTTTTTCCTCTCATAAGATCCCTAGTGTAGAAAGACCAGAGAGAGGATGTGACAGCTTTTACTATCCAGTTTTCTTATTTTCAAATACTCTCACCCTCTCTGACTTTAAGAGCACTTGATCTTACCTGGCCCTTCTCTTATCTCCTGGATACCTGGTATGTGAACCCTATAGAACACTGTTTTTAATTTTGGCTTACTGTTCTCTGTTGAATGTCTCTCCTCTTCTCAAGGTCCCTCATGCTCAGATGTCAGTGACCTCCTTGTTGATGGGTGACTATAACTGCCCATTTCCTCATCTTTATAAGCTTTTCTAAAAACTCTCCACAAGGATGATTGTTGAGTTTGTGTCTTCCCTAGATAAAACTCTCTGTGATCTTTGGCTCCATTCCACCTTGGTACAGTTCAGTTTCTTGCCTCGTTGGCCCCCACAGTCATGTCCTGTCACTAGTCCAGCCTTAATTTCTCGTAGTTTACTGTAAATTTTATCTTGGGCAGTCCATTGTGGGACTATTTTGAGTTTGTTCTGGAAATTCTCTATAAACATGGATAAATTGTTTCTCGTGTCCTGCTTAAAATTTCCCCTTGCAAAACTCTTAATAGTAGACAAGCCATGCTCACTGGGATCCTTTATCCCTCACATCCCTTTCTTGGAGTCTTTTTCCAGTCCTCTCTTGCATTGCTTGTAAGCCGTTTCGTGGAAGGATCCACATTCTTGTTCTGTATGCATGCTGTATCTTGCACAATGAAGCCCTGGACCATGACTGGGTGTTCCAAGACAGTATAGCAAAACAAACCATATACTATACTGATGATGAACTTAATTGTTATTAGTTTCTCTCTTTTTGCAGTGTTTTAGTGTGAAATAAGTCAGCAAACATCATGCCAGATATACAACCTGTATTCAATACACTGGCTTAAACCTAAAGGCATGGTGAGGAGCTTCTAGATTGTGTATTTACAGTTTCCCATGGAAGAAAATAATATTAACAAAGTTAAGGCAAATTTGCCTCATTAATTGCCATCATGTGGTAAAATAAACCTCACCAGTTTGGGCCCTGAAAGATCTGTGGTGTTCACAGGCCTCAGTTTTCATCACTGTAATTCTGAGGCTGCTCTGATATTGTAGTTCTAGTGATTTGCTTTGGTTTCTAGTGATTTTACTGCCACATATTGGATGGAAAAATCCTATTTAAAGGAATATAGGTCTTCTGAAGTAAAATTCTGAGGCAAGATCATACTTCAAAGAAATACTACACAAACAGTTTCCTGCAACATTTAGAGACATATGGTTTTAAAGGGCAAGAGGGCTTTAAGAGGTAGATGCAGTTCCTGCTAAAGTGGAATATATATGTTCTGTATAAAGTTTACTAAAACCCCAAAAGGTGGCATCTAGAAAAGGGAAGACCTTGCAGAGTTCTGTTTGCTGCCCAAACAAAACTTGCCACAGCAGAATTGTTTTCTCTTTTCTCATCTGGCTTCAAGTCAGCTTCCAAATCTTGTAATAACAAAAGTAACATATCTAGCAAGTGCTGTTCGCAAGTTTGGTTCTTAGAGTGCAAACATATAGTGAATTTTCTGTTCCAAATTACTTCTCCTGCTTTCAGTACAACCTGGTAAATCTGCTATACATCTGTTGTGTGCTATAGCCTTCTTTTAGGGTTACATCCTTCAGGCCCATCTGTTCGGGTTATTTCGACTCCTAGACCTTGGGTTATACAGACCTTCTTTTCCACATGAAATCTCTTTTTAGAGACAAATATTTATATTTACCTGTGTGCTATAGGCAGACCCTTTATTTTCTTCTAGGTCTGTCACAACTCTTTCCCTGTCTGGCACATAGGAAGGAATATGCACTGTAGAAAGGAATATGCATTCTTTAATTCCCACATGTCTTGGTTTAAAAGACAGGTGTCTGCTAGGGAAGGCAGGAGCCTTCCTTGGAATGGAAAAACTGCAACCCCTTTCCCTCTGAATTATTATAAATTTAAAATCAAGAGGCTCTCAGGCAAAGATATGGGAATAGGAATAACGGTTCTTTACTAATATCTAAAATAAAGCTAACAAATAATAACAACTATGGCATTAACCAACAAACAACCAGAAATCCAGTGGCAGCCTGCCTGGCCTCGAGCACCTTTTCCCTTGGTGCAGTTCCAGTCACAGCCTGCAGGGGGCGCTCCGGATGCGATGGTTCNNNAAAAAACCAAGATCCAAACTCTGACACCACATTACACATTTCCATGTCTTGAGACAACATCTCTCAGTGAGATTTTCTCTCATATGTTTAAAGCTGTGCATTCCCACTGCCAGTGCCATGCCTAATTCACTTGTACTTGCATTGGAACAAAGATAAAGAAAATAATACCAAATCAAAATGACAAATTTCCCTGTCATTTGCTAAGGCTGATCTGAGAACTACCTGATAATTTTATTTCAAACATAAAGAGAAAAGAGAAGTAAAGGAATTGCTGTTAATGTTCTGGTTGTCCTATCATCTGCAAAAACAAGATCCTGACAAGCCATGCTGATGACCAGTATAACATACAAAATGGATGTGTGGAGAAATCTTTAGCTGAATGGCAGCAGATCGCTGTTGTGAAGTGAATGGGCATGTCTTTCCCAGTGAAGCAAAAATAAAAACTGTCTGAGGAAAGGTACTGACCTTCTTTTCCTCTTTGCTGTGTTGGAGCTAGACTCATGCTTCTTACTGTTGAAGTCACCTTCATGTGAATTTGGGAGGGGTGTCTGTTTCTGCACATCAAATGACTGAGCTTAATCTAAAAGAAGTTCATATTAAGAACATCAAAGGAAATATTCAACTTATTCTACATCAACCATGACATTAATTATACCTTAATATTTGCAGTGGGATATATTGAATACAGACTGACAATTTTTTTCTGATGGTAATAATGCTAATACACACTGCATTTGTTAACTTCTGCTTGTCACCCATAACAGCAGGATATAGAGAACTCTATAAGGAATTTGTAAGGGACAGTAGTTGATAAATGAGTATAGGCATATTGCACCTATCATTTGATAAAAATAAAAATAGAAAATAGTAGAAGAAGGCATTACATTTTATAGGTGTCAACTTCTTTTTAGGTAGCTATTTTATGCATTTCTGTTCTGCTAACAGAAAGATTAATGCTTGGTCACATCCGCAATAGGAATTGCGGCCCAGCACATGGGTGTT
The DNA here is from genome assembly GCA_013400955.1 of Drymodes brunneopygia. Classification (NCBI taxonomy): domain Eukaryota; kingdom Metazoa; phylum Chordata; class Aves; order Passeriformes; family Petroicidae; genus Drymodes; species Drymodes brunneopygia. Next base: position 149,147 of record VZTZ01014968.1, on the reverse strand, counting down.
TATAATATGGAAAGATCTTAGTCCTGACTGCCATCATAGCAGGCTCAGGCAGGCTCCTGCTATTGACTGATAAGTAAGAAGGCATGAGGGAAGTTTCCCTGCCACCTTCCTTGGATATGGATTGGAAAATTTCTTTCATCAAGGTAGTAGGGATATTGTATTTGTAGGTTGATTCCAGAAGACTGGTAAGATCAGATCTTCAGGTCTCATAACTTGTGTCGCTGTTTTTTTTTGACCAGGAAGATGACAGTAAAGCTCAACATGAAGTGAGGCTGCAATTTCATCCCAGATAAAATGACTGAGATGAAGCTGAAAGCTTTGTTAGAAGAAGGATGATGGTGGATGATGAGCGCCAAGGGGCACAACAGTGAGAAACACTGCAGAACACCTAGGAGGGATATAGAAAGTAGAAGCAGAACTAGGAAAGGCAGTTTCTCCCCTGTGCAGTTCTAGATTAGTTAAAGTGTAACTGGGCAGGAAAGACTGGCGAGGAGACTGCTGAAAACCAGCTAGAAAGGACACCAAAAGATCCAAAAGGCACCATTAGATCCAGTGCTCTCAAATACCACATCTTGTGAGGACAAAGCCTTGCCCTGTCAGAAGCAAAGCCTGCATGGGGTTATAGCTTCTATCTATCAGTGAATTCCCAAGAGAGCAAGACAGAAATTCTGCTGTCTTTGTTTATTTTTCCTTCCTCTGGGAGAGAAATGGATGAAGGCACATCCATATTAGCAGGTCTTAGATATATATTCCTGTTCCCTCAGAAGATCATTATTTCTCTCTCCAGCAGCAAAACAGTGCCAGAGGTGGATGAGTTTTAATTGTTGGCACCAACAAGTGTGCATCAATTTTGACAAAAGCTTTACCAATTGACTTATAACAAATCTATTTGCCAGAGTAGCTGATCAAGTCTTCTTTGACCAAGCAGATAATTTAAGGTGAACACATTATCAAATTATATACAGCTGAAATCAGATCACTTGGGAGTCTCAGCAATAGCTGCTTTGCATAATTTCATGTAGAGATATTAATGGTTTAGTGTTGAAATACTTCAAGCTTGTTCACACAATTTGTAGTTCTATGCCTGTTTATGAAGGGGAAAATACAAATGCAAATATTACTGCTTAATGAAATCCCTTGAAATTTTTCCTCATGACTGAGCCACCAGCAGTATCTTCACAGCAATTGGGGCTGTGCAGGCATTGGATATAGACTCTTTTCCCTAGTTTCTCCCTGGTGCAGATTAAAAATATCATCAAATAACAAGACAGTTGTTGGTATCTAAAGACACAGTTAGAGATACGGTTTCGTATTATATAACCTGGGGACATGCTGTGAAATTTAGCAACATTATGGGGATGGCCTTTTCTAATCTTATCTCTGTTCATCAAGATTTTAAAGGAACAGCATGAAAAGGTGGAATATGCCTGTTTCAGATGGTGGATGGATATTAGTTTATCACTATTTTTACTCCTTTTGGAGACAGCAATTCTAGTAGTTTATGACTGCAATGAACACTGAGAGTACATTTTACAGGATACGTGCTAGCAGAAGAGATGTGATGTCTTGCATATCTGAACTTTTTGTTACACCTGCAGTACACGTTGTCTGTTTTATTTTTTTAACAAGCGTCACTAGACAAATAGGTTGTGCTATCTTTACATAAGTCCTGCCTTAGCACTGTCTGCCCTACCTCATTTTCCTAAATAAAAAACCCCAAGATTTTTACAAAACCCACATAGCTATTGGTTGGTCTGTATCACCATCTGCTGCAACACTACTCCCTTATTTTACTTGCACATACCTGGTAGTTTTCTTTTTTCCATATGATCGTTCTCTTACGAGTAGCCACGAGATTTTTCTTCCCCTCTGCCACGATTGTTTTTGCCTTAAAGAAGTACAGAATTAATGCTGTAGACACAGCACAGAGTTTGACGTGATACCAAAGTTTTTTACTGAGACTCAGGCATAAGATGCAGCTTTCTTGACCCTCAGCTATTACCAACTACCTTGTCTTTCAGTCATATGATCTTCGCCAGGCTCAAAAATAAGTTCCATCATACAGAGTGAAGGAATTGATTTTGCCACTGTAACATGTCAACAATATCAATGCTTTTGATGGAATTTTGTAAAGGCTGTTGGTTGGATTTTTACAAATCACTGTGAAAGTTAGGTTTTTAGTTCAGGTCAAATTAGTTTTCCTCTGACCAAAAAACACTATTGTTCCAAATCACTAGATTTGCTGGCCTGCCACAGCACCAGGTGCTTTCTTGACACTGCAGGGTTAATTAACATACTTCACTGGAGAAACTAGAATCAGCTTCCCACATTGTACATGTATTTCTGGAAAAACAAGGACATATAATGATAAAATTTGGGTAGAGAGCCAATTGGGCCTACTGTTGTTGCAACATCCATTAGCTTTAATTGCTGGGGTGATTGATGTACTTGACAATACAGATGGAACATGCAGGGTGCCAGCCAAGGTTTCTGTCACCCACAAGGCTATGGCAGAGCCTGTGCTTTGCCTGCCTCTCTTCTGCTATGCCATCTTCCTCCTGCAGCATTAAATGCTACCGAAGGAGAGCTTAGTAGCATGACTGAATAAATAGTGTTGATGCACAATTTCAGTACACATGTACTGATGCATGTAATCCATGAGCTGATACCTGACTTGCTCAGCCTGTGTCACAGCAGCCTGCCTCACATGGATCAGAACATTTCACTGTATTCCTAAGGTTTAAGTAAGGGTCATGTGAACTAGAATGAGAGGAGACAGTTCCATTCCTCAGCCCTTGCTCTGAGCAGATCAGGTAGAAACTAGCTCCAGTTCAGAGACTACAGTGCTGGCCCCCAGTGAAGATGCCCATTTGGTCATGGGCATTTTTATCAGTGGAAATAAAACTGGTGGTTTATTCCAGAACAGTTTAGGTGTCAACATAGCAATGATGTTACCTCTTTATTCTCATACACTAACAAATATCACATTTCCTGGGCGTGTCTCCATTTTGCCTTCACACAGAAGTCCTAATGTGGTAACAGAAATGACAGAGCTATTTCTACTAAACAGTGCTGCAGCTGTAAATATACAAAAATTGCTTGAAGAGAAGAAATAGTAATGTTACTTTCAATAAGCTGGACAGAAATATGGGCTGACTGAATCCACATTCCTGGGAAAGATCACAGCAAGGCAGTGTAAAGGAAGATGGGATGCACACCATGAGCTCCAAAGATTTCCACAGAAAAGTGGAATGAAAGAAGGAGAGCCTTTGCTAAGAGCAGACAGAGAGTTAGAAGGACTTAAGTGAGAACAGAGATGACAGGATTGAGTTAGAAAAGTGGGGGATGTGTCTACAGAGAGGGCAAGTCACAGAGGATAACAGAAAAGAACTAGTCCTGAGTCTGAGCCTGGAGAAGAGCTGCTGTGCTGTCTTTTGTGGGGGAAAACAGGCTGGCCTCCAGAGTGGGAGAGAGCAGCTCTAGATAATGTTGACAACATAATCCTAGATGTGAAATTGAGACTTGATGGGGACCAGAGCAGACATTTTTACCACGAGAGGAACTAAAAATTTAGGAAATAAAACTGATTCAGTGAGGAGAAAGATCCCTTGGGATGCAATCATGAGAATGTGTTGAGGCTGTCAGGAGTTGAAGTAGACAAAATACTTTTATGTCTGTGAAAAGGGCAAGTTGAGAATGAAGAGGAAGTAGAGAGGCTGATAATAGTAATTTTGCTTATTAATTCTGCATGCTAATTATGCTCTCCTTGGAAGGTAGGGGCAGGAGCCCATGCAGAAAGTAGAAGCAACAGACAGCACATAGATTGTCTTCTTGGGGGGGATTTATTTAAATAGAAGAGTGTAGTTTAATATTCCTAGAGAAAAGAATGTTTATTTACTGAAGGCAAAGTATCTACAGCATTTCCATCATGCATGCTTTTCAGTGACAGGTCAGAAAGAGAAGCAGAGAAAGTAGAGATGGGGTTTGAAAGGTCTGAAAGCAGATGACAACTCATCAAAGCTAATGGACCAGAAAACATGAAAGGTCCAAGTGTCAATGTGAGAGAAAACGGGCAAATGCTGAAAGATCAGATGAACACTGAAGAGGGAGAAAGTGGTTATAAAAAAATATCAAACAGAGTACTGCTTGATAAAATTACTCATGGGAAAGACACCAGTGATGAGAAGAATGAACCAAGACTGAAATTTGTAGAGAGATATGAAAGCAAAGAAATACACACTTAAGGGTTGGATGTATCATCATTGTAAAATTTGAAGTGGTTATGGATGAGTGGGGAAAACTGCAGGACAGAGAATCAGCAAGACTTTAAAGAAGATTGAGAGGTGTGATAAGATGTAACAGCAAAATGAATAGAAAGAGAAGCAGCAGATGCAGTTTGCTTAAAAGCTGGTAGAAAAGTTGGAAGGAGAGAAGATGCAGAGAGAAGCCTGACAGATCAAACACAGATGGGTTAAGTTGGAGAATATGAACGTGAGCAGGAAAGGACAAAAAGAATTTAAAATAACTGGGAAGTGGTGGGATAACTATTACAGGCTATCTTCCCAGCATATGCTGAAGTCTCCTCATCACAAGAGCCACATCACACAGCTGTTCCAGACCGTCCTTTATTTCTGTGATATCAGGCCACATGTTGCAGTGTTTTTGTGTTGTTCCCTTTTATATAATGATATGACAAAAAATACCTGTATTGACATCTCATCTGATTGCAGGAATAAAAATCTTATATGTCAATCAACAGATAGTGTTCTGAATGGAAAGAAACAAACCAAAACAAAAATCCATTGTTTAATGAATATTCAAGGATGATTTCATCAAAATACTCTTAGAACAAATAATGTTCTGTGGAAATGTGTGTGTGTGTTAGTCCTGTAGTTCAGGATTTAGCAGCTCTAAAGATGAGCATTTAAACTGTCACCACCTCTGTGACTGTACAAAGTGATTCACATCTATCTAAGTTGTATATTGATTGGTGATTGGACTACAGGAATATAAATGCCTTTAGAAGCCTTCATATGCCAAATGCATCAACTGTTTGGCCAGAAAGCCAATATATCTGAGAAATAGCACCCTAAATCCACTGAAAAGGATGTCTGGGCTATCAACACTCTTGATTTAAGGAAACTCATATTAGCTGGACTGTTCCTACTGGAAAACGCTTTGAAAGTTCTTAATTATTTCTTTGTATACTCAGATATATTGCTTTAATTTTTTTCTTTGCATTGCTGTACAATTCACGATACACTCTTCCCTAAGCCCTTAAATGTGCTTTGTCTAATTTTGTATCTTTCACACTGTAGCCACCCAGGATTATCCATCAAATAATACATGCTCAGTACTTTACATGTGCAGTGTAAGGCAAGGCTTGTGTGGAAACACACCCTCTGGGTTGTAATTCAGGCAGCTCCTAAGCTGCACGTGTTCTGGAACCTGCTTTTTGGCAGTTCCTATTAGTTGACATTGCCGAAGCTTCGGTTGTGCACAGAAGTTAAGAGTCATGGTACACCTCACCACAGCACACAGCAAAGGTACTTCTCGAAAATGGAAAAGGAATTTCTAGTAAACTCTGGACAAAAAAACCCCACCCTACCCAAAATAAAAGGTTCTTATTTGAGTTTTGTGCTGTAGAAAGTAGAGCTGGTAGACTGTAGAGATAAAAATCTAATGTCTTTAAAAATGAAAACAATTTCTAGTGTCAGAACTCTTTCTCATTTTTCTTTTCCCCTTAATGTCACTGTAGTCATGCTTAAAGACAGGCCATTAATACTACTTACAGTGAGTGATGGTCATTTCAGCTGCAACGGTGAGGTCACTGATTTATGGAGGTTATAGCTGAATTTGGGAACATGAGATGATGGAAGAAAGTTGACTGACTTTTACTGTGTAATTTGAGCATACTGGTTTCTCTTTAAATAAGGATTTTTGAAATTCTGCTCCAGGAGCCTTTACAGGAACCATTAGTTCCAGCTGAGGAGTAGGACTGATGAATAGGAGTGAGAAAAAAGGGTGGAGCAAATGGCATAAACCAGACTAATGTACAGTCTGAACAGGGGCTAACAGTATTCCAAGGTAATGGAATAATGGAATAATTACAGTTAATGAATACAGAAACTTGTGGAAAATATTTTTATATAAAAACTAACAACAATATGCCCCATTGTTTATCTGTATGTAAATCCTTGAGATAGAACTAAAAGATATATAAGTAATAATAGTCTTCTAAAGTATGACCGAGTTTTTATTAGGAAGGCTGGTATTTTGTATTGCTCTGAGGGATTGGAGAAACCACAGAGTCTTTCCTGATGTGGCATAAAATTAGTGACAAAAGACACAGCAACTCATTATTTGCAGTGTAAGACTGATACAGCTTTTGGAATATATGGATTTAAGAAAAGTGCTTAATTTTGTTGCTTTAAAAATAACATTAGCAATGGAGTTAGTGTTTCTTGTAGCCATCCACTTGTTCACCCATACTCCATCCAAAGCACCTCAAAACACCACTGTACCTTGGGATCTATATAGGACTGCAGGAGATCTCAGCATTTCCTCAGGCATGTCACAAACTTTTAATAACTAGGAAACATTATTAAAAATAATGTTTTGGTTCCCTGTTCTGCAGAATTTCGACCATTATTTTCCTGGTATAAAAAAGGGGAATACATTTCTTTATCTCATCCTTATTCCCTGTGAAGAGGGAAGACATAAAGGTGAAGCTTGTAAATGGGCTTTCTGATCTTAACTGACAGAACTATTTTGGTGTAAGGCAAGAAACTTGCAGCAAGACTTCAGTTTGTGAATTGGCAATCAGTGTGATTGCCAAACTGAAGCCTGGACTCAATGTCCAATTTATATGCCATGAAGAACTACTTATGAGGAACTATCATTTTAGCAGATACAAATTGTTGTACAGATGAAGCACATCATCTCGCCAGCTGCCTAAATCAGCTCTGGGAAGAAATAAGGCTAAGCTGTTAAACCCTTGCTTTGATCTAGTATATGGATTTAGAAGCTCATTAATTTTTTTTAATATTTGCTTGAGCACAGAAACACCATTACTTGCCATTTGTGAAGAAACAGTCTTAAAAAACTTCAGGAGCATAAAAGTTAAACGATTCCAAGCGGCCTTAAAAAATGTCAGAGTGATGTATTCACTCTTTCTGTATGTGTAATGGTCACTATTGCTGTCATCACTTGCTATGCCCATTCTTGCCTGATGTGCAAAGCCCTTACCCACAATGGTGCAGAGCAGTCAGTTCTCTCAGGATTGAAGCTGGGATTCCAGCTGTAGCAAGTAAGGCTGTCTCCCATGCTGGTGTTTGTGTTGGCAATGCTGCCCACAAGTAATACACCATCTGATGGTTTGTTTTGCAGGCTGGTTTATGTTGAGAGGCCAGACAACGACCAACAATAAATGAGAAGAGACGGAGACAAAAGATGGTTGGTAGAAACAGGCAGGTGCTCTTTATTTCATGTGGCACAGCATTAGGCAGACAACCCAAGAAACAGTTTCTAACAAAAACCAAAGCTATCACTTCCAAGAACCATCCCCCAAACAAGGGTCTACTACCAACAGTGGCACTGAGATGTCCTTGCCTGTCCACTCTCATCTCCTCATAGTTTATATGTGCTTAGGCCGTATCTTAGTGGTGAGTGTCCTTTCCAAGGAGACTAACTTCTTACAATACAGTATCTTTAGACAGCATTCATACTGTGCAGGATCACCAGAGTACAATCTCCTCAAGCCATGCTAAAATATAATGCTAACTCTGGAGAGAAGGCTGTGCGATCGCCTCGTGTCTCTCTGAGGTAATACAATGCTGTTTCCTAGCTGACAACACGAGGGGCACCTGAGGGAGGATCAATATGGCTTCAGAGTCTATTTTTAAACTCCTGATGCGGTAGTGAGGACTTGGTGTGCCATCAGCCAAGACAGGGTGAGGACCTCCTCCACCCGCAACCACCGCTGGGCACCAGCAGCACCAGAGAGCTGAGCCGACTGTCACTCAGGGGGGGTGAGAACAGAGATGGTCTTGGGCTAGGAGGAGGAGGAGGAGAGGGCCATCAAAGGTCACAACAGACCGTCAGCTTAGCGTCGGTCATGAGGTGAGAGGTAACAATGGTGGCGGTGCAGGAAGGGGTTACATTGTTAGCACTCCAGATTTCAAGGCATGAAGAATGGCTGGTGGAGGGAAGACGTTTTGGAGACTAAGGTCAAAGCTTTAAAAGCCTTGGGATATTACTTTTAATTATTATCTACAGGTTATTCTCTCTATATATACTATTTTTCTTTCTAAATTATGAAAATAAACATTTATTAACAAGTCACTGGGTCAAATCCTGCTTTCCACTGAAGGCAAATCCATTGACTTCAATGGGAGGGAGACCCGTGTAAACAATGAAGGGCAAATTTGGCCCTTTATGTCCTGAAAAGTCTGCTTGATCCATTGTCTTTCAATCCTGCAAGGATCTGAAGGGTGAACTAATTGTTACAAATTTCTCTTAAACTGCCAGGGGAGTGTCAGTGAGATGCAGCAAAGGAGCAAAACAAAACAAAACAAAACAAAACAATGGAACCAATAAGTAATACTGCTTTAAAGAGAATTTTATCCATGTTTCAGAGCCAAAGTACAAAAAGAGAGTGGATCTGGATGAAGTGCTACTGGCCTTTACTTTCTAAGCAACAACAAAATTCTTCATTTCGCTTCGGTGAAATGTTACACAACCAGAGAAAACAGAAGGAACCTTTGCAAACATCATATGCCCAAAGGTGAACACTGTCATCCCTTTGGATGCTCTGCTAACTCCCAGTACCTGCACAGTGCAGTGTCAGCCGCTGAAGACAAAACACATCTACTGTGCACATCAGTAAAAACCTGTGGTGTCTTACAAACGTAACATTTTGATGTTTTGAATACTAAAAACCACTAGGTGCTTTTAAACACAGAACAATACGATTTCGGATGCATTTACCACTTTTATTTCACTATGCAGAAACATACATTCACCATGTGTTGTGATGCAGCTGACAGTGTAATAGACACTACCCCTTCTGTGGGTATTAGAGCTGGACACTAACGAGTTTTCAGTGGACGTTCTGTACAGGTTAAGGCTTGACTCAGAACTAGATAGTAAATGCTGACCAGATTCTCAAACAGATTTTTTTTTCCTCTGAGAACAAAAGGGAAATCAATAGAAAACCATCACGGTTATTTCAGATTAATAATTTTCTAAAGCTGCAAACTAAGTAAAATACAGATTTTTTTTCTCCAAAATAACTACATATAATTTACAAGGTTAGGATCTGTGAAGGGTGACTGGAAACTGACTCTGAACAATGCTGACGAAAATCATTAAAGTTAATATACTAAAATCATTACTACCTCATAAGGTATTCAGTCAGGAATACAAAGCACACTTTGTAAGCATTTAAATGTTTTGATAGGAGTAAAGATTCATCATCGTTTATTGGGCAGTAATAAAACCAGATGAAACAAATATAAGATTCAAGTTGTTTACTGAATAAACTGTGTTATTGGCACGTCTAATGTGTGGTAAAACATTATACACAGTACCTATACAGCTTCTAGCATTTTGGGGGTAATCTTCATTTACAATATCCGTAAACAAAAGGCTTGCCATCTAACAAATTTTAATTTGTTTAGACTTTCAGAAACTGTGAAAGGCATGAACTGTTTATGTGTTACATGAGATCACTGTTTATATTGTTTATGAACGTGCAGGTAAAGCTGAAAACTTAGATATTTTAAGAAAATTAAAAATGCTGCTTTTCTGTAATTTCATTGTTGCTTCATGCAATATTGTTTAACTGCTGCTGATTCAGATTGCTTTCTATGGGAAGGTATCTCTGCCAGTTTCTTTATTAACGGTCAAGATCAATTCTTCTGTACTGAAATTTTCCATAGACAGATACAAGTCAGTGAGGTTGGAAGTGAGACTCCGTATAGGCTCTCGTATTCCTACTGGTATGTATGTCTGGATTCTTATGCATTCTAGGTTATTCCTGCAGAGAAGAGAACTGAGTTAATTATTCAAAGCAACTACTCTCTTGCAAAAGAGATTTTGTCATTTTGTTCTTATAAGAAAAGCTATTGGAAAATGGCATCATCCCAGTATAAGCAACTTGGACCAAATCCAAAGTCCACTGATGCCAATGGAAAGAATTAGTGACATCAATAGACTTTTAAGCAAGCCACATTGAGCTGTCTCTGAAACAATTAGCAGAATACCACAAGAATCACAGCTACTCACTCCTTAGTGACTGGTTCCATCTTCCAAATAAATAACTGACACTGAAATTCAGTTTTCTTTAGGGTCTGTATATCCAAAAGCAGGAGAGCCAAAGAGCTTCAAAAGGTGCTGTGCATTATACTCTGTTACTTACACCAAGTGCTAGGGAATACATATTGTTTTAAGAATAAAATGCTGCTATCGAGTCAACAAATCCGACAAGCAGCTTTTTCTTCTCCTTCTGCATACAGCATTCAAAGCAATTTGTGCAATGTTGCTGGCATTAAGAGCTTTTGCAAAGCAGGTTAGTATGCATGACATGTTTCTGCACACAGAATAAATATAGGAATATTGAGACGTCTGTTTAGCCAGCCACTATTGGAGAGCATGCCTTTACTGAGAATAAGCTTGACAAGCAAGGAAAAAAAGCAGCAAGGAAAGCTGCATTATCATCTCATCCTGATAAACAATGCTGCTTTAAAACATAAAATGTTCTTTCAAGTACAAGAAAGCCAAGACACCCAAATACCAACGAACTAATTCACTGCATATAAAAGCAAGTTGGACCATATCTTTGCAAGTTGGGAATTAAAGCATAAGTTTTAACATATCTGCACAGGACATTTAAAAAGCAGCTGTAGGTTTTTCTCTTGGCATTTTTAAACCAAAATGCACACCTTTAAGAACAAATTATTTTTGTTCTTAAATGACCAAAAGCAGACAACAGGTTTTTTATGACTTCAGAAGTAGAAAATTAGACTTTAACAAAGCATGGACAATGAGGACTTTTCAGAGAGCCAACAAAAGCAAATGAGTAGCTTCTCTTTCTCCAGCTGGCACTGTTTAATGAAGACAGATGTCTAGAACCGAATGCAGTTTACATTCAAATATCAGAACTGATAACCAGCAACTTGAAAATGCCAGTGAGAGGAAGTGAAGAGTTAAAGGTGAAATATGGTAGGAAAACAACATCTGCAACATGCCAGCCCAGTAAATGCCTAGGAAAATTGTCTGGTCCTCTTACCTGTGGTCAATCCTCCCCATCTTCTGGTGTGATTTCTGTCTCTTTATGTACCACTACTTTGGTCACTGACATGTCAGGGTGCTGCTCTTTGGCTTCTTTAATTGCCTGAGCCAGCGCCTATCCCAAGGAAACCACAGAAGGGCAAAAACAAAAAGGAGGTGGAACATGCATGATCAGTAGCAAGGTGGAGAGATTCATGACATATTACACAATTTACAAATGAGGAAAATGATTAAAATATGAAATATACCATCACTGATTTAAGTACTATTCCAGCTTAATTTAAGGCGTGCCTGTATGAATAATATCTGTCAAAACAATGTTTAGAAATATTCTCTTTGGCAGTCTTCAGGGTAGCCTTTTTAGCAGTTTGTAGTTTTTACCTGATCATGATCAATATCTGCATCTCCTGTGATGACTATTCGTTTTTCAATTCTTGTCTCTGAGATGCCTCCTTTCACAGTCTAGATGGGAGGGACAAAATGCATGTCAGTAACTTACTTTGGAGTGCTGCTACTCATCCCCAGAACAATCAGTGCAGGAACCCTCTCATGACTGCACCGAAATGGCTCAAACAGCTCACACCGAGGGGACAACCCTGGACTGCAAGTGAGCAGCTCTGGAGTTGGCCTGCATGCTCTGAATGGACCAATGACCTCCAGAGGTCCTTCCAACACAGGCAATTTTATGATTCTAGTTAATGTGCATATGTATCAAGTTTGTATGTCAAAAATGGCAAGTCTGTCCCATGAAGAACAGAATGGGAATACAGACAGCCCATAATCAAACCTATTTAAGTCCAACTGCTTCCTGCAGAATGGCATACAGGGTGGTATGGCCTTTGTATGATAGCTCATCTACTAATGGGGGAACTTCACTGCAGTAAGATGAAATCCTGTTCTCAGTGAATATTGGCAGGAGAGCTGTCACAGCACTAAGAGGGTTTCTGCTTAGGGAGGAACTGTTATTTAAATGCCACCTTAGAATGTGGAAGACACAACACCATTTGTCTGTGCAGATGAGCTTTCTGTCTGGCTGTGGGCGAGTTCCTCAGGGTACCACCCAGAAACACAGCCAAGGTGTCAGAATTGAATGAATGCCCTGTTATGGCTACAGGATGCAGATTTACTCTGTGCATTCAACACCATGCAGGGCTGATATCTCAGGGCTGAAAGGCATAGCCATGGCAATGGAGCCTCATGTCCAGACAAGTTATTCCTTCCAGGCTACCAAATGATGCCAATGTGGCTATACTGTTTCCAGTTCCAGGGAGCATTTGCAGCTAAATCAAATGTCTCTGTACATCAAGGTTTTACATAGACACACCCTAAGGGTTTAGGACTCTTGTCAAGTTGTTGGGTGAAGTGTTAATCAACTCAGCATAGCCAAAGACAGGTGAATAGAGACAAGTGTTTATGGTAAATTTACAACATTTTGTCAAGAGAGTATCAGAATGTGTTCTCATTTGGAAATAAATCACAGAACCAAAGCTCAGATAGCATACATCCTGATGAAAAAGGAGCTCCCTGTTTTCTGACGACTCACTTTGGTGATATGTGTAGTAGTTGTAGTGCTGGTGGTTTCAGATGTGATAGTTTGTGCACTCATCAATACACCTGGTTCAGAGTCAGCACCGCAATCCACCTAGAAACCAGAAGAGAAAACCAATCACTGAAAAAATGCTCCTGAGCACAGGGAGAGAAGAACTGGACTTTTAAACGTCCCTATTTCTACAGTTCTTCATAAAATGAGTATCTTATGGTAGGGGACAACTGCTATTAGTGTGACCACGTGTCAGTATTTCTCTGTGCATCTGGTGACTGTCCTCCTCTGGAAGCACAGATGAGAAACTGGGACTTTTAAATCTGCAGTTTCATCAATGTTTTCAAAAGACCCTACACCAGGACATGAGAGTCACCCTCAGGTAAGTTATTCTTATGTACCTCCTCCTCATGCTAATATTTAATACTTGAACAACTTAGAAAAGTTTACACTAAAGCATACACTTAAAGATGGGTGAAGAAACGGGTTCCTTAAAAGCACATTAAATTAGACCATGTCTTTTGCAGAATTTCTTACCTGAGAAGACTCATATGTAATAGTTTTTGTTTCTGTATGGACTACTGGCACTTCCTTTGTTGAAATTTCAAAAGTTTCCCCACCAGCGGGAACAGTGCTGAAACTGATAGTCTCAGTCTTCACAACTGGCGACTGCGTGAACAAAAAAGAAGGAATTGGAACATTTAGCAAAGCTTATGGATCTCTCAGAACATTGTTTTTTTGCCTGGGGAAAAAAAAGAACAACTAAAAAGTGCTCTGCATTTAACAAAAAAACCCCAAAAAAACCAACAAAAAAGAGAAAATTCTCTTAATTACAGTGGTACATTCATGTATATAATGATGGCAACATTTAGCACTTCCCTGGATTTTATGAAAACAAAGTCCAAAATGTTCTAAACACTATAAGAGGCAATGATCACAACTCAAAAAACAGGACGTTCCCTCTGAACATCAGGAAACACTTTTTTACTTTGAGAGTGACTGAACACTGGCACAGTTTGCCCAGGGAGATTGTGGAGAGTCCTTTCTTGAAGAGACTCAGAAGAAGTTCTCTGGACATGGTCCTGGGCAGCAACTCACTCTGGATGTCCCTGCAGGAGCAAGGGGTCAGAGCAGATGACCTCAGAGGCCCCTTCAAGCCTCAACTGTTCTGAGAATCTGTGATTCTACGTTTTATTAAAACGACAAGAAAATGAATTCTGTCCAGGCTTAGTCTTCTCTTCATCTCTTGGAAAAAAACCCTGCACAAAATAGCTCTTGAAATTCTACTAAAAGGGCTAAGATAAGGAACCTCATCTGTTTAAGACACTGTATACTTATTTATAATTGTACCAAGCATAGAAAAAGCAATCTATTTCCTGTCTAAGGACATGTGAACTTTGCCAACCTCGATGGACTTTCCCAAACAGAATCCCAGCTGATCTTGTTATCTGTTGCATAAAATGCCATGAAATTTGGTATTTCTCTGTAGCATGAAAAGCAGTTTCAAGTAAAACATGCATGGCATTTTGCTAATGATGGAAACCAGCAGCAAGCCTTGCAGGTGACATGCAAGGAGGAAATAAGAGGAGAAAAAAACTACCTGCTGTAAAAGTGCAATCATACAAGCTGGGCATACTTTACTTTTGATGACAGGAATTAACTTAGTTCACTATTGCCTACATTCACAATTGAGAACAGACATGACCAATTTAACAACAAGTTACCTCAAAATGAGGTTTTCTTTCCAAAGACTCTGAAAGTTGAACTGTTGTTCTGTGCTCCTCCGCCTGCTCATGCGAAGCAGTGGCAGCGACTCCTTCCTGTTTGGTTAGGGCTTTCCCAGCCTCCTCCCTTTTTTCCTCCTTGGCCCCCTCAGTCCCAGCAGAGCCCTCCTTCCCTTTCACGCCCGCAGCCACCGCCGACGCTGCCTCAGCCTGGGCATCCAGCGCAAGTCCGGCCACTTTAGCAGGATCCCCGCCTGCATGCACCTCCATCCCATGTCTCTCCTTGACAACTACAGTCTCCTGTACAACCTTCTGCGCTGTATCCTGATCCGGCTGAGCTGCTTGCTTCATGTCACTGGATGTTATCTCCTGAGATGTCGTCGTGTCTATTCTCTGAAGGGAAGGAGGAAAAAACCCTCAGCATCAGAAGCAGACAACACAGTTTGCAGTGGCTCCTCAGCTTAATGTACTGTGAACATAAATTTTAAAAAATGGGCACTATATTTTGCCAAGTTACTTCTCTCACACTGCATGGATTTTCATTCTCAGGATGTTATCAGTATAGTAGAAATGGAAAATAAATCAAGAATCAAAATTTTTAAAAGTGAAGAGAAATTTCAATTTTGGTGCTCTTCTCATTGATATTTTTGTGTGAGTTTTACAAAGGCAAAATACAGCACCCTGCAAAATGACCAAAATAAAATGAAATGAGAGAAAACCTGATTACTGTTTGTTTTTTTTTTTATTCTCTTTGGTGAGCTTCTGTTGTGGTCCGTTGTAACAAAGGAAAACACACATGAATACATGCATTAGTAATACAGTTCCAAACTGTGCAAAACACCATGAAAGAATAGAAAAGCAAAAGTAATTGGTGTGTGTTTATGACATCAATGGAGGGAATCAAGCAGCCACCTGAGCCCAGCTATGGGAAGTAGAAGTAACCCCTCCTATGAACTCAGTCGGTTTTCTGGCGGACTCTATTAAAGTGAAGATATCTGAACCATCCAAGGTTTTTTCACTGGTGGACTGTTTAGTCTAAATAGATAAAGAAATGTAGAGTCATACATAGAAAAGAGGCAGACCCATACACACAGACATATTAATTGCCAAAACTGGAGGCAGAGACGGAGGAAAAGGAGAGAAGGTTGCAGGGGCACGGAGAGGTTGGAAACAGGAAAAGAATGGGAAAATAAATCAGAGCAAATTCATAATGGCTGTAGTAAGCAATAGTTACGAAGCATAGTTGTTAGCATTGGCGTTTTGCTGGTTCAAGCAAACATTTTTGTTTTTTTTTTCCTTTTATTAACAAGCCACAGCAGCAATACTGAATTTCAGTACATAAACCAGAAAGGTCGAAAGCCTTATATAAATGTCTCCTTCAGACTGTGAGACGGATTCAAAATATGAGAGAAAAAAAATAAGCTGGGTTGGCTGCTGTCAACATAAAGCCAGGCAGCAAGAGAACCAAAAGGTAGCGTGGTGTGAAGGGATTGCCTAAAAGAAGTCATGCTTTTATCTTTAAATCGTGGCATGAAGTCAAAGCCACTTGTTACCACTACTTTTGATGCAGACGACTCAGTAACATAGTGAGCAGTAGCAATGGTAAATGGCTGTTCTCTGGAATATCTCCACTCAGACAGGCTCTTATCTGTCCGGGCAAACGCCCCTGCTTTTACAGCTTCTCCGCCAAGATGCTTTTCTGCTTTGCCAAGCTGTAAGCTTTCCAGTGTACCAAGTAACTGCAAATCCTGGTCCATCCTTAGTGTCTTTTTCAAACTCTCCTCTTCAGGACTTTGCAATTGAGATTCGGCTTCCTTTATGGGTGTCAGAGAGTCAGACAGCTTTCTTCTCGTGCTCTGCACGTCGGATCCCCGCCTGGCTTTCTCATCAGTGACAGGCGTGAGGATTTCATACTTGGTCACTATTGGAATGGTTTTCACAGATTCTTGCACTTCCCTTTCCACTTTTTGCAAAGTTTCTACTGAAGGCTGTACTGCTTTCTCACCCTCTTTAGCTTTACTTGTCATGGTTACAATTTTCCCAGATACGGTATCATACGACTTTCCTAGGGTGAACATTTTCTGTTTATTCTCCTCATTGGACTGTATTTCACTTTCCAAGTCCTCAAAGCTCTGCATTAGAACGGTACTGGATTTTAATATCTCAGGTGGAAAGGCAGTTTTACTGCTCACAGTCACTACTTTGTATGCCAGATTTTTTTCCGATTCACCATCAACTACCTCAGAGGGTATTTTGTCTATAATAACCCAATCCTCAGTGCCCTATATTTGAGATATAAAAGCTAAATTAGAATATCTGAAAGTTTATCTGTACTTCAGGAGCATTAAAATATGAAGACTTCTAAGAAATCATGTTGCTTCTTCTGAAAGCATATAATAACTTTTAACATTGTATCTCTTAGAGCAGTTATCAAGCAAATAAACAGAATCATCTTAGGCAAAATATGATTTCTTTGCATATTCTCTCTCTTCAGAGGGCCATATAATGTGGACCAAAAAATATTACTTTTGCCACACTATTTCTGTATTTGTTTAAAGCAAAATAGCATGTCAGCACATAATTATAATGATGACTGGAATCAACCTGGGGTTAAAAATCACATACTACAGTGGTTCACAAAGCTACAGTCAAAAACAAATTACAAAAATAGGGCAAATAAGCCCATTCAACTGTATCCCAGTTGTTACAAACATGCTGCTAATGACGTTTTAGAATACTATGCTTTTGTATGTAGTCTGCACTGAATTTCCTTGTTTTCATTGGAAGAACATGAACGCCCTTCAGGATCGTTTAAATGAAGAAGCACAACATAGCAAACTGTATAAACTAAGCATACTCTAAAAATTCTGAATGGAACTTAATTGCACTATCTTTTTTCTTCCTCATGCAAATGTGCTATGCGATTTGCTTTGACTGTGCAATCAGCATCCAGTTATTTGACTTTAAGACCATAACTTCTGTATTTAACTAAGCAAATGATGTAGTTTAAAATTGAATGAGTTAAAAATAACCTCTAGGGATGATGGGATACTTTTCTGGATAATGATTTGATGAGAAGTAACTAAAGTGCCAGCAGATTCTCCTTCCTGCAGCTTCTTCTCTATCACACTTGGCTAATAGAAAAACCAATAAAAATATAAAGTTCACCATCACTCAGCACAATCTAAATTCACTTGACAATATAAAGGAAACTCAGTCTCGTGACAGAAGTGTCCCATTCACCATAACGTTCTCAGTGAGGTTTATGCTGGAAATGCATGCAAACTGCAAACAACATCCAAACAGCACCGTGCAAGTAGATTTCTAATTAGCTGAGAAATCAGTCTCCATTAGGAAGCCATAAGCTTGGAAAGGACCCATTCCTCAGAATTTGATCCCCAGATTATATCTCTATCTGAAACTTTTGAAATAATAATAATTAAAAAGATATAAAAAGTGAGGGCTTGGAAAGGAAAAAAGATAATAAAATAATAAATCGTTGCCATTCTTTCTGACTGCATTTCAATGAAGTATTGTTTGTTTTTACCTGCATTTCAAGGAATGTAGTACCTCCCTTCTGCAAAAATATGAGTTTTTCTGATTTTTCTGTTTCTTCTTTGGTCTAATGTCAGGGGAATAAATGATTTTAGTAAATGGAGGGCATAAAGTCCACTATACTTTACAGTAGCTCATCATATTTCTCGACTCTACAAATTATTAATCGCACGGAAAATTAGGAAACAGAACTTAAGAGAATCATTTTACAGCACTGAGGTTTCCAATAAGAAGTGATATCAGCGTGTCTCTATGGTGAATGCAAAGCAGATAGGAGTATACAAATGCTATGCACAAGTGTAGCACAAAACCCACTAAACTGAGTAACACCTGGGTATGGATGCACTGTTTGTTTCATTCCATACTGTTCATTTAACTGGGACTGATGCCAGCTTACACAGTTCCCACCAACAGCCCAGAACAGGCCCCTCCACCTTCACTCTGGACAAGGATCTCTCCTGAATTTGCAGCCCTCTCTGCTGAAGCAGGCAAAAGGTGTGCCCAGCAAAGATTTCAGCTCTCCATTTTCCGCTGGTGGTATTAGAAGTCTTAGGAGCACTTCTCTTACATGGGGAGCTAACTGTTGCTCTATTATCCTGTAGTGTGACACCAAAATCTCCTCAATTTTATCCCATCAGTGCTTTCCGAGTGCTGTGAGAATAATAAGAGTATCTCTCTAACTTGGACAACTGGGAAAACTTTGAATGCTTATAAGACTCAATTTCCCAAGCCTTTTGAGCCCACGTTCTGCGCTGGCCTTTGTTGTCATTTGGCCAAAGAATGCTCCTTCAGAGCAACATGGGTTTCTTGCCAAACCCTTTCCAGCAACTTCAGTAGCAACTATCCTCAATTGACATGCCAATGGAAGTGCTATGACTGGCATGATAAAAGGGTTCATGTACTCAAGAGGAAAGGTAGAAGTTTAAATAAAGATACAAAACTAGAAAGAGAAAGGGATAAGTGGCTCAACTTCCAGACTGCGATGAGATGCGTAACTCCTTTATTCCTAAAGTGTTGGTTTGATCCCATCCAGGTCAGACTGAGTGTGTCAATGTGATAGCTTTCATGCTCTGCAGCTATCTGGCCACCATCATGGAAGATATTTAAAACTGTATTTTTCTTCACTAAGGAAAACCAAAGTATTTCCCCATTTGTTCTAAGAAACTAAATGGTAACTAGACAGGTGTAAAGTCACACTCAGGTGCCACATGCTTGAAGACCAAATTTTGAAAAGACATATTGTCTCTTCTGTTCTGGTTTTATTATAAGAAGGAGCTACAGGTAACAGCACTGATCACAATTTTTAAAGTGGATATGCTAAATGAAATGTGTAACTTCTTTGACCAGCAGAAGGCACTACACTATCTTGACTGCCTCTGTATTTCTTAGTAGACATTGAGGTGTTGATTTTTACCTATGGATGGTTTCGGTTTTTTCCTGAAAAAATTCCCTCTCATCAGGACATGTGAACTGAAACCATCTCACTTACTAGGATCCAAAAAATGGCCACGTGTTACCTACAGCAGAAGTCACCTCAGAGTTAGGCTCCGATAGCTCAAGTCCATTCTCAATTTTTCACAGAAATACCTTCATTTGGATAAGGTTCTGTGAAACAGATGTAGATTACTTAGATGCATGTAAGATATAAATGCATCTAAGTAACTGGACATTGCTTTTGAGTTGCCTTCTACTAGCAAGAGAAGAGATACAGATAATTCTTGCCCTTTTCCTTTCCAAACAAATGGTTAAATTCAGATGTGTTTCCTCAGGGTGAAGCCTATGTAACTGTGAAATACTTTGCTACTACTTGTGTGTTTTAATTAAAACTTTTTATTAAATTCCTAAAGTAATAAAGATATTAAACAAAGAGGGTGGTGCTATGTTTGCTTCCCCTGCAATCCTCTGATTCAGGCTTAGCTGGCCACCCTTTCCAACAGTTCCTTACACCCTTTTTATGATAAATGAATCCTGTTCATTGTACTTAAAGTTTTACTTTTCAGAAGGATAAACCTCTATTTTGAACTACAACCAAACTACCCTGTTTGTAGGGTCTGTTATGATTCCTGAACAAGCCAGTAGGAGCAACACTAAAACTCCTCTGCGCTCCCCTCAAAAGGGAAGCTTTGAGCACCGGGCCTGCTTTTTCAGGTATTTTAATCCAACTTGAATGCCACACTAACACATGTCTGGTGCCTACATCAGCCACTGGGTATAATGTGGGGAAGGAGGAGGTGAGGGCCCTTTCCTTGGCAATATCCATTTCCCTATGAAGAGAAGCTGACACTTGCTATCTGTGTGCCTCCAGGGATTCCCTTCCCCAGAGTTGTGGGTCTGCAACACTAACCTCTGAGGTGAGAAAGCAGAACACTCTTTAAATTTACACTTTCCAGACAATTTTCACTGAGTTCCTTACAACATTACATCAGTGCTGTGGGCACAGAAACAAGTCTCATGACCATTTATTGGTCTTTAATATTAAAAACAAGAGGTACCCGTAAAGATAACTCCTGTGAGACAGAAACCAGATATCCATTCATAATAGAATAAAAAGGATAACTTTCAGACAGACCACACAAGCTTATTTCTTTTTGCTCCACTGGACTAAAGCCAAGACACTGCACTATGTGTCTTATTCCAACACAAATGTTGCCTTGCTACCCCTACATGTCCTTATCTACCTACAAATCAAGTAAACACTAGCTTTTAAATCGGCAAATTTCTTACAAGCACTTCAAGACTGCACAGTGAGCAAGATTTTTTTCACACATGCACGCTGCATGAAAATGCAGATACTTAGCAATCTAAGCATTGGGTCTTTAATGACAATATCCAGCAGACTGCAGCAACTATCAGGTCCCTTACAGAACTGGTCAAGAAGGTCTAATTATCATCATTATTTCTTCCCTGTCTTCAGAGACTGAGAGTTTTGCCTTTTGCTCTGTATTTTCTCTTCAAGCTTGGCACCATAGCCCCCACCCCTCTCACTACACGGCTGCTTCCAAGCAGTCACCATTGTTTAAATTTTCTCTCCATCACTTTCATGGCTCCTTTCACGGCTCCTTTCACGCATGGCTGGACTTCCTCAAGCTCACCGAACCTGTTACAGTGCCTGTATTTTGCACCCTCAAAGAGACCCAGTTCTGCCACACAGCTTCCAGTGAATTTAATTCTCTAAATACACATATATTTATATATGTATATGTTTATGGTATCTGCTGTTCTTCCCATCTTTTCTGCTAGAGCCTACATCCTGAGAAAAGGGAGTGCCTTCAAGCAGGGATTGGCCTCTAACTACGCCTCTAATCTAGTGAGGGCTGCTATAAGTAAAAATGCAAAGACAAATACATAATGAAGCCTTTCAGCTCACGCTGACCTCTTCAGGCACTAGTGGTTCAATCATAGGAGCATCCTCCTGCCTTGCTGCAAGCCGAACGGGAGATGTGGAAAGCCTCTTCTCCCACTCATTAGACACAGTCGTTTCTGTGGAGGTTTCCAAGAAGGTGCGTTTCAACTCGCTTATATTGGTCTGATGTTTCATCAGATCTTCCTGGGTTTTGTCTAGATCCTGGACAGTTTTAAAAGAATAGAGCAGTTTGTGATACATCCTAATCCAACCACACTTTAGAGCCAAAACACACAACTTGGTTAGTATAGAGGGAAGTAACAGCTCAGGGAGCCGGGGAGCACAGCACTAACACAACACTCTGTGAAAATGTGGCATTTTGAAAGAGAACAGCATAGCATATCTCGTACAAGTGAGTCTGAATACACTTTTAAAGAGCTTATCCATATCGCTAAAATTTGCACCTGATCAAGAGGCTCCAAACAAACAAACATATGCGCGTGGAGGCACACACATATACGCACACGCATATATCGATATTGATAGTACAAGTTAGAGGAGTCATCATAATCTGAGAGAAAAAATAATCTATTAGCAGGTGGGAGTACACAGTTCATGCATCATAGTGCAGATCCACAGTTTACCACTAAAACTAACACACATGTACGTACATGCACTGGTATATACCAATACCAACCTCTAACATAAGATTACTATGTTTGACATACACATTTTCACCCTGTATTCGCTTAATCAGACTATTCTGAAAGAAGTGAAAAAAGAAAGGGAAAGGTAAGGGACACAGTATTGAAAGGATACAAAATGCTGTTTCTACACATTTCTTCACAGAGAACCGACAGTAACATGCTGAAAGAGGTGAACACCTCCAACATTGATACCTGAGCAACATCTAGACCTTTCGTTTCTGTACCTGTGCCTTTAGATCTCCATCCTCCTCTTGATCCGACTGCCAGCATGAGAAAGATTGGAAAACAACACCTTACCCACTTGTATGAATGAAGGCTTTATGAACATTGGTGAGAGGTACACACTAGGTTAAAATCCCATTTTCTCTTAATTAAGGGTTTAAGGAGAGGGAGTAGACAAACTGGCTTTGCACGGTTTTCCTAACTCAGAGCAAACCTCCTCAAGTCTGTTTTTTGTTAACAAAGGAGTATTAATAAATATTGCTATGCTCCACATTCATAGTTCTCTATTTATGGAGCAGCAGTTGCACCTTCTCACCAAGGTCACGGCTAGTCTAGGACCAAACAGCAACAGCAAACTCTTTGGAATTCCGTAATCCCAGAGTTTACACATATGACATAATCTAAGCCGTAAGCAAAACTTTGCATAAACTAACCATGGGCAAATAACCTGCAACACTTTCTACAGAAGGAAGCAAATTTTATTTGCTTAAAATGCTATTCCCCTAACCTCAGTCCCTTTCTGTATTTATTCCGTATTAATTTTATTTCATATTTAGCCCGTATATATTCTTTCAGGACCTATCATCTGGAATGGCACACACATCCCATCCACTTCAGTGCACATTTTCAAAAGCAATGCCATAAGGACTGCCCCGGCAGCCCTGTTTCCAAGGGCACAGTTTTTAGGTGGCAAATATACCACACATTTTGAAAATCAGGTATCCATAAAGAAAACTGAGATGTGCTATACCTTCTCCTCTAAATAAAGATGGCCACTAGGGATATTAACACACTTCTTTGACTAATAAACTGAACATTTAAAATGTCACAATTTTATGATTATGTTTTACTTTCAGCAGGGCTCAAGGCCTGAAGCTATGGAGTGGAAGAAGCACTTCAAAGCATTTTGTGCTCCTGACTCATCTCAACAGACTTTATGTTGTTGCACCATTTGAATTCTTTTAAGGCCCATGCTGCAATTTTATTGTTAATTTTTCATATAGTCCTAATTAGACAAATGACTCATGGGAAAATCTGTTGATTACTTTACAACTCAGTTCAAATTTATTTTATTTACAGCCAAGGCTGAATTGTGCTGACGTGTCATACAGAAAATTTTTCCTTGACGATAATTTTAACAGTCTCAAATATTAATGAGAGCCTTCTGAAAATCTAGAGTAGTGTTTGTGGTAAGACTCTGTCTTCTAGCAGATGTCAGATGAAATTCAGCTCATGTTTGCAGCTGCAACCATATTAATTATGAAAGCATTATATGCACGTCAGTGAAGTCACAGAGGGTTGAATTTGCCTGCACAGTCTATGTACCATGTTGTGGATATGAGGTTTCTCAGTACAAGAAAATATAAACATTTTACATTTCTCCTCTGAAAAGAACACCTGGACTAGTGGTGGCAATATGTGAAAATGCCATGCGAAATTACATTAAAGACAAAGCTTAGATATTTAAAATGTGAGAATACCAATATTCAGTAAATTTGAAAACTGCTTTTTATTGTCTTTTCCCCACTCTCCCAGCCAGGCCGCCGAGTATAAGAGCGAACAAGCAAACAAAAAACCCCCAGGGCATGAGCTGGCCAGCACAACCCTCCGGGTGGGCAGCACTGGTGTGGGTGACACTGCCACTGCCACGCTAACCACACAACGCAGAGGCCTCACAGCTTCCAAACCAAACTCAGAAACAAGAGGAATCCGCAGGGAGCACCAGAAACTGAACTCTCCTAGCAAAGCTGTCCCGCTTGCAGGCACGCACATGCACACACGCACAGGGAGGGATCCTGAACTGCCGTAGCACACATGCGGATTGGCCCAGGGTCGGGAAGAGATGAGGCAAAACGCTCTGCCCTGCCATAGCTGGGTGCCGGTGACTGTACAAACCTCAGTGGCAGTGGTCTCACCATCGGCCGCAGTATCCGTCTGCTCACTGTCAGTCTATTGGGTTAGACAAGTACCCGGGTCCCGAGAGGAAGGCAGGAATAAAGAATAAACCCAGCTCATCAGTACACGCGGCTCACGCAGGGAACTGTTAAACTCAACATCCCTGTGAACTGCGTTAGCATTGCTTTTCAAACAATGCACATGTCAAAGAAGCAAAATAAAAATGCTATATTAGTAAACAGAACAGACTCAGAGGAAGACTCGAGGCGTACTGTACACAGTATATGGCTTTACTGGAACAAATTTATAAGCCAAACAGAACATTACTGGAAAAGTGTTATTCAAATAGCAATTTTTTTTCCCTTAAGAAAGCCAGATAGATTTTAATAAAAAAGGGGGGGAAAAAAAGTGGCTAATGTTTTCTAAACAAACTTTTCCTCCCATAATGATTTTTTACAGAAAATTATTGAACTAATTTTTGTTCTAGCCAATATAAAGTGGTGATTAAATTTTTATCTGGAGGGGAAAAAGATAATTAAAAAACCAACAATGACAACAGAAAAGCTACTTTAACAGTCATCTGACTTTCAGCCCCTCATTTGTACAGAGATT
Organism: Drymodes brunneopygia; assembly: GCA_013400955.1. Classification (NCBI taxonomy): domain Eukaryota; kingdom Metazoa; phylum Chordata; class Aves; order Passeriformes; family Petroicidae; genus Drymodes; species Drymodes brunneopygia. The sequence goes on along the minus strand of VZTZ01014968.1, from coordinate 124,256 downwards.
GTTCTTGTCTCCACAGTTATATACCATGAGGCTGTCTGCATTACCAAGGAGTTCCAATAACTGTACCCCCAGCCCATCTACTGTCTGTCTGTGGAGTAATGGTAAGGCTCAGACCCCACTCGGTTCCAATAAAGAGCAGCTGATAATTGTTAATGATAGTAAAAGAAAGAAAACTGCCATTAAAAGAAGAAAAAAATACTTCTCATTCCATTTAAGAATATGGATGAAAGCAGGAGAAAAACAAAAGTAACTCCCCCCACCCCCCAAACACTTACTAGGTATGAGTGATAAAAATGAAACAAAGCACAGCATTGCACAGACTGATCTATCCCTGTTTTTCATGAAGAACCTTTTAGTGGAGAACACAAGTGTCAAGATTAATAGAGAGTGGAGTGGAGGTTACTACAGACTGAGAAGAGAGTTCAAAAAACTACTCTGATGTCAGGTAAGCATATGGAAAACTAGTAAGTAAAGTGCACCCTACTGCCCCAGACTGGCGCATCTAAGTTGTTTCGATAGCAGTGACAGCTCTGGTTTTCATTAGTGATTTTCTGGGGTCCTTAGATAGCCTAAAGTAACCCAGGCAGGCAATTTAAAGCCAGGACAACACATCTCATCCTCCAATCACATGAGTATGAACAAGAACAAAAGAACAACCTGCTGGTGGATGGAGTATCAGTCTTAGCTTTGAATTTCCTCCAATCTTCTATCATTTTCTGACAACTCCAGTGTTTCATAAGACAATGTTTTGATTTTTTTTCATTGCTTTGTTTTCTATTCATCCCTTCCTTTGAAGAGTTTGCATTGTTTGTATGACAGGCAGAAGAATAAACAAGCATTTTGCACTACTTCGTAAGTGCATGAGTACAAGTTACATGAAATTTTTCAAGCAATGACCACTCTTGAGACAGACCACAATTATTTTTAAATGGAAGTGCAATGTCAAAATAGTCTGTTAGGCTGGTCCAATTTCTTTCTCTAAAGTGCTAGAAAATTGTTTCTTTATTAACAAAGGAGCTCATATCTTTATAACATTAGAGGGAATTGTAAAGGCATGGCAATAAAAAAAAAGATACATTGTCACTCCTATTTACAAAAAAAAAAAAAACAACAAAGAGGAATTAATGAATCTAGGCATTTAAAAAGAATTAAAAATTGTGTCAAGGCACTGTAACACAAGTCTGGTACATATGGTTCATATAGGAACTTGAAGTCAATAGAAAATAAGCTGCTAAGGTACAAACACAGAAGCCAATGAATTCCAAGGGGTGAGATTCTATCTTTGACTGCATGGACTGACTCCAGATGCATAGCTCAAGGGAGAACAAGGTTAGCAATGTATGGCATAGGTTCAGGATACTGGCTGTAGTCTTCTACATCTCTGTGTGAAATCTTTTGTGAATTGGGGGAGGGAGAGGGAAGGTTCCTATTTCTTTTGCCATAAGTGGAATGAAATCCTAAAGCATACAACTTGCTTTATTGCAACATAATGTCTGCTAATAAGCCAATCAACAGCCATGGAGTCAAAATCAGCATTACTGAGTTACTTGAAATAAAGATCTGGGGTTATCACAGAGCAGGGAATGGTGAACTAAGGCTGAGCAAGGCAAGTCTCCCCTGCAGTGAAGAGTAAGGAAGGCCAGGCTCAGCTCCAGGGTGGGGCTGGCAGGCGGGTCAGGGCTGGAGCAGGACAGAAGGCAGCTTCTCCTGACTTGATGTGGCTGCACCTCTCCTACCTTGTGATCATAATTGCTGTGATTTGTTTTGCCAATGTAATGCAGACATGCCCGAGTTTAAAACATATTCACTTTCATGCAATATTTTGAACAAGAAATACCCTGTGGATTAGGCACAAGTCTGTGTAGTCTGCCAGGAAGCACTGCCAGAGTAATCACCCTCATAAAAGAGCGATACTAAAAAGCCTATTTTAGATGTTTTTATGCTCAATGCTTCCTAACTTCACTAACAAAAAGAAGTGCTCATTTCTGAAAGAGGAACAGACTAATGTATTACATAAACACTGCCTCATTATTGCCTCTGGAGCTGGAACTATATTAATGCTGTTATTGCTATTAGATTAATCCAAGTGCAGAGCTAATGCAAATTGAGATTTAAATGCTGTCTCAAAATGAGAACAAGAAATGAGACAGCAGCATTTTGGACACCTTTTATCAGAAATTGCATGTTATTTTTTAGTTATTAGGCATCACAGACCCAAAAGCATCTGAAGACAATGTTTTTACAAGACAAATTGATGTGACTTTTGGCTTTCCATAAAAAGGAAATGAAATTCTGCACCAAGTCTTACAAAACCAACAGCAGCAGATGACACAAATGTTTAGATGTTCAAGCTGGTTTATTGAAGAGAACTACTGCAATGGTATTGACAAGTGGCCAAGGTGGCTTTTTACATGGCCAACTGGTCTGTGATTATCTAATCTGGGTTTTTCGGTTACATACAAAGCAAAACCTTACTTTTGTACTTGAAGTTGAAGAAGAAAATAGAAAATCAAGGAAAACCTGAACCCACTGTTTTATTCTGTCAACAAAGAATAATCAGACTCCAGCAAAAACTGAGCTGCTAGTTACTCTGTTACTTAAGCAGATTCCTTTCCTACTTCTGGATATACCACCACATCCCCAGTACCCAGAACCACTGCAGATTCCTGCTGCAGCTGGTTCATCTGCCCCTGATGACCCTGGTGCCTTGAGGCATCAGTTTTGGCAGTGCTAATCTAACACTGCAAATGTCAAGACAGCCCACATGGCGTGCTCCTGCAACAGCTGCAGAACAGCTGTCCCAATCTGACCCCTCACTGATACATTGGATTTAACCATGGGAAAACAATTTAATCTGCAGCAGAGATGGGATCAAGGCTGAAAATCAAGATCCAGGTTTCGCTGGACCAGAAAGCCTTTTCTGGGGTTCAGCTACTGCTGATAGCCTTTGCAAAAAGCTGAGTCCATCTGGACTTTGCACATACTGAAGTTGGTGAGGGTGCTCATTATTGTTGGGTAGCTAGTCATATAATAAATAATTGTAGATACATATGCATATATTTGCATGCTTCAGTAATTATGCAGAAAATTGTACTTAATACCCACCATTTAGATAACTATTCTAACCCTAGTATAAACTGATGGAAGGAAGAAAAAGGTCTTATTATTTAGTGCAAGTCACTGCACCATCTGACACAGTTCAAGCCAAGACACTTCGACAGCGTTGTGCCTAACCCTGGGCTCCAAGCTGTACTTCCAGCATGAGAAAAAATAAAGGAAGAAAAAAGAAACCAAACCAAAAACCAAAAAACAACAACCCCCAAACAAAAAAAACCCAACCCTTCTAACATATCAGCACAGACAGAAATGAGGCTCTGAAAGTAGGACCACTATTGCAGCAATCTAAGACTGGTTAGGACTGAAGCACTGAACACGAAAAAAGAGTGTGTTCGATGCCGAGGTACACACCTCTTCCTCTGAACTGTCACTCAGGTCATTGGCAAGTGAGGCACTCAAGGAGGCCGCCTTGGGCTCCAGGTAGCAGAGGCACATAGCCAGAGGAAAGGAGAGAGTGAGGGCGTATGGCACTGAGAAAGAGGCAGAGAGCAGAAAGAAAAAAATGAAGAGGAAGCAAGGCACGAGGGAGGGGGAGCGGATGGGGAGGTAGTGCTGCACACTGGCAGGCAGGAGGTTGGTTTCGGAGAGGTTAGGGAGCGACAGGTAGCCATCGTCATCCAGGAGGGAAGGAAATGACTCTGGAAGTTGCAAGGAGAAGGAAAACAGCGTTCCGCCTTTGCCAGCTTTTTGCTTGTAGCCAAAAGCCATGTCTTGCTCGGCGGAGCAAACTCGCCCCTTTCTGTCAGAGGCTGGCTCCAACTCGCTGTGTTTTGGAGCGCTCTCTTTGGGGGCCTCACAGCCTAAGGACTTTGTCCGAGTGCTCTCCTTGCATCTCCTGCGAAGCTTTGCTGAAGATACATGGGGGCCAGGCTGAGAGGATGGCGAGGAGTGGTGGGAGTCAGTGCCAAGCAAAGATGGCTGGTGACAGAGAAAGAGCAGCAAACAAGGCGCAAAAGCAAAAGGACAAAAAGAAAACTGTAATTAGTTAATTTTCTTCCGTGATGATAAATAATATATATACACTATATATAAAACTATAAACAGCATTTTAACACCACAGTTTTCCACTGAATTAAATGGTGCATGTTCCCACCTGCACACCACAGGTATTAGTGAACCATGCTTTCAGCTTACAAAAGTCAACTTCTTGATTCAACATTTGTCCAGTCCTCTGCAGCACAGAATTTATGTAAAAACCTCCATGGCCACATGGGGAGTTTCAGGTGCTGCCAGTTTCTACTTACTGCAAGACTGGCTTCCAGTCATAAATTATATGGAGCGCAACAGAGAAAGAAGGGAACATACTTCTAATACTAGCACCACTTGTGACAGCATTCTTGCAGTCAGAAGGAGACCCAGTGGGGGCCAGATCCTTCCCATCCACGCCTTGGACAACCTCAGCCGTAATAATTAAAACTCCAAGGACTTTAAATTCCCTTTTTGCAATATTAAAAAAAGAAATCTAGGTCCTAAACCAAACTAAAACACATTGTGGTTTGGTAGGGGGAGCAGAAATCCATTCATCAGCTGCTACTGATGGGAAAAACCAGCTTGACAGCTGGTCAGCAGCCAGTTCCTCACCACAGCTCCCACCACTGGCCTCTGCTGGGCATCCCCACAGCCCTGGCCTCCCCTCTGCCTGCTGTGAGCCTGAGCAGGCAGGACTGGGGCTCACCCCCTCCCAGCCATGCACCCTGCCAGCCCCTCCACACTGCCACCTCTTCGGCCAAGCACTGAAAGAAGGGAGCTGAGACTTGTGGCTCAGCAGACCCCATCATCTCTCACTGGGGATCTGAAGGGGCTGGCTAGAGAGAGGTCCTTGTCCCACACAGCCACATCTCCTCATAATCAAAACGTGACCCTTTACCCATAGTGAAGAGGCAAAAATGCCCCTGGATGCTTTTGCTACAAGTTTTACCACAATGCCAAGAATACTGGCTGCCAACAAGCAGGATTTGCTTTGATGTGCCACTTGTAGGGCATTCAACTGGCTTTTCAGGTCATTTGAGGACAAAAAATTGGTAGGAGGAGGAAGGTGATCAGCAGAAATGGTGACTGTCATTTTACACGCTCCCTGTAAGCAGACACCACTGCTCTTCAGAAGGACAAAAACCACTGTCATCACTAAAATGCATACCCCAATACAACACATCTGGCACAATGCTGATGGATCAGAGATGTTTTGGCCAAAGTCCACCAGGTGCACTTAGCTGAAATGACCCACTGGATCCATGACCAAACCCTATGTGCCTGAGCTGCTCCGCCCATAGTGCATCTCCCCATGGAACTATAATAGCCATTTCACTTTCACTCTAGGCTCCCAAAAGCAAAATGACTTTACAGCCACAGAAACATTTGCCTCCAGTTCAAGCTGGTGTTGAACTGGAGGCAAAAAAGCTGATCCGAGTTTTAGACAGAGGTTGCTACTAAGCCTGAACTTTACCAGGTATATTAATGGTAGGAATGGGACGCAAGCCAAGTAATCACATGGAAGAACTGCTTTACTTCCTCTTAATATTTCCCTTTCTCTCTTCTTTAGCAATCTATCAGTTCAAGGAATCTGTATTCCCAAATTATGCAATCAAAACCAAGCCTAGCTTCAAACTGCTTAAAAATGTCTTTATGGGTTTAATGCAATAAGCTCGAGTCAAAATTTAATGCTGATGGACTCACAGGTTTTTATGTAAGCTAAATACACACAAATTCTCTTTATATTGAAAAGATAGAAAATCCAAAGTAAATGTATTATTTCTAATACAGACTATTCAGTTATTGACATTTTCCCACTGTTAATAGTTAGAATAACTTCTGGTATTTAAACACACATGGATAAAACAAAGGCAAAATGTCTTAATGGAAAAGCTGAAAACATACCTAAAACATCTGTATGCCCTAAAAAAGGGATTTGACTTCAAGCTTGTGTTTCTTGAGATCCTATTCTCTTTATAATGAAGGACAAATCTGTTAGCAGGTCCATGTGGAAGCAGGACTGTAGGATTACAGAACTGAAGCTCTATTTATGATGGTTTAAATAGAACTCATCTCTTGAGTGGGGGTAAAAATCAATCATTTTTGCATATTTAAGTTCCATCAAATTAGTCTCCTAAAATATCTTTGAGTATTTCTAGCCATTTAAAAGGAATAGCTAGATGATCTTCAAAATGCAACTGATCCCTCCATTGACTCAAATTAACAAACACTTGGAACAGAACTAGCTTCTATTGGATGTTTTCTACATATTTGGTTTTCATCATTCTTTCTCCATGCAGAAACTAATGGAGTTTCAAGAAGACACCAGTTACATTTTGTAGAGATTATCTTTTAAATGCTACAATTACAGGACACACTTTCAAAAGAAAACCTTTTCTCATTTGCAATTTTCAGTAACTCAATTTGTTTCTGGTTTTCAGTACCTTAACTGCAACTCTTTTTGAGGACTTGATCCTTTTGCTATGTAGCTCATTGTGGCCTTATATGATAAAGCTAAAAGTTCAGGTTCTAACATTTGCATACTTGACAGTTTTGTGGATGTAAATATATATATCCAGGGTTTTCTTCCTAAAAGATTAGGGTAAACCTTACTTGTTTAGCAAGTGCATTCCACAGTACACTTTCTGAATGTTATTCTACCATATTTCTCCTCACTGTCAATCTCTATTCACTATTTTCTCCATCCTCCTGTTTGGTTTACCCTGTATTAATATCTCAGTAGATATTATGCACAACCATGTGTGTATGTGTGCATGGCAGTGGTGGAATTGAAGATGATGAGGGATGACTCAAATTTAACAACTGAGAAGAGAACCATCAATAAAAACTGCTTTCTTCAACACCAACTTCAAACAAGTGAAGCAAATGCTTTTGTAAGCTAGAAAAAATTTGCTTATAACAGCAGATTAATATCCAGAAGTTAACAGAGAAAAAAGGCCCACTGAAATTCATGCAAGGAAACAGTGTTATGAGAAGCATAAGAGGAAAATACAATAATTTAAAGCACAGAGCTACATACAAGAATACAGAACTATTTTGTTGCCTTGTCAAAATAAAAAACCAGGATGGCCATACTAAAGTCAAAATATGACCGAAAACCAGAAGAACAAACATGCCAGGCTACTTCTGGGCACTTCCTAAAGAGCTGTTGAATGCTGTGTGAAAAACACCATTCTGACTGTTAAACATATTTCAAAAAACAGTCCAAGGCGGGAACTAACTTTTACAACATCATACGAAAACTGAAAGGACTACAAAAACACTGATTCGAGACATGTATATACACACAGTATATTTCCTTTCACAGAATGAATTTTACTTCCTCTTTCCCCCCCTCCCTAAAAATTCTGTTTCTCCAAGCACTCTCCAGGCAGCTCTGTTTAATACAAAACCCTGAAAATTCTACCTTGGTGTCATGGCGTGTTGCTGAAATCGGGGTGACTTCCTCTGCTCTCTTCTTTTTGCCCTCTTCATCATCTTTGTCCTCTTCTGTCTTTTTCTCTGGAGTCACTGTGGTTATCAAGTTGGTCTGAGAGATGCCCTTTGTTGTGGCGTACTGGCCAGTACCAACCTCTGCAGCAGACACAGAATCCTTCATGTACATTTCATGGTTTTCATTCACTGATGCTAAAAGCAAATATTTAAAGAGGGAAAATCTGAAATAGCTTTTGCTGAGAAGCTGCATAAAATTAAAAAAGCTGGTTTAGAAAAACATTTGAGATAATGCTGAAAACACAACTATGTCATGTTTCAGGAAAACAGAAGCATGTGCATACATTTAAATAAACTGTTTACTTGAAATGAAGCTCATAGCTTTTATATGCATACACATATATTACGGATGTGTATACACACATTACTGTAGCTAATGTGTGCATTACACAGTTGTTAAATGTTAGCAAGCCATTAAAATTACTACTGTAGTAAAACACCAGACAAAAAAAAGCAACGTGTTGCCACAGTTATCAGGCAGGAAACATAAGGAGAACCAGCTATGACATCAGCCATGGGGGTGGAAGAGATGTTTTTTTAAAATCTGTCAGAATATAAAAATGCAGATCAAATGCAGATTTAGTAATGTGCTGCATTACAGAAAATGACAATATTGATATAACACAGGCATAATACCTGAGAAAAAAAGAAATGTGATCCTTGTATTATTGAGTACTAAAGTCTCCCAGTTAGGTGAGATCATTATCCTAAAAAATTCTGTGAAGTGATGACATTCAGTTCAGTGGACTCAACCAAAACATTTTAGGATGCAAGTGCTCAATAATTCATCAGATTCAAATATATAAAAGTTATTTTGAAAGAAATAGTGCCTTTAGAGATAGAATGCAATCAAAACTTTAACATATGCCCAGACTCTCGACTGTTGGGTAACTAATTTCTAAACCAATAGGATTATTCAAATTTATAAACCCACTTGCATCTGAAACAAGTGACAGAGCCTGGGTCACAATGTAAGCACAATGCAGAATGTTATAGACACATCTGCATTATAGTAACAATGCTAGTAAAGAGATCATAAGCATTGATTAAAAAAACCTCTTTCCCCCATTTTCACTTTGGCAAATTAACATCATAAAAACCTTGCAGAGTCTAACAAATGCTGGGTAAAGTGTTTCAGGTATCTTGTCTCTTGGGATTAAGTTTAGGAGGCAGGAGAAAGCAAAGGGAGTAGAGGGAGACATCTTGTTTAGATGTCACAAACAAAATAATGCAGAAGGATAATTTCTGCTTTGAAACACATGCACAGCAATCAGGTCACCAGTTGCTTGGTAACGAGCAAGAAGCACATCAGAATTAGAAGATTCCAAAATAATTAATGACAAGCAGCACCTTTAGAGGGAGAGAAAAAGGCTTGTCACTTGTACTTTTAAATCAAAGCTTCTCCCCATCCCCACCACTAACTATATCCATTGGAATTTGTGATATTCTGCAAGAGAATTCACCTTCTTTTTTTATCTGCAATGAATCTGAGTTTAGCCTCAGTTTGTTTTTTTTCTACAAAAATAAACTACAAAATTACAACCTCTTTTTACTCAACAGCTGACAACAGTAATAGCTGATGGAAGTAGCTGACACTCTGAATTACACACTGATTTAACCAAAGCCAGCAGCAGAACCATGACCTCCATGACCCTCCAAGGAAAAAAAGAGGAAGGATGTACTATTATCCCATGTATGTTACTCTCCATTTCACAGCTTCAAAATAACGTATGGAAAATGCTCTTAGTGCTCATCGGAGCAGGATGTGAGGTAATTGGAATCAAGTGTTATTATTCACGGGAAATAATTAATTTCTGGATTGTAACAACCTTAAGTGAAAAACCTACACAGGAGAAAATCTCAGATTCAACCAAAACCCAAACAGTTACTCATGCAAACCCTGAAAAAGTGTTGAAGCCGACTTGCTTGGGCAGGCAGGTCCACCCCATCCTTCCCCAAAGCAGGGAAGCACATACAAGGCCAAAAGGCTCTGTGAAGAGTGGGCTCCCAAGGACATCCTCCAGGCAAACACTTTGTAAGGACCAGAGCAGTACATTTAGCATGGAATTTCTCTGCATGCTCCTCTACCCCTGCAGTGAACGTGCAGGTACCCACAGCCTCCACTCAGCCGAATCTCAAGGAGAGGAGATGATGAGGTTTGTACCTAATCTAAAGCAGTGACCACTGTGATGATAACTTTTGACAAGGTCAGTTGAGAGGACCTTACCCCCATCTAAGCTGCGAGACATGGTGTAACGTTTACTAGAAGACCGCTCAAAGTAAGGTGCAGGACGGTCTATGAGGGCACTGGCTCTTCTCGTCTGGGCCTGCGTCCGGCCGCTGTAGCGAAACTTGGAGCCCAACGTGAGGAACTTCTTTGGAGGTGCTTCTGGCAGCAGGAGCCTAAAACACACCAAGCAGTGCACCTGTTATTCCCCCTCCTCCAAAATCAATCCACTGTTTCTGCAGAGGAGAGAAGACGATTGCTGGGTATCACTCTCCATCGTAACCTGTGCCTCACCGGTCTGTCGCTAAAAGGGAATCAAAAGATGCCCCTCATACAGCATGACAAAACCACTTAGCTCAAGCAATTGAAGATCTGAGTTCTTCTAAATGGGCAAGAATCACTCAGTTCCTTCATGCTTGAAAATCAGATTCACTATTTTCTGAACACTAAAACTAAAAATAAGGTATTCCTTGTATCAGAGGCCCCAACTGGGCTGAAATGCAGACGTATCTCTTCAAATTTAACATGGTGATGTTACGCTGAGGACAGGGCCAGAACTGATTTCCAGTGAATGCCAGGCAGTATTCATTCACAGGGGTGTAGGCATTTTTCAGGTTTGAGCTCTCCCACCCTCTGTATTTTGGGCATGGTAGCTGGCTGAAGAAGGCATTCTCCTGGTATGGAGTCTATGCTTCAGACAGTGATTTGTCATTAAAAATCAGAAAATATCCCAAAAAATGCACTGTCCATTTCTCTTTAGATCTTTTGCTGCTAAGACTGCATTCATATGAATGTACAGACAGCCTGAATCAACAGTTTTAAGAAAGAAGAGAAATTCTTCAGTACTCCCAAACATTCTCCAGAGGAGGCTCTTAAGCACTGGACACCCTTTCAAACTGTTGAAAATCTCACCCTTTTGGATTTCCCTTGTTAAGTATCTCTTTAATGAGTATCTTAGCACAAACTAATTACAGCACATATTTTACTATCCCAAACTTTTCTCAGTTCTTCTCAAAAGTCAAGAAAATAGCTGCAAAACTCCTTAGTAATTTACAGCTATGGGTTGGGTATTCTGGGTAACAAAAAAATACGTGACCTACTACTGTCTGTACTTTCACATATAATTAAATAGAAATATCCTTTTTCAAAAAAACTCTTACCCAAATCCCCCAGCAATTTTCTATATAAGTTGTTCTCCCTATGCAAGCTTATATGCAGTAGTGCAGCAGAGTCCTTCATCTCTTTAATTATAGCAGCTGATTAATATCATGGCACAGATAAAGCAAAATGAATAATTAGAACCATATGGTGATTTTAAGCAGTATCTATCTGAAATAGTATGAATAATTTGGATGCAACATCTCAAATTTTGAAGAAGTAATAACCTTCCCTTATCTGCTGAGAAGTACCTCATGATCAAAAAGACAATTTGATTTGAAGGGTTTTGTCTCTGCTGACAGAATTGATCTTCTCTGTTGCATTTTATATCACACTTTTAGGAAAAGAAATCCACATACCTGAAAAATGTATGGTGTTCAACACACACTTTCCATAAGCGCTTTGCAGCACGATGATTTGGCAACTTAAACCCAATAGTGCTTTCAAACTGCTCAAACTAGGTAGGAAAAAAGAATAAGTATGTTTTTGGTGCTGTGTATCTATTTTTAGACAGTGTACACAGGTTCATCTTCATTTCCTCCATCTGTATCATCTCATTGCAAGGGCAAACGTATATGGTCACGTATATAACCACATATAGACATATTCTACAGAAAGAATTCTGGGAAAGAAGCTGTGAATGATAATCTATGGCAATCTTTAAGGATAATTTCTGGGGCGAAACACCAGCAATGAGCAAGAGATTTCTTATAGTAACAATGACATTTTATATCCTCCAGCAACAAAGAGATCACTTAAGACTTGGGAGACTTCAGAGAAAACATCATTCAAGTGTTTTAACCCTGTTCATTTAATTTCAGCAGTTTAAACTACAGTGGGAAGCCTGGTAATATCTGGAGTGAACAGTCCTCAGGGACTGATTTGGTCTCACGCAGCCTTAGATTAAGGAGATTTACTGAGAAAGTAGCACTGTTAGTAAATCACAGTGGTTGGAGCTAATTCATCTGAGGAAGACGAGGCAAGACAGGTACTTGAAAAAAGTTGTCTGGAGATACAAAGAGACCTCTTTAGATTGTGCTGCAAATTTATATATTTCAAGTGCAGAAGCTGTGCTAGCTATATCTGCTGTAACATGTTGATGGCTACATGCAGATAGATGAGTAGATAAAATAGAGTTGCTGTGACTGGGGAAAGGTAGACGGAAGGGCACTTGTATGGAAGTCTGGATCCCTACGGAAACTGACAGAGAAACAAGGTAGGAAACAGCAAAATAATATAGATGACATGTGGCATAGTGAATCACATTATCATCAAATGTCATTTGGACAGAGGCTGCATTGATTATCTTACACACGGAACTATGACCTGGCCACAGGATACTGTGTACCAAGACCAGAAGAGCTCAGTGGTGGAGAGCTATAGTACAGGCATTGGGAATGCAGTGACTGTTTGTCTGGGTTTTTAAAATCAAACTCAAGACTGGAAATTTGATTACTAAAACTGTGTTTGCTGAGAGGCAGGAGATTTAGGTGTGTGGATTTTGGTTTAGGACTATAAAAAAGGTTCAGGCTCGGGGGTGGGGGTCCCCAGCAAGTTTCCCAGGTCAATTATGAAGTCAGTCCCAGAACATCGGCTGCATTAAGGGAGAAATGCTAGATCTCATCTAAGTGATTTCTGTCCTGCTATACATCTCCACACTCTAAATGGATATGGGGTTTTCATCTATCACAGACGCATTATTGTACTGGCATTTCAAATGGAAATCCTCCTTTGCCTGTGATGATCCTGAATTTCTTAAGAGTTACCATCTTATAAGCCAGGCTGGATGGAGCTCTGAAAAACCTGGTCTAGTGGATGGTGTTGCTGGCTGTGGCAGGGGTGGGAGGCTGGAACTGGATGATCATTAAGGTCCCTTTCAACCCAAACCATTCCATGATATCCATGATCTCTGGGTGAGCGCATGCTCAGCCCGCAAGGTCGGTATTTGCTTGGCAGCCGGCTGAGCCACGAGAGGGCACTCACTGTACGAGCTTTCACAGCCCCTTCTCCGGAGCCCCAACAGGAGCTCCTGGGGGCCTGGCAGGGCTAATGTGTGTAACTACCCAGAAGGCTGCAAGCATACTAGTCTGACATGTTTGTGAAGCGTGGTATGGCCTGTCTATATCTCTTAGTGGGTGACATAAATGCCAATTTAGTATACAGCATGAGGGAGGATAACAAGCTCTCCATGAATAAGCAATACTTAAATGCCCAGAGTATTCATAACATGGACAAGCTTTTTATGGCCATATTTATTGCTCATGTTAGTTCATGTATGTAAACAGAAAAATACCAAAGAAGGTTTTTTAAAGTATTTTAAAGAAGGTATATACCTAACCTTTCCTATGAAAATCAGCATAAATTAAAAAATTTAAATGGAGAGGAATGTTAAAAGCTTATAAGACAAAACAGATTGACAAATCAGTAAAAAGTCATGTTTTTTCAAGACGTTCATCCACTTAAGAGAATCAGGATGACCTTACCTCCCCTGGCCGGATTTTGATGTAGAAGTTGTTCCTCTTGTAGGAAATTTTCAAAACCTTTGGCCAGGCAAATCTATTTATTCTGAGTCTGTCTCGATATATTAAGAGTCCACTTGCACAGACTCCTAGCATGATTTCCACTCCTTCGGAATCCTGGAATAACAAGAAATGCCCTTTGTTGAGTATTTCTATCCTTGCATCCTACAGTACTACAGATTCCTGTACCCTGTGTTTCTATCTGAGCTACGTCTTTTTAATGCATCAGCTGTAGTGACCTGATTTCTGAGCACTACCCTACTCACTGAATGCATTCATGCAAATAATAGTAAGGTTGGGCAGGGTGAAGGAAACTGAGGGTTTCCAATGTTTCCTTATATTTTACAAAGACTCCAAAAGGAGGAGGCAAATTTTAGATGCCATTCAAAGAATTATATCAATCACATAACCAAGTTTTATTAGCATAATAAAAAAAAGGGTTATTAGCATAAATACCAGATTGAAAGTATGAAAGCATACAAATTTACTTCTCCTGGTATCACTCATCTCCATGACTAAGCCTTGTGGATCCTTATATAGATTTTTCTTCTGTAGTTTGCTTCTCTTGGCTTTAGTAGGTTTGCTAGTTTCTTTGATACTCTTGCGCCTTTGCTCAGTATTTTCACTTTGAAATGCCCAGTGGGCATAAAGTTGGGCATTTGGATCAGAAAAGATTCTTTTTCAAAGCTGTGTGACTGTGCCTGTGCCATAACCTATGTGTGACAGGAGGCTGTAGCTCAGACACATTAGCACTACAAAAGATTTGTCCACAATCGTATCAGAACATACCCACAAATATGTGGGTTTTTAAGCCAGAAATATAGATTTGTCTTTCCTTTAGAAGTCTTCAAATAGTCTAAAACCAATCTTCACTATATCCTATCACTGTTTTTCCATTTAGCTAAGTACTAGTACTGATAGAGAAAAGAAGAATCCACTTTAAAGTATTGAGTTCTTCACAAATTGTTTTTAAATAACCTAAAGTAAAAAAAACCCGATCACAGAAGCTATGAAGATGTCACCCTATGATAATCATGAAATGAATTAATCATTTTCTTCTGGTTTTCCCAACCAGCCATTTTTTAGGCACTTGGTGACAATCTGATTACATTTCAAGACCAACAGAATGGTATGCATGGTCAGTCATGATGAAACAGCTACAGCACAGCTTGAAATGGAGAAAAGGTTTTAAAATCACAACATAGAAATAGTGCCATGAAGTTACTCCAGTGTTAGAAAACACACCAATAGAAGACATATGTTCCAACAACGATGGTACCACCACATAAAGATAGATTTTTTTCTAAATATAGCTCTTCTGTGTTATCACCATCAGGCACTACAGAAAAGACAAAGCTAAGTTTTTTCAGTGTACTTCAGTTTCACTTTCCTAAGCGAAGAACAATGTCTAACACAGTGAATAGATTCTAAAAACAAAGTCTCATTGCAGTAATCACAATGCCTGGTGAATGCCTGAAATTCACGTGAGCTCATACATGGCCCATTTCTGCAGGTGAAAGGGGCTCCTTTTTTTGATACACTTTCTCAAAAACTTTTTGAGAAATTACTTCTTCCCTTATCTCCACCTTCACTGCAGATCTAAGTTTATTCAAGACTTCTGTTACTTGCTGGTAACAAGTCAGAGACTGTAGTCCAATGTGATACTACTAGTGTAAAACGATATCTGAATAAAAGAATTTGGCTTTTTTCAGGAACCATGTGGTTTCATGGGACAGAACCCTGTTAGCTGTAACATCTGAGGCACATCCCTTCAGCTCTGCATATGGATGGGAGGGAGGGCTTCCTCAGAATGGTGACCGTCCAGAGGACAAATATGTCTATTTGAACACATTCTTCATCACAGCCTTGCACTGGATAACTGAGAACTAGTGTTAATGCAAGCTGGTGAGTCCAACATCTGTCCAACATCAAAGATATCGGCACAGCTTTAATGAATTGACATTTATATGGAGACATTTGTCATGGCATGACTTCCAAAAGGCATGCACAGAGATACTTGTCCCCTAGCCTGACACCATCAAATCTCACTGGCAGACCTAATTAAAACTAAACATGACTTTTCACAAATCTACTTTTTCCACTTTCAGCTCAGTTTTCAAGATGACTGTTGGGTTTCTTAACCCACAGACAGACACAACTTGGTTGCCACTGCAGCTTTTTTAAATAAAGAGCATCAGTTTGGAGAGAAACTTCCCTTGCTGTGAGTCTTTCCACATGAAAAAAAGAAGAGCAAACCAGGATAGCAATACTTTTTCAGGAAAGAATAAATAAAATGGTTATAACATCCCATCTTAAACTTCACAGCTTTTCTCCAATATTCTGAAAAAAAACTTAGGCCCTAATGCTGTGTTATGGAAAATTTTCAGTAACAAAGCCTGTAACTTATTTACAACAGTAATCGACTTAGTTGCTGGTTTGTGGATTTCTTTGCATCAGAAAGAAAGCTATTGAGTGACATTTGCCAATCCATTTCTCTCTGCTCCAAATGTGCCTCAAGACTGTGCATATCTGCAGGATACAGGGAAGGCAGTGGCATCCCTCCTGATGGGATTGCCCATTGAGCTGTACACAGAATCTTCATTTTCAGTGAAGCCAATTAACAGAACACAAAAGATTGCCTTGAATTCTGTAACACACATGCACAGCTCCTACGAAATGCCCCAGGGACACGGTTGCAGCCTCTTTCAAGATCTGAGCTGCAAATTTATCTCAATTCTTGAAAGGATCTGCTGCAGCAAAAAAAAAATAGGCTCACAATAATTTGACCTTTAGAGAAAATGCAGTTCTCTCCACAGGGCAGAATTCTTTGGTACAATATTCATTTGCTAAGGATGCTTTTTAACCTCAAAAATGTTAAAATCCATTAGTCTTACTCTGAAGAGTGAAGAAAACAATAGTTATTATTTATTTGGAAAAAAAACCCCTAAAACCAAAAATCAGAAAACCAACACAAGGCTGATAGGTGACTCTCCCAAGCCAGAGTAAGAATGACCATGTTTAATTCATAACTTAGCCTGCTGATGATTAGAGAAACTACTTGATCATGGGAGAATGTTTCCAGGAGAATTACTGCCCTCCCTGTCAACCGCAACAACCACACTTTAGGAAAGAGACAAGCTGCTGTCTCCCCATTATCATCAATCTGATTAGGTTTCCAGCACAGCTAAATAATTGCTTGAAAGTCCTTTGCAGCATAGAAATGATCTCCTATCCAGTTAAGATAGCATGGTTGGCCTTATTAAACAGGAAAATATCACTGAATTAAATGACAATTGACCACTCTCTGGACAGCTTCTAAAATCTTCCTTCCTCACTCCATCCATTCAGTATTTTCCTCAAGGACAACATTGTTTAATCAACATGGAAGTTGATGTGCAACATCTTTGAATCTATAGGGTAAGTTATGTTATGGTTACAAGATATATTTACACTTATTCCATGAGTTACCTTTCATCATGTTGACATATGATTCATCCCACAAAATTCCTGTCTCAAAAATACAAGAAAAAAACCCCAGGGAGTCCATGCAGATTCAAGTACTATGCCACAGGAGAAATACGGCCAGTGAAAGAACCAAAGCACATACCTTGGCATGATGGAGATCTACTCCATACATTGATAGTTTTTTGGCATTTTCCAGGAAATGCATCTCAGCTTCTGCAGGTGTCATTCCCCTGTGGAAAAGTAACCAGTTCTAGCATAAATGTTAAGGAAACAGAATCCAAAAGAAAATCCAGCAGCTGGAAAACATTTTCAGCCCGTTGGAACTACAGCCATACCCCTTAGGTAGCTGGGTACCTACCAGAGCCACTACTCTAGCGCACTGTTAACTCTCATCCTACAAAGCTCTTCTCTATCCAAAGACACACATTTTCTTGCCGGAAAAATACTGAGTCCACCACTGCAGAATTTAACATCTCCTGATTCACCAAGATGGGACCTGAAGCAGGCTAGAGCTGACACTGATGCCCTCTGCTTACCTGTGGCTCTTGTGTAGCTCGATCACTTTGTCCTCCAGCTCTTTCGTGTGGTTTGGCGCGAAGCGGAATTCACTGATATAGTCGCTGCCGTACTCGTCCGGGTCGTAGTCGCCGAGCTCCGACTGCACAGTGTAGGAGCCCAGCAGGGCCAGTGTGACAAACGAGCAGGGCAGCCGGCCTGAAACGATGTCATCTCTCAGCTGCAAGCAGAGGTAGTACCTGCAAGGGAGCACCAAGGCAGCTCAGACACGGCTCCTCCACTGCTGCCCCCAAAGAAGCACTGCCTGAGCACTGGAAAGAGGCCTTGTTTCCAATAGGAATTTGCAGACATCCAAGCCCAGAGATTTTCAGCCATTTACAAGGACAGTAATAATTTTGTAAAAATAACCCCAAAACCCCCACAACACCAAGCTCTTGCCTCATTTATCAGTAGGAACACCTAATTTATCTTTACACAGCAGCATGGAGATCTCTTAATAAAATAGGTTATTACTTTGTTTAGTGACCTAGATGAAGGAATACCCATTAAACATACTAGATTTCTATCATAAATCACTAAGATATAAAACTACCTGATAATTCTTTAAGGAGAAAAAATTAATTAAAACCCTCATATAATGTTCATTTAAGAATAGCTGAACTCCAAGTCATTCAAAAAACATAAGCTGCCTCTTTAGCAACATGTTGTGCTTTCTCAAAAATACATTTAAACAGTAAATGCTGTTAAAACCGCAGAGATATGCAGTGCAAGGTATTACCAGGTAGATGAAAACAGAAAAAAAAGTGAAGAGCATTGGTTTTGTGGCAAAGGCAGAATTCCCAGGGGAAGTTTAAGAGTCAGAAGAGGAATTAAGCAATCCTTTTCTTTGAAGTCCTCCATTCAAGAGTGAACTCTTGGTACACTGTCTTTCTGCACAGTACCTACCACAGGGGACCCTGATCTAGGCCAAAGGCTTCATGCTACCTTAAAAGCAACAAGCAGTCCATAAAACACAGAAGGTTAAAAATATTCAGAGGTTGCAAAATGTTGCAACAGGCTGGGGAACTGTTTGCTGATGGCACAAAAGCTCATCATGGCTCAAAGTTTTTGTGCCTCCTTCCAAGGAGGAAATCAGATGAGGTTTTGCTTCTTTTTTGTTGTGGGTGCAATCTGAATACAAAACCAGAGAGCAGAGGTGTAGAGAGCAGAGTTAAGTGGCTTGGAGAGCAGGGAGCAGCTATTTATTACCACCATATTCACTATTCTGTGCACATTGATTGCTTACTTTGTCAAATGATATACAGAATTAGCATGCATGCTTATACTCATCTATCCTGGTTTCAGCTGGGAAAGAGTTCATTTTTTCCTAAGTAGCTGGTGCAGTGCTTGCTCTGTTTTGGATTCAGTATGGTCATGAAACCACAACATTATCTCACTTTTCCTTTCATAGTTATGATTTTACTTACAGTAATAACTTGTTACCACTGGCAAAAATGGGCATCAGGCATCCTTGAGAAAATTAAAAAATCAACTCTAAGGAATATACATCTTGAAAAAGCTGGGGTTTAGGCTTAAACAATACAAAATACTTCATAACACAGAGGATATACACTGTTCCCACTGTCTTTTCTGTCAAAGTATCGCATATTTTCCATATGCTCATATGAAAAAGAAAGACAATGGGAATAAAAAACGTTTCTTTTCTTGGATAATTAGAGTGTAAGTGCTACCAGGAACAGCTTTTAAGCCACTTCTAAAAAGGTATTTAATGTTTAAAACACCTGGTAATGTCTTCGGATAGTTGGGCAGGGTCTGGAGGGTAGAATTTCACATTAAATGCAAACTGCCAAGCACCACCTGGAAAAGAACATAGATTGACTGAAAGGACACTGTAAGTGCAAACAGAGATACTCATCTATTCAATCACCATCAGACTTAAAAATATCCCAGACAAGCAATTAATAGGAACAGGTTTTAGAATATTTTTCCCACTCGTCATACTGAAGATACTGTATTAGATCAGACTTTATAGCTCTTTTCTTATTTAGTAGAACTTCCACTGAAATGAGGACTTTGAGTGAGCAGTAATTTATTATTATTACTAAAAATACCCCTCAGTCTGAGAACTAGGTTTATTGAAAGTAAGCACCACACAGTCTGCACAAGCTTTAAAAACCAATAACCCAAAACACAGAGGCACTGGAAACACCACAAGCCAAAGTACAAATGGGCTCTGGAGCAGGGTGATGTGCTGAGGTCTAGCTGCCCAAATCAGCTCACAGCATCCTCTCAGACTGCTGCCTCAGCACATAGCTCCTTTCTTCAGCAGGCATAAATTATTGTGCAGACAAAACTGCAACGACAAACAGAGAGTATGACTGAAAAAATACAAAGCACTGGGGAATTCTTATTTGATTATTTCACTAAATTTAGTTGACCCATGGGATGGATACTGGTTTGTATCGCCAGAGTTAGCAAAATTATTTCTGGAGTGTTAGTTTTAAATGTGGCAAAAAATAATATCAAGATTAAAAGGAAGAGTTGAAAATGGTATGTAAATATAGAAGCTATTCTGAAAAAAAGGGTTAGGTTACACTAGCACATGACTTGAATGCAAGTGAAAAGCAATAACAAAACCCCAAACCACACTGTTCTTACAAGCAACAAGGAAATTTCATCCCATCTGAAGCCCCATCCACTTTGGGCATCCACACATCTGAGGAAACAGATTCAAGTGTTCAAGGCCAGGTTGGATAGGGCTTTGAGCAACCTGGTTTAGTGGGAGGTGCCCCTGTCCATGGCAGGGCTTGAAACTAGGTGATCTTTAAGGTCCCATCCAATTCAAATGACTCAATGATTCTATGAATGTGCAAGAATAATTTTGATGTTCACCATCAGGACTTCAGCTCTTGGCAAGACTTCTGGAGTCCTTGATTCTAGGAACTTTTCCAATTTTTGGGCCATAAAAGATGGTGAAAGGAAGATATTGGCTGGCAGCAAGGATGGGGCATGGTCCCACCAGGAAGCAGACCAGCCCCAAGGTGGGAATGCAGCCAGGGGGTGACACCTGGCCCCACAACAGATGGAAGAGACCATGACCTGTAAACCTGTTCTTTGGCATGATTTATTTTGAAATAAATCAAAACTATGATATAGCCTATCATAATAGAACAGATGGTTAAGGCAGAGGAGTAAGCAGTCTTCACCTCATATTTACATGGGTTGGAATAAAACCTAACACTGTGCACTGGTGGGTTATAACTAACAGCATGTGAACCAGGGGCCTTTCTCAACCACTGGGATGAAATCCCAGCAGTGTGGTCTGAGTTGTACAAGTCAGCCAGTGTTCAGCAGGACTATATATATGGTTTGGAAAGCATTATGGGTAACAGTACTACTTTTCCACTGTTAGCCTCTTCCAAATTTCTGGGATGAATTGTAAGGAGAAAGCAAATTATTACTGTCATTTTCTGCAAATACAACTGTCCATTGCCTCAAGTCCACGATGAGACTCTTCTGCCCTCGTTCATCTCCCACTGTCACAGCCTTTCATTGTCTATTTCATGGCTGGGATAGATATTAAATGCATTTCAAATATGTGGTGGGGAGCTGAGCTGCTTTACTTGCATTGATCATCTGTGTAACCTGACTCATTGTGGTCTAAAGCACCTTCCTCTCCAGATCCAACCCTTCATAAGATTTAAAAAAAGGCAAATGTCCATTACTTTGTATTGCATATCACTTACTTGTAAAGAAAATAATTCTGGAGGAAAGGGGAGGTTGTTCATAGTAAGTGGGTAAATTTTCCCACCAGTGTAAATTAACCCTTAACACTTTGACTCTTGGAGAGGGATTTATTTGCCAGGTCTTAGCCAACAAATGTGAATTACCAGATACATTTGTTTGTGAAACCACAAGGGCTAGAAGGTCATTTAAAAATGTGAAGAAAAAAAAATTGAAGCTTTTCTACTCATGGAAGTCATGTGAATAAACATTTTGTCAATTTTTAAAAGAGGGGGAAGTAAAAAAAAGCAAGTCAAATTTTGAGCCCAGCAGTCTCAAGAAGGTTTTCCTTTGAGAAGTTTTCGAATTTCTAATGTAGTAGACACCTGATTAGAACAACTGAGCTTTTTAAAAGGTTCATGTGAATCAGAAAATTGGCTGAATGGTCATTTTAGGAGCAAAGATCAAGCTTCTGAAATGCAGAAAGGAAAGATATTTTAGATAGGGTACTATCTTTGTACCAGTGAATTATTTCACTATAGGGCATGAGCAGTGTTTTTGGATATGATATAAATATCAGTAATGCAAGTAATAATTCAAAAACGTGGCCTAGTCCCTAAGGTTACATTGCTTAATGTCAAACTTCAGGATTTTGCATCTCTGCAAATGTCAAGTTGTTTTCAGCAATGCAAGCTCATGTGTTATGAGCATCAGTAATGCCTCACCATCATCATGGGGTAAAAAAGTCGAAAGGATGTAGATAAATCCTTTGCTAAAGACTTGGGACAGGATACAAAAGATGACTGTGAAATAGGCTTTGTCCCCATGGGGAGACATGTAGAAGGGGGCAACGATAACAAACTTACTTCGGATCTGCTTCTTGATTTCCTTGGCAGGGTCCAACCAATTCTGCAAAGAAAATGTTTCCTTTTTTCAATTTGAATTAGAAAACACAATAAACATTGTTTTTAAAACAGTACTATGAGTCAAAGCTAGAACACGTGAAGCTCTGCCACCCATTTCTCCTTGGAGCAGCAGTACACAGGTCTAACACTAATTTTCAAGATGTGGCCCTGCGTAGAAGTAGGGTTTTTATTAACCTTCACAGACTTTGAGGGCCTGAATGATTTGAAATTAAAGAACAAAAAATAGGAATTGGACAAATGAACCTACAGAGATCTTTTTGCAAAGTATCTTCCAGGAAAACTAGGTTTCTACAAGCTTGTTTTAAAGAAGCGTTTTTCATAATTTTTTTTTCTCCAGTCCTGGAAAGGCTGAAAAGGCCTGCTAGAGGATAAGCAAGTGCAGAGTAGGGCACTACCCTGTTTGCAAGGCAGCATGGGCACGAGGGGCACTCCAGGGAAAACCTGAGGCAGAACCACAGCACCTCTGCTCCCATCCACACCGTGCAGAGCCCAATGACTATGCAGGACAAAACCCCTGCTGGGGAGGTGGGGAATTATCCCAGTGATGTTTTAGTACTCCATCGATGCCAAGGAGCAGATGAAATTCCTCAGGAGAAGGCACACAGCAGCTTGGGGTCTCAGTGCCTCTGCTGTCTTGACCTCTAAGAGAGGTCAAATTAATATTTAAAATGCGTCACAGCCCGAAACAAAAAGTTCGCTTTCCCCAGGAAAGTCCCACTTTCTCCAAAGACAGATAAACAAATGTGTCAGAGAGACAATAAGACACTAAGGAAATATCAAACAAGCAGAACACAACAATCCCTCCCCAACAAAAACAACCAGTTTGCAGCTGTCCAAACCTGCTCTGTGGTGCAAAATATGAGCCTGAAGAACTCCAACTATTGCTGAGCACAAAAGCACAGTATGTACCAAGAAATTAAAGATGCACTAGGATTTCTATTTACAAAGATGACATGGGATGTGGCATATATGTTGTCTGGCTGGAATTTAAGTGCCAGAGGATGGAGGTGAATTGCTAAGTACTTTGATATTAAGAATATGTATGCTATTGATCAACAAAAGTGGTGGCAGGCAGTTGCTCTTTTAACTGTTTAGCTCTGTAAAGTAAATGGTGACCTATGAATGTTTAGTGCTTCTAAACCACCTTTTAATAGTGAATCCATGCTTCTCTTTCCCATAGGAAAGCATACCAATCTGGAAATGCACTTAGACTTCTGCTTAGCTTTTATCACAACTCAAAACTAAGCATATGCTAAAGCATTATCTTGCACTGGCATGGACCACGTATCTGCTTAATATCTGCTTAATCTCTTAATACCAAGTATTTGATTTTCTCAATCAGAAACAAAGAGGTCTGTAAAGAAAGGGGAGAAAAGAAACCGAAAGACTGATTTCTTTCATATCATATATATTTGAAACAAAAGGAAGCCTAGAAAATACGACTGTTGTTTCCACAAGACACAGTTAAAAAAGTAGTAATAGCCCCAGCTCCATCAGGGAAGACCTTTCAGGTCATGCAAAGCACAAAATAGCTTCAGCTGGTGAGCTCTCCTGAGCTACTGTGCATATTGCTAAGAAGCCTTGTACAGGTTTCTGACAAAATATTTATCTTAAAATGCCAAAATAACACAACATATTTTAAATTGTCCTTTGATACTCTCTCTTTCACTGTACCATGTTCCAAACAATATATGTACATATCACCTGCACATTAGATCATCTTTGACACAGTTTGTTTCATACTGAAGTTGGGATGCAGGACAGCAGAAAGTGATTCACTGTTGCTACTAACTGCTTCTGAAGACTAATGCCTTTAGTCAAATCAACAATAACACTAAGATAAAGTCAAGGCTTAGAGCCCTCCCCTATCTTAGCAGTTAGCAGGAGCAGTCAATCATCTCCTGCCTATCCGTGTCCCAACCACTATTATGAAGCCATATTTTAGTGTTATATGTTTTGCAGTGCATCTATGAGTGTAAATCTGACTTTCATCTATGACAGCAAAGGAATAAATCATACTAGAAAGAGCACCAGCTATATATGACTAATATCCTTCATGTCATAAATAGCCAAAAGAGAGGGAGCCCAGGGAAACACAGGAGATGCTCTTGAGAAGTAGAGTCACAAAAAACAATAGCCCAAACTATGGAACTTGGCAAGGAAGACAAAACCAACTTCTGGATTGTTTGCAACTGCCTGGGGACTATCTCAGGGTGTTCTGATGTTCACATACCAAAGGCCACTTGCAGTTTTATGGATTACCTTTTGGTTTTCTGTGTCTCTGTATGTTAGCCCAAAGTAGTCTTTTTCCAAAAGGTTCAGATGCTCGCACACTTTGTCGAACAGCACTTGACCTCTGGAGCGTTTCTGTGGGAAATGAATAGAAAACAAACAAAAAGACCCTTAAGTTTGCAAAATAAAGTTTTATAAGCTTTAAAATAACACCTTTTTTGTCAAACCAGAAACCTCAAAATAATTCAATTCAACGCATCCATCTTTCCAACCTATTGACCTGGATCTTCATAAGAATCTGCTGAATGGGGCAAATCCTCTTTTCCTGAAACCTCAAGTCTTCTTGAAGAATTAAAAATAAGTCATACATGTCAAGTTTCAACTTCCAATTAGAAAATCTCTTCTGTCTTTCAGAAACTGCAGCTTCAAGAACATGATGAGGTCATACCTCTGCAAATCGAAACAATTCTTTGTGCAAGTAGCAACAAACAGCAGTAAAAAATATTCCTGGTCATGGATTATCAGAGTTGTGACTGGGTGAGCAATCCACTGGAAGAAAAACTAAACATGAACATGTTTTCTTCTTCAGTAAAAGCATGGACTGATTTCAGGATCCATTTTTGTCTAATACATAGGGAAATGTGATTACGCCATCTATGGAAATCATGGAAAGAGCCTAGTATCTGACTGGGAATGCAGCTGGGTGAAAAAATGGCTTTCCAGTGCCCCACTAACCTTCTGTACTGCTGGCATGTCTAATGAGAAGACCTCTCACTGTCAACAGCCCTTAGCAGAAGCCTCGTGGTATCTATCATACTGGACAGTAAAAATTCAGGTCATCCTGGTTCTCAGTGTTGCATGTGAAACTGAGAAAACAATCCTCCAGAAAACCAATCAGACAGAAGCATCCTCTTTATAACCTACACACACCAACTTTGATATGCATTAACTATGATAAACAATTCAAAGTTATTTGGGCCATATTTATCACTGTGTTTCATCACTGCCTGCTTCCCTAAGTGCAACTCAGCTGAAGGAAAAAATCTCCCCACTTTATTCTGACCACATGCACACATAAATATTTTAGTTGATGTCAGTGCAGCATTTTCTTTATTTGTAGCATACACATGACTAGAAGCAGACTGGAAATACACTACTTGCTTCAAAGGCAATGCAGGCAGTTGAGACAAAAGAGGAGAGAATGCCATCTCCAAATTTATGTGCCTCTGCTGACAGAGCTGCGCCTCGACTGAGCTGCCAGCCCAGCAGCCTTGGCTGGGAGAGGGCAGAGGTAACACAATCCAAGCTGACACAGCTATGCCAGCAAACCCATGGAGCCCAACGCTGGCCTCAAACTATTTTAGAAGTTGTAAGCGAGCCACGAGAAAAAAAAGGAAATAACTGAGGGTTGCTGCCTAACACCCAGTGAAAACATCGCAAGAGATGATGGAGAGAATTGTGCAACATAATCTAATTTATGTTAAATTTGGTATTTTTACTGGCATTTGAATGGTATATTGGAAAGGACACTGGAAAACATCCTTTACATTTTTATCAATGGAGAAACTGAAGTGTGGCCTAAAATGTTCTCCAGCTGAGGAAAAAAAGCCAGGCCCAGACATGCATTACAAGTGTATTCCTGTAACTTCATTTACTGTGCCTTCCAGCATTATTTGAGCAAACAGCTCTAGGGCCTTGTTCTCTGTGTCACATGTTTTCCACCCTGTAAAGTAGGAAGCATAAATATGCCCCAGCTCCTTTGTAATGCCAAACAAATGTTTAGTTAATTCTTCACACCCCAGACTTGAAAGTAGGTAACAAGAGGTTGGTGGTTTTATACTTGGTGCTCCCTGTAAAGATCTTAATACTGGTGTGTGGAGAGGAACCAACTCAGAAACTTCAAGCCAAAATGGTCACATTTCTGCTATAAGCAAGCAATGCTGCATTTTGCCAAATTTCTTGCTGTTCCACTTGTTAACAAACTAAGTAGTAATACTAAATAGAGAAAAACAAGTGGGTTATTTCTAGAGGACACCAGCTTTGTAAAACACTATGTCTGCACCAGTGCACCATTTATACGTATTTGTATTGTGGCCCTTGAGTGTTCTCTTAATTTTAAGAGTCACTTAAGGCCAAGACAGGAGTCGTTTTCTGTGGCCAATCCATGTAGCTACACAGATGTCTGTTTTGAGAAATAGTAGCTAGCAGCTGCAAGGTTTGGTGTTTTAACAAGGAATTACAGGAAACAGTTGTGCAGGACTGTGCTGTAATAAAAACCAAACACCCAGAAAACCCCCACTGCTCAGTATTTCTTGCTTGGCTACACACTGCAAGACAAGTGAGAGCATCTATGGCAATCTGGAACAATTTTCATAGTAATGTAAGCTCCTCTTCCTCCTCCTGGATGAAGATGCACAAGTTGTGCTTAGTCATTTTCCACAAAATCCTTGCTGCATCAGAATATGAGAAAACTCTCTGCTGGTGGCGCAAGAGGACATGAGAAATACAATATGTGACTGACAGCCCCTCCTGGAGATGGTCTTCTTTCCACCATCACAAGGTAAGGATTGGTGATGGTTGAGGGGAAGCTTTACCAAGACCACTTATCTTCCCACAGAAATGGCCATTAGTGTCCAAACAGATGAGCCTCACTTTGTAGCCTCACCACTGCCCCTGAATGCCTGTTCCCAGGTCAGAGGTGACCTGTGGGAGAAGGATTTAGAGAACACTGGGAGTTGTGGCTGCCTAGCAATGGAATCACCCCTGCTGTTCTCCTAATGCAAGAGAAATCCTCATGCACCTACATATAGGCAGCAGTGCCACTTTGTACCCACGTGTTGTGAGCAGGCACACTGTTTCTAAAGCATCATCACACAGAAACACAGTGAATGGAAGCTATTGAATAAATGCATGGGAAATTAAGAGGTTCTATTTGAAATATATAATTAAAGCAATTGAACAGGCCTCTTTTGCCCTTGTTAATTGTTTTTATTTTACTGCATGCCCAAATAACCATGCCATGAAAGGCAAGGATATCATTGCTTTGGCAGGAAGAGAATGGGAGGAGGAGAGAAAGGTCAACTTACAAATTCATACAACTTCTCAATCCATCCTAAACCTTTGATTTCCATTATTTTGGAGAGACAAGTCTAAGATGATGAAAAACTGACAGTCTGCTGGTTACTGTGGATCACAAGTTAATGCCAAAAATGCCAATCGATTCTTAGAGACCAAAAAAAGTGGATTAAAACAATAAATCAAAAAAAAGACTGTGCTAAAAAATACTGACTTCGCAAATGAAAAGAATTATGAAAGGCAAATACAGCAAGAGTATCCACTAGAAATATTCCTAGATATTTTTCAGGCATGAATGGGATGGAATTAAATGTGCAGATGTGAAAAAAGATGCTTTGCTTAAGCTCTGGGAAATCAAGCAAACAGAAGGAATACTACACACAGATTAAACAGTACAAATGAACACAAAGGTCCGGGAGCAAAAACGTTACGTTTTTTCACAGCGTCATGCCTGCAGCTCTACAAAGGCCAGGGCTCTCTCTTGAAGCTGGAATGGGAATAAACAGCCTCCTGGTGAAATTCCTGGTGAAAGGAGCCAGCAGCAGCAAACTTGGCAAGCCAGTGCCTGCCAGCAATTCCCACATGCAAGGGAAAGGATAAGCAGCCTCTCTTCTCACCAGCTTCTCCTCAGTTTTAAAACTGAGTTTCTCCCTCCTTGGGATGCTGAAGGTCACAAAAGGCTCTCTTGTCCCCTAACTGGCTTCTCCAGAAACAGACCATGCTCAAACGTTTCCACATCATCTTCTCTAGTCCATATCCCTCCATCAAATCCCCATCACCTTAAAAGATCACCGGACCAAGATAACACATTGTGTGAACACACAGTGAGGAGCTCAAAAATTAAAGTACTTCCACCTCAGCTCTGCCTGGATAACAAGGTTATTATCAAGTCAATTATTCTCATTGGCAAACATTTGAGTATAATGTTCGGTATATCATAATGCAGAACAATAACAAGAAAGCTTTCCTTTATTATGATTAAATTATGATTAAACCCATAAGTTGTAAAGTACTCAACAATAAGCAAACATTATTAAAGTGAAAAAACTCAAGCCTTTGTCATCACTTCAGCCACAAAATATGTACTGTATGGTAATCACAGAACCACAGGTTGGCTGAGGCTGGAGGGCACCTCTGGAGATTGCCTAATCCACCCTCCCTTCCCCAGAAGCACCACCTAAAGCAGATTGGTCAGGATTGAGCCCACTTGCGTTTTGAATATGAAGTCTCCATAGATGGAGACTCCACAGCCTCTGTGGGCCATCCTCATAGGGAATAATTTTTTTTTCTTTTGTTTAAATGGAAGTTCCTGTCTTTAACTTTGTGCCCCTTGTCTCTTGTTCTGGCAAATGTGTACCACTAAGCACATTCTGTCTCTGTTGTCTTTACTGCTCCCATCAGATATTGATACACATTGCTAAGATCCCCCTGAGCTTTCTCTTCTCCAGGCTGAACAGTTCCAGCTCTCTGCCTTTCCTCATAAAAGACATGCTCCAGGGCCTTCATCATATCTGTGTCCCTTTGCTGGACTCTATCCAGTATGCTCATGCCTCCCTTGTACTGGGGAGCCCAGAATCAGACTCAGCGCTTCACAACTTAGTAAAGGGGAATGATCACCTCCCTCAACCTGCTGATAACATTGCCCAGGGAACATCACTGACTTCTGTTCACCTTGTTGCCCATCAGGACCCTTGAGTA
The DNA here is from genome assembly GCA_013400955.1 of Drymodes brunneopygia. Classification (NCBI taxonomy): domain Eukaryota; kingdom Metazoa; phylum Chordata; class Aves; order Passeriformes; family Petroicidae; genus Drymodes; species Drymodes brunneopygia. The sequence continues at coordinate 95,118 of VZTZ01014968.1, read as the reverse complement.
ATAAAAACCCTGTATTGCACCAACTAAGCTACCAAACCCATATGTTACTGTACTGTGCTAAGCAACAGGGAAATTTACACAGGAAATTAGCAACTAGCAACTTAATACAAAGATGTGACACCAACTTCCTTGCCCTACAGGTGCTAGTAAGACTCCAGAAAATTCCTTAGTGAGTCAGTAAAATACAGGGAAGAGATCAGGAAGATTTCAAATGTTATATGCTGAATGGTGCTTCCAAGGCTGGAAGCCAATTGTACCAGAGGAAAATTTATCAGGATTCAAATCTGCCACCTCCAAAGGACAAATTTTATTTCTGTGAAAAGCTGTAGGCTTGGCTGCCCCATGCCAGGAGGCGCTACCTCTCCAAAAGGTCTTCAAGCTGCTGTGGCTTCTGGATTGGCAAATCTGTCCTGTCCCTCAAACACAATCATTTGCAGTTTTCCTGCAGGCCATTTTGGCACCCACCCTGAAAATGCAGCCTGAGCCTCTTCTGATGCACGTCACCCTGAATGACCCACTTTTACTCGTTGGGTAACCTCCAACCCACAGGACCAGCCATCTTTCCTAGCTCTATGCCAGCTAGAGCTGTCCATGCTGAGGATCTGTCAGTGCTCAGGCTTCTTTTAGACAGAATCCAACCCTCTGTCTGACAGATTTCTCACTGGAGGGGCAATGCTACTCTGGGAACGGTAGCTCAACATGGCTAAGGAGCCTCTGTTCTCAGAGAGTTTCAAGGCATTGGCCAGGCAACGCCACAGCTGATCACGCCTGCTCACTGCCCTGGCCACTGCCCTGCTCATGTCTGTGGCCTCTCGAGTCCCTTTGAACCAGCATGGCTGGGATACTGGGATCCCTGTTCACCTCCCCAGGTGCTAAGGCGTTCAGTCTCTGATTACAGGGTAGAGTGTTGGTCTACTCTCAAGGCTCTACTTTTGCTCACTGGGAGATTACCCTTCTCTCACTGAGAGGGAAACAGGATGAGGAGCTGAAGAGCAGCAAACAGCCCTCTCTGCTTCCTAGAAATGAAAACTCTTGCAGCCTCCAAAGTGACGCACTTTGGGGCGGTTCTACTTTGGCATTCAATGCTGCAGTCTCATGCGGGTGCAGAACGCTGAGCAAGGGCTGCCTGCAGCATGGAATCAATTACAGGAGATCATATTCAGACCAAATTTTGCAGTGCTAGGGAAAAAGCAAAGTGAGAACAGAGTTCCACAGCCAAACATCTATAACAGGATTCACTTCTGCCACCAATAACCATGAACTCCACTGCACAGTAACCACAAGGTCAGGACAGCCTGATGAACTGAAACTTCACTTCCCTTTCTGATCACTCAGAGCAGAGCAAGATGAAAAAGTTTCACAGCTGTGGGTCTGGATTTTAAACAGGAAGAGTTTGCATGTAACTTTCTGCACAAACACATATGCAAGCGACCTTGCTGCTTTCCTGGGAACAGCTGCCAAGCTGCCAGTGAGCAATGTCACACTAGTGCTAGCCTGGCATCCAACTCCATAGAATTACTGTAATAACTCTAGTTAGGCAGGATCGCTGGAATAAGGACAAACAGATCAGTATCATGAAATCCCAGTACAAATAATTGGACTCAAACTGATGTTGAGGTTATTTGGTTCACATTCCTAATTAGCATTTGCACTTTCCAATGGACCTTAACAATGCACTGTGTAAATGTGTGGGGTGGCTCTAGCCTTGCATGCTGTAATGTATTTTGCCATGTGGTTCTACTAACCTCTTCCTTTTCCTCTCTTCTTTCTGGTGGGGAAGAATTAACTAATTTTTTTTCCCTTTGCAATGTTTCAATTTTTTTTTTTTATGAAAAATATTCCAATTGTGTGCAGACCACTGATTTTAATCCATTTTACTGTTTTAATTTACATTACTTTTTGCAATTTAATTTGGTTAATACTTTCTTTTCTACACCACATGGGCTGCATGGTAATCTCCTACGTGCAAACAGAAGTAAAACACCTGCAAAAGCTAAAATGTATCTGGCAACAAATAATTGCATACACAAGGAGAAGCTTCTTCATCCCCACATTGCAGCTTCTGCAATTATTCTTGCAACAGAAACAAGTGAAAATGATTAACTGGCTGTCAGGAATACTTTGTACTCACCGCAGAGAGCACTCTCTTCACAAAATTCCCCCAGCTGAGTCTCAGAGTTGCTGAATTCCAGCCTCCTGACAACACAATTTCTCATTCTTTCCTCAAGAACTACCAAATTTACACAAAATGTATGCCAAATCCCAGAAAAAATCCCCAATATTCCTGCAAATACTCACTACTTGCAAGACAAAGTGACCAAGCCTCCAAGACCACTTTTGTATTGAGAACCCCATTTCTGGGGGAGGGATATGAACATCCCACATATGCCATAAATTAATATGCATAGGCAAGTATGTATATAATTTAATGCACAGAAAATGTGCATACAAACAAATGTGAATTCGTAAGTGGATGTTCATTGTGGTTCCAAATGTAGAGAAGCTTGTGGTCACATCATGTTGCTTTTCCACCTACAGAAAGTCAGTCAGAGATTCTAAATTCACACATTCTATCTGGTGAGGAGCACATTTTTACCTGTGAATGAAATAATAATCAACATACATTTCCCATGTTTTTCCTGAAAAGAGTTTGATCTGTTCAAGAACCAAAGAGATGAACTGATAATTCTAGAAGTTGAGCATTGCACTTTAGGCCGGGAAATTTCCAATGTGGAGAACATGTTTTTTGAACAAATCTTGATTGAAAACAAAAGAAAGAAATAGCAATTTTTTTCTCAAGGAAGATAAGCGGAAAAACTCATTCCGAAGAAGTTTAACTTCATTTCACTTCTACACATTTATAATTTGCATTTTGAAAGGATTCACTCTTTCCCTGTTTATACTTCTCCACAGTTCCCCTCCACAGGGAAAAGAAGATGAAGCAGAAAGATGACAAGAGAGAAAACAACCTCTGAATTTCTTCAAATCTATCATTTCTCAACTGAAGTCTCCAGCAGAAAGCTAAGTGAGGAGAATTCAGAAAGAAAAACAGGATAGAAAATCTTTCCTGGAGTCTTAACTGGTCAAAAACCGGCAAATTTTCCTCTGGTTTACTGAAGTAAACATCACATGTGTAATGTGTAGGATAAAAACATCTGTGAGCATAACATGACTTAACCACTGGAATTTAGGTCTCTAAATCCCCTGCTGTGCTTGCTGAAAATGGCACAGGCAGTTCCAGAAGCATCATCAACAGTTAATTCATCTGAAAGTTCAGTGTGTTGCGAGTCATGTTCTAGGCAATCCACGAAATATTTTTCAGTCATTTCTGCTATGGAACAAAACCTTTGCTGAAGTTAGCAGTGCAACACGGTACACCAAACACAGGTAGGATATGCAGTGACAAAGCAAACAACAAATGCCCTACTCCCCTCTCCCATGCAGACCAACAGAGAAAAGCTTAAAAATAAAAGAAATTAACTCATACTGTCTTTTTATTCCAACTATTTTGTTTCTTGCAGGGAAAAATCTGCATATGCGAAGTATTATAAACCAACGGCTTGGGTTGGAAGGACCCTTAAAGACCATATAGTTCCATCCCCCCTGACATAAGCAGGGACACCTTCTACTAGACAAGGTTGCTCAAAGTACCATCCAATCTGGCCTTTAACACATTCAGGGATGGGGCATCCACATCTCTGGTCAGCCAGTGTCTCAGCACCCTCATGGTAAAGAATTTCCATCTAACACCCAATCTAAGTACTTCCTCTTTTAGTTTAAAACAGCTCCCCTTTGTCCTATCATTATCTGCCTGTGTAAAACATCTCTTTCCCTCTTTTCTGTAAACTCCCTTTGACTACTGGAAGCCCACAGTAAGATTTCCCTGGAGCCTTTTCCAGGCTGAACAATCCCAACCTTCTCAGTCCTGTCTTTACAGGAGAGGAGCTCCAGCCCCTGGAGAATCTTTGTCGCCCTCCCCTGGGTGAGGAGGAGACATAAATGTTCAAAATACAACATGTAGTCATTAATAATAAATGTTCATAAATGTATCCCTAGGATGGACAGAATGGTCTAACCCAGTTTGTAAGCAGTTGGCCAGCAAGGGTAGGAGATACTGAACAAGACAATTTTGCCAGCCTTTCAGGAAGCAAAGAGAAAAAGAGACACGCTCCAAGAAAAGAAAACATTCAAAGCAAAATACATTCATTTTTTGGTTCTCAAAGGCCTTCCATATTTCAGTGGTGAACCTTAGTTGGAAATGTCCCTAGTCAAAATTCCAGATAGTATCCAATAAATAAAATATTTTGCCAAAAGCAGGGAGAACTAAGAATTAGGCAATTTCAGAAAGATTTTGCTGAAATTAGCTATATTAAAAAGACTTTTTTTTTTCCATTATGAAGCTACTTTATGTACAGAAATGCTTTTCCTGAAAGCTGCATATCAATATAAGCTCTCCAACTGTTCTATTTATTAACTTTTTTCTGTGTGAACCTTCATAGAATGTCCCAGTAGGAAACTGATATAGACTAATAGTTTGAAATAAAACCTGCAATAATATTTTGCATATTTATCTCTGCCTTTTAATTTAGAACACTATCATATACTGCTCTGCACATATAAATGAATGACACATAAGGAAACTTAGAGTAGATAAGAAGGTATTTTAACATACAGTGATGACTGATCACTTTCCTTTTTTCCCCCCATTATGGTAACACTATAATCCAGCATCTTATTGATATTTATTGTAATATACCATATTGAAATGTATTACCATTCCTGAAAATAACCTTTTCTGTCAACTGCTAACCAAGCATTTAGATAAACAGATAAATACGTAACACTGCCTATGCTACAGGTACATACCTGCAGCAAATGTGAATGACATTGTATAATATGACATAGTTTTTATCAGGGGCAACCTTCTTTAAAGCCGTTTGAGCTTGCAATCCTAAACAGCCAGCACTAATCTAAAAAAACCCAGAGGACTGCTAAATCCCAGTAAGAAGATTGGTGACCTAGTCCCGATTCTGGCATCAAACCAAATTAGGGTTTTGGCCTTCTACATCAGCAGCAGAGATCATACCAGCACTGGCACCACATGAGTTCTAAGTGTACTGATGGGTCCTCTGCACAGTTTGCATCCTTGGGAAAATAGTGAGCACTGTTCATGGCAATGCAACCACACTGGGGGCACTCGAGAAAAAATAAACACTGGAGCATGTTTTTATGTGTGGAAGTGTGAGAGCCATGTCTGCACGTGCACAATGGCTACAGAAACACCTGTCAAATGTGATGACTATCAAATGCATCCCAAGAGCATCTCAGAATGCATACTGTATAAACTCAGGTCTGCTACCAGCTTAGGAGCACTACTCTCCAATAAATGAGTACAAAAACCGTGGACACAATTTCTCAATCAGAAGTTCTGTTCTCAGCACATTTATTAGCTTCACACATTTGCTAAATCATGACATAAAATAATAAACAGTATTCCATTTATGAAGGCTTTTCAGCAGAGGAAGTAACCCCCTCACTCAGCTTTCTTGAGAGCACAGATCGTTTGGGCTTGGATTTTAGCTAGACATGCAGCTGATCCATTGGCTTAATGCCTCCTGATTGCCCTACCACCTCCTGCAAGCCACTCTGCAGTAACCCAGGCGGGTCTCTTGGGATTCACTACAGCAACTGAAGCTTTCCAGTGGTGGCTGTAAATATTTTCCTTATTCTACCGATACTTGGACAAACTCAGCAAACACTCATCTCTGCTCATCTAACATGCTAACTAACTGTGCACAAGCCTAGTACCAAAACAGCAAGGGGAACCAATTACTACCTGTGATATAAATAGTCCCTGACATACATCAACACAAAGCAAGCACAAACATTTTGTTTATTTTCAGCTGAAAAAAGCTCTACTGTCAACATAGTCCGATTTACAGGGTAATCTTGCCATATGAATTTAAAAGCCACAGAGCTCTCTCTGACCTACATTGCCAGCCTGGAGTGAAAAAAAAAATACACCGCATAGAAAGATGCTCTTGAGGCAGAAGAGGGAGCAGGACGATCAGGCTTTTAGATTTGGGGTACCTTAGATGGTATTACACCATCAATGCTGGGGTTTTCATGAAAACTAGCAAATCCTGTTCTCAAGCTACATCCAAGCTTTATCCACTTCAGATCAAAACCATTTCTGCCAGAGTGAGATAAACCACGAGAGACAGACCTCTCTGCCTATCAACACTTTGCTTTGTAAGCAGATATTTCACCACCCAGTCCTGTCTATGATATTCTGTTCACTGTATCAACAGACAAGGATAAGAAAACATGAAAGCAGCCCAGTGCTGCATGGGGCTCAGCTGGAAAAAACAAAATCACCCATGTGAGGTATTAAGATTTTATATGACATGCTAATATATTTAGAGGATGATAATAAAGTGAAGATTTACTTAGTTTGGATCTGGAAATGGCAAGTCTTAGTGTAAATGTGGGGACAGCACATATAAATTAGAGCAATGAGCAACAGAATTGATGATGAATTTAGACAGCTTGGTTGGGACTGGAACAAGTAACAGGCACTTCAGTGACATAGAAACAGAGCAGGAAACATGACAAAATGCAGGGAGGACTGGCAGGAGCGTGACTGGGCAGCAATATGAAAATCAGCAACTTCTGTGTTGGTTAGGCATGAGGTAGGGGGGAAAATGTACACATTGTCCAGAAGCAGCAGAAAGTTTTCAAATCTGAGTGTCCATTTGGAAAAGGGAAAAAGCAAAGCCTTTCATCCACTCTTTGTGATTTATGTTCCCGCAGTCCTTAAAAAATTCATGCAGAGTTTGGGTGCTGCCTGCACAAGTTACTCCAGTGAGAAACTGGAGGCTCTGTGGGGCAAAGACCACCCCAGGCAATAAGCCTGGAGAAGACAAACATGAGGGGACTGATGCAGTCTCATCCTGGCGAGGCCATCAGCAAGGATGGCGACAAGGACAGAATTCCTGGAGCCAACAGACCTCTATCTGTCTGGGGTAAAAGGCAGGTGGAAGGTCATCGTCTCCAGGGCTCTTGCAAACAGATTAACCAGCAATGAACCATGCAGGACATCAGTTTGAGTGTGCATGATCAAACCCATTTTTTTAAAAACTTTGCCAGATGGAGAACAAGCTCCTGTTGCCTGGCTTGTGTCCAACTGGTGCCCCAAGGGCAGGGAAACCGGAGGCAATATTTCAGTAGGAAATTTTCAGCTAACCATTTATTCCCAAAAATAGGCAGTTTCAGAGAAGCTGAAAGTATTTGTCAATGTAGGTGAACCTCTCACAATAGTTTTCAATGTTATAAAAAATGGCTGGCACCTCCAAGGTATCAAAATGAGTATTTTTGCCTGATGAACTCAACATGTCACTGCACAAATCATTTTCAGAAACTGTGAACAAAAGGCAATAGTTAAGAGGACTAGATGTAGAAAATGTAGATGTGGAGAAAATGTACACAATTTTTTTTTTAAGCTTCTGGCATTTGGTTGTGACCATGTCCTCTGCTGTGCCAAAATGTGTAATTTAAGGCCTGACCTGCTGTTCACTTGGTACATCTAAAGGAGTGATTTTGTTTTAATTCTTGGTTCCTCATTCAGTCTCTAAAATACTTGCATATTAACTGGAGAAAATATCTGTCTAATCATTTAGGTGTCTCCCCACCAAGGTTATAAGAGACCTTCTCCCTGAACACCACACAGCCCAGACATTCCCAGCCACAAGAAGCTGTGGAGGACCTGAGCTTCCCCTGGCAAGGCAGAAATGCTCCAGCCCAAATTCCTCAGCCTTGTGGCATTTCCAAAAGGCTTAGCTCAGCCTGACTTGTTTTGATTTAGATTTCTTTAGCTTCAGTGAAATACGAATAATAATCATCATTACTAAAAGAGAGCCCAAACATTTTTGGTTTTGTTTTAATTACCAAACTGAAAAAAAACCTCCTTTCTCTGCTCAGCCTCACAGTCGATCATTATGAGCTGGATAACATTGGTGCTGATTTCCAGATAATTGTGCTTCTTGAATTGACAAGTATTCTAACTCACAAAAAGTGGCCTATGGTATTTGGAAAAAGCAACTCAGAAGAACTGTATATTAACTTTATTCAGCTGCAACATATTCAGGCAATACTCAGACTCCTACTGACATGTGTCAGGTAACATAGATCCTAAGTGAATCCCCTGGCTAATCCAAGTCAGCCCTAATTAGAGGGTCTGGGGACAGAAAACATGCTGTGTAACAGCAATGATGCCTCTCAACCCAGTTACTTTCACTGAAACATATCCTGGGGAAGGAACAAAGCCCAAAACAAAGGTCTTCATATTAAATTAAGTGAAATGTAAGCAATGAGTAGGTCAAAAGGAAAAGACTTATTAAAAAAAGTCCCTCTTGCACTCAGTAATCAGTTTCACATGTAAAACCATTTGCAAGAGACTGTGTGGAATTCATTAAACAATTAAAATGTGCAGGGGGGAACTGAAAATGTATCCTTCAGAATACAGAGTGCATCTTATTACAGAGGTTTCCTTCCTGACCATAAAATCTACCTCAAAATGGACAAGAAATTCGATGTCATTAAACTCCCCATGTAAAAGTGGCTTGCAGGTCCACACACGGAATCTCCCAGGGAAGGGTTAGCTTGGATGCTATGTGGGGAGGGGGACCATGGGGCCATGTGTTCCCCCAGTATCATACAGAAAAACAGGAGGATTTTTCCTCCAGAGGGAGTCTTGCAGGTCAGGAAAAGCAGCACAGGCAGCCACTGCTCTCTTCCATTTCTGGCAGAAGTGGCAGTGCAGAAATAATTACACTTGTTCCCAGCTCTCCAGGCCTGTCCTAAGACAATCTTCAATGACTTATATTTTAAGGAAGCATCCTCATATTTGCAATTTTGGAAATTAATGCAAAATGTGATACTTCAACTATTAGAGAATCCATTTATTTTGTGTCCCTTTTGTCTTCAAAAAGGAGTGTCAGCCCAGACTTGTGTAGGGCAGAAAGGGACCAGTTCATCCCAGTCTGCTTCAGTCCATGTTACAAATCCTGGTTTCAAATGTATGAAAAGAAAACTTCTTGCTATTTCAACTCAAGCATGCTACTCTGATGTCACCTGAGGATGTGGGGAAGCCCATTGAGAAAGTGGGGTCTCCAGCAGTCACCAGAGGTTCATTACAAGGGCGTAGCACCGGCTACAACATGGGACACCCAACCACTGCCCAGGTCCCAGTGGCAGAATAACTGAGAAAACTGGAGTTAAAAAACACCCATACGCAGGGTATTTTTACCAGTCCCTTCCTACCTCAGCTGACCCCCACTCACACAGAAATGGGGTTAACAGTTTTTTTAACTTTGTTTCTCCATGTGCAGCTTATCTGGATCCTACGTCAACTTGCTGTTTGATGTAGGGCTGCAGAGATGCCACAGACAGGCTGCCATGGAAACATTTGTTTTCATTTACTGGTGGCCTGCCTGATAAGAAAGTCTGAGTGGTACAGGAATGACGAAAGAGTATAAATTACCAGTGAACTCAGACAGCTGAGCCTTTCAAAATGAAATCTAATTATTTTACCATTTATTTAGACAGATTATGTTACAGCTTTCTGGCCTCATGTCGTGAGTGACAGCACGTATATGTTTAGAGCAGAAACAAAGACAAATTCCAACTTGTTTTAGGAAGACACTTTAAATTAGGCTATGTGTAATGGAGAGCATGACAGCTTGTTCCACTTGCATCTTTTAATTAAAATACAGAGGTCTAGATAACAGAAAATTGAGACGAAGCAGAGATGGACAAGAAGGGAAATAAATCCTAGAAAAAACCATAATTGTACTATTGAAAATTCCTACTTAAAGCTGAAGAAACCCAGAAATAAGTTATTTTTGCTTGTTTTCTTGAAACTTAGGAAAAACTTGAACTAGTGTGTTCATTTTTTGAGGTTATCTGAAATTAATTTGCAGTCTTGGATCTTGCTTCATCTTTGGTTCTTGAAATCAACAAATGCAAGGCATAGGTTTAGATTGCTTAAAAGAGAAATCTTCAGCTACCACCTTGAAGTGTAATTTTGGCCACAGCTCTGGCCTCATATGCTTTGATAATCAACATTTCTGAGCCTGATGCTGGCTGGGAGAGCACAATGAACAACCCAAGGAGAACCCTGCCAGCAGGGATGGACATCTAGGTGGAAACCACTGCCTGTGTCCCTCTGAATGGACTGCATCGACTCCTGTGATACAGCACCCCTCAGAACATGGGAGAAACACGCAGCTGCCCTGAGGCTGTTTTTCTTGGCAGACAGGGACAATGTCAACGTACAAATACCTGTCTTCAAAAGCCAACAGCTTTCCCTGGGGAGGGGAAGCACCATTAGGTGGCCACCCCACCTCCGAAAGGAAACCCCCCTCTGAAATAAGGCTGCCACTACCATCTGCAGGCTTCTGGACAAGAGCAGCATTGGGGCTACAGATGGTAACACCGGTGGTTTATGGTTTTGGAGGAGGATGAATGAACAGGTTGGGTTACCTACTTAACCTGGTTTTGGCTTGAAATGTCTTACTGCATGAAAGACTTTCTGGGTCAGGACAGACAGAGCACACAGGCAGTAACACTGCAGGCCTACAGGGAAAGCTTTTACCTGGCATTTGCTTAAGATCCTTTCACTGAATGGAGACCACATTAGATGACCCCCTGTCAACCTCAGCTTTGAAGTTAGCTCCACTATACTTTCCCTCATACATGTCATACAACATGAAAACTCCCCAGTGTCACAAATGCAAAGAACTGAATGTGAGAGAGACTGAAAGATATAGCCACAGACAGTGAAGATGCTCAGCATTAAATATGGAATGAGAAAGAGAGGCTTCTGAAACAAAGGACAGCAAGGGCATAATGGATTAACCAAACTTGCCTCAGAAGTGTCTCAGTCTGTGAGTACGTGCCGTGTCAGCTGCCAGGTCATTAACGGGATGAACACATAATTGATAAGCTGCAGGTTGTGCTCTACTGGAGAGCAATAAGCTCCTTTAAATTACATTAATATTTAACATACATAAAAAGCATTTATCATTTGCAAAGCACTTTATAGAGTAACTGATGGATTATATAATGATCCCCAACTCCCAGACTAGGGAATGCAATTCTGAAGAGATAAATACCTGGCCTGAACCCAAATCAAGAATCACTGACAGAGCTATTATTCTAGCACAAAAAATAGGTTTCTAAGTTTCTGGTCCTTCTAGAATACATTGCTTTGTAACCTTCAGTAGGTAGATGCATGATACACATGGAGCTGAAAGACAGGAGCTGACAACACAGGATGACATTTCTGACTCACACCTAACAACTCTCACATCCCTACCCTGGATCACTGTCCACTCTGAAAGATGCAGTTATGTGGGTTGAACACATGAAATGGAAGTATTTATCTGATTGCCTTGTCTTGTCTGCCCCTCTCTGTTTTCTTTTAAAGAATTAATCTTGGGGAATTTACTGACCTCCATCATTTGTTGGGTGCCTCAGTAGACTTTACATTTTATATGTATATATAAATGAATTGAGATTAGCTGTTTTGCTTACTGTATGGTATTAATAACACCAAGGTGGTGGGTTCAATCCCTGTACTGGCCATTCACTTACGAGATGGACCTAATGATATTTTTGGGTCCCTTCCAACTCAGAATATTCTGTGATTCTGTGAAAACTTCATGGCTTTGTGTGCTGCTGACAGAGAAGAATATATACATATTATATATGTCTGTATGTATGTATGTTTGTGCATATATATCTCTATATGTATGCAGGTATATTTTTCCCCCATTTAAATTGATACAGTGAGTTCACTTGAAGGTGATCCTTAAAATATGACAGCGTTTTTCTGAAATATGATAGATTGTTTCTCATGCTGCAGCAAAATTTCTGTAGAAATTCAGCCTCCTACATGATTTCCTGAGATGTCTCCTGAGACAGACCCTCAGTTTCCCTGCCCTACTAACTCCCTTTGCGAATACTTTTTACTCCTCTGGAGAAAAAGCACAGTGAAAGTCACACCATTTGAATTGGCTGGACTCAGCATCCTTTTGCTTTGTCTAAATTTTATGAACATAGGAAGTGGACTTCCTTGGGGTCTACCAGGAGTTCCCAAGGGCTGGAGTGGGCTGTGCAGGTACCAGAGAGGTACCTGCAGTTGTATCATCAATACATACAACATACTGCTAATACCACCTAGGAAGGATGCAGAGTTTGAATTACACTGTTTAAGGTATGTAAAATTATGCACCACTCCAGCTGCCTTTGTTCCCTGAAATATTTGTTCCTCCTAACTAACTTCGTTACAATGCACCCCATGGTCTGATCATCATCATAGCCTTACAGCTTTGTCATTTGAAAATTCATCCTTTTAGGAGCTCTATTTTCATCAATATTATATTCTGCCTGGGAAGCCTGATCATCTTAGAAGCAGATAAAATGATTACTGATGACAGTCAATACAACTTGAAAATATTTCAGCAACGTAAGTAGAAAAAATGCATACAAAACTTATATTGGACATTATTCAAGAGCTATTCAGAACTTGCAAAGCAGAGAAATCTGACAAGCAATAAAACATGATGGCTTCTATATGCCAGCATTTTGACACTCCAAGAGAACTCAAGTTTAGTGAAAGAGTGAAACTTCCTATAAAAAGTATTATTCACAGCATTTTTTAACATAAGTGGAACTCTAACATAACAAATCTCCCTTTCTGTTCCATCTTAGATACCGATCAAGCTCAGCCTGCTAGACAAGATCTCCATAGAAATCTTATTTGGTAAGATTTGCTTGACTGTATTCCAAAAAGTGACTCACATTTTACAAGCTAGTGGCAAAAGCTGCAATGAGTTGACTCTTCCCATCAAAGCCAGTATGAGTCATTCCTCCAGCTTAATGGCTCCCACACTATCCCTGAGTGACAAAACTGAGACTGCAGGTCAAGAAATGACCATTTAATAGTCACAAAGGATGTGTCCAGATAGTCCCAGACTGAAGGAAACAACATGGGACTTGGCCAGTGAAATTGAAAGATATTCAACCACATGGACAGCTAATCTGCTGTAAGAGTAGTAAAACACCAGCTTCTGTTTGCAGCTCACTCCTAGCATCACAACATTTGACCCAAACTGTAATGCCAGAATTAAATAAAAATCAATAAGGTTTTTCCTCACCTGCCACTCTCCAAAGCACTTAAAATGAGAGCAGCTGAAGGACAAATGGGCTGAACGCAACGTGATTTGTAAAGATGTAATGATTTGGCTCCCAGTCAGGTAGTCCTTTTCTCCACCCCCTCTCCTTCTCCATGCTGTGGATTTCCCTTTCAAGCCTGCAGACTATTTAATCTCTGCCTTTATACTCTCCTGCTCTCCCCAGGTGGCTTTTCTTCTCCATGGCACCCCAGTTACCCAAGGGATGATTGGCTTGGCCATGCCATTCAGCACACATCCTTCCTCTGCACTCACTGCTTGGTCAGGCTCAGTCTTGTCTTGTGAGCGTGACCTTCTGACCTGAAATAGGACAAGCTGGTCCGCTGCCCAAAAATCACCTTGATGACCATGACTGAATAGAGACAGGGTCCACTCTGAGATGCTGAATGTGGTCACTTTTTTGCTTTTCTAGGGCCTTCTGGAGTTGAAGGCATCATCTTATCATGGGGTCTGCTCACAGGCACAGACTGGCTTTTGAGTGAGAGCACAGCAAAGACCATCCCTCCCAAAAGTAGGTTCTTGTCAGAGTCCCAGCAGGGAAAGCAAGCTTCCTTACAGAAAAATCACAGCATCTTTCTGCCAGTAACATTCAGAGACAGTTATGATACACAGACATCATGGAAAAGCACACAAAACTCTCCATTCTCGCTGCTATTTTCACCTGACATTTCCCCTGCTTGCCAAGGGTGTCTCTCAAGCCTGCAGTAATCTCACAATAGTCAGAATTGCTGCATGGACAATGACTCAATGGAACTCTCAACTCAGTAAAGGACCAAGGAAAAGAAAAGCCCAGTGAGATAAAAATCCTTCTTTGTTTATGGGCTTTGTTGCCCATACTTTGTTTTTCGCATTGTGTTGTAGCACGTGCCAACAGAAAATTAATCCAGAGTCTCTGGCTGTTTCAGGGAGCGCTCAGAATCCCTCACCTAGCTCAAATCCGTGCAACATCTTCAACAACCTCTGGACAAAACAATGGAAGTATCTTTGTGCTTGGCACTGGTGAAACATCAGGCCATTCATCCTTTTTCTTAAATTAGAAATACAATTTCCACCATTTACCTCCTGACAGGATGAAAAAAAAAGATGACAAAAAGCCATTTACCTCTACTTCACACGCATATTCCGATCCATCCAGGAGTGTCACTTTGCATTGCATATTTTTCGGTTTCTTGACGATCTTTAGAGGAGACTTGGAAAGTTTGCTAGATGAAGATTTTTGAGAGAGCTTGTCGTCCTCTAGCTGCTGATATTCCAGTTGTTTTGCACTTGCAGCAGCAAGCTCCTGTTCCTTCTCTGTGGCCTACAAAGAGAAAGAAAGGTCTTTTCTGAAGCAAGAGAAACCAATCACGCCCTGCAGTTCACTGTGCATGTTGCACCCAAGCATTTCAGTGAGCCTTTTTTTGGGGCTTGGACAAGAAAGCCCCTGATATACGATAGAGTCTTTATTGAAAAGATTTCCCATATTCCTCCCAGCCCTCCTTTCTCCCTCCAAAATGTACACAATACCCATGAGGGAGGGGTATTCATGAAAGTATTTTAAGGCTTCTACTTTTTCCATAGGTCCAAAATCCCACTTGGACTTCCTGTACTTGTTTTTTTTTGCTGTTTGGAAATACTGAGTAATCAGTAAATGTTGTTGATGAACAGATGTTCCTACAGTTTCTTGACAGTACTTTGAAGCCCTGTACCTGTTAAATCATATGATGTTTCCATGGTGTCATATGGAATAGAAAAACACCTCAAGTTTGCACTGATTTTGCTGTCAGTGAGAAAACAGTCCCTGAATAAGGGCATGGTTCCCCCCTGAACAGTGTGAATTTGTATGGGGATGCTGACAGGCCCAGAGAAGTGAAAGACCCCAAACACCCAAGCAAAGGGTTAAGAAAATATGACAGAAGTGAGGGGCCAAACAACTTTTATGTGCAACCGGCTGGCTAAATGGACAGGATGAGAGGGTGAGTTTTGCTCTCTGCTGATGCCCTGTAAGTCCTTCAAGCTGGAGAGAAGTAGGTGCTATTTGAAAGACAAATATATGGCAGGGAAGAGGGGCAAGAAGTAATGACCGTGTTTGCTTTTGCGCGGGTTTATCTGAGGGTCAGGCCATTTGAAGTTACCGTGATGCAGCACAGCTCACAGTCCTCTCCACAGAATTAGATGAAAGCCAGAACAGCTCTACAGCAATTTGCCCTTCCTAGCAACAGCACTGTGCTGCAGTCATTACCCTCCTCATCAGTTATATCCCTGATAGACTCCAAACAAAACCTCAATAGGAGTGCAGTAATACCACAGCTAAAGCTTAAATGAAATAAAAACATCTTTCTGTTATCTCACTAGAAGGCAAAAAAACCCCAACATGTTCTGGCTCTGAATTATTCCAGCGTAATAAGCAACAAGCATTAGTGGAAATATATTGTAAATTAATCCTCCAAGTCTGTTTCCATTCACTGTATATAATAAACCTTCATGAGAATGGAGCAAATTCATCCAAAGGCTTTAAGCTGCTTTGAGACCAGAACAATGTTGCATCATATAACCTGAAACAACAGTGTACTTCTAAATCACGGGGTACTGTCCCTGAGTGATTTCATAAAAACAAGCTTTAAGTTCCCCTCTGCCTTCCAGTGAAGAGGGGGAAGGATAATTTGGAGCTGGCTGTGACTCCTACAGTGTCAGCTCCCATCAAAGCCCCAGAAAATTACAAAGAGGTGTGGCCAGATCTCACAGCCCTCCTTTCCCTGCAAAAAAGGACACAGTAATGGCCTTCTGTGTTTCCCTGGATGGGGAAACTGGAAGAAAGTGGGACTTGAAAGATAAAAAAGCAAGAGCTGCCTTCAAAATCTGTTTCATTCCCTGAGCCATGAATGTTCTTCCTCAGGAGCAGCCCAGCACCGGCCATCTCTTCCCCCATCTAGCTCCAGCACAAGAGGAATTCCTCCTTCCAGCAGCTGGACACCAGCTCTGTGCCTGGATGACAAGGTCCTTGCATACCTTGAAAACTGATGGGAGATAAAGGCACAGTGTATGCAAGTGGATCAGCTGTTTGCTGAGCATTTAACACTCACAGCAGCTGTGATGCAGAGAGAGAGTCCCCTGGGCTCACAGCAAGGCTTGAGGCCAGCTACCCTTCTACCACACTGGCAGCCAGCTGGCAAGTGGTCCAGCCTTGTGCAATGAGAAATAAACAACACTGAAGATGCCTCCTGCTTGGGCCTCTGTGCAGAGCTGCACTGCTGCTGGTGGGCAGAGAAGCTCTAATGATTTCTGTATGTTTTGTCAAAAGAAATCTGCCAGGAAAGGTGTACGTGTACATAAGTGAGTAAAAAAAGTAATTCCAGTGATGGGGGAAAAATGCACTATGTTACACAGTGGCTCATTACATTTCTCATGTGAGAGTTAGCACTCTGCTCCAACAAAAGAGAACCAACAAAATACCCCAGCACGGAACCAATCTCTTTTAAGAAAACAGAAAAGCTGCTTGAGAAAAAAATCCACGACAAGGATACCCATCATCCATTTAAACCTTAGAACCATACTCAGCCTGCGAGCAATTTCTGTGAATCCTGATGGACTAGCCATTATTTTCCTTCATAAAAATACTCAGTATCTCAAGACTATAGCAGAATTTTTATTTATAAATATTAAAAAATATTACTGAGGTTATTTTGTTTGTTAAGGTTCCCATCTACATTAAGACCAGGGGAATGTGTCTAGGTTAACAACATGCAAAAGGTTTTCCTCTCATTTGTCTGGAGAACAAAACATGCCAAGAACTATTAGAGAAGATTCCCCCAAACTATGTTGATATGTTCAGGCATTGAGGTACTCTCAGACTATATTAAGTGTCTTCTTCCTAAAGAAACCTGACATCCCAGAATCCAGGAAAAAAAAAATGGGCAGTGAAAGACCCATGTACACAGTGAATTATTTTGTATTCTGCAAGCATAGCATCATTTCCTCCTAAATTCTTCAAGATATTCAAGATATTATGTATTTTTGTAGATTATGTGCTCTGTTTCTGTAGTATTTTTTAAGTGTTGTGGACTAAATTCTAAAGCGGCAGAAGTTGCTTCAGGGTTTTCATTTTTTGAGAATAATCTCTTTTATGTATGACACAGTATGTTCAAGCCCTTCTGAACCTGGACCCCCTCTCAAAGGATATCTCTGGAGTCATGTTCAGCAGTAATGATCATGGATGCTTTGCAGCTTCTCACTGGGGTATGAAGTGATATTGCCACACTTGCAAAGCTCATTAATCCCATCTACTCATGGTAGTTGCTCAGAAACGTTGGTGCCCAACCTTGTGTCATGCCACCTTCTCTTATTCAAAGAGACAGGAAGGCAGGCAGAAAGCAAGGTTGTATTATTACACCTGATAGGAAGGACTAATTTCTCTAATACCTGCTAATCTCAATATGAAAAGGTTTTTCCCCTACATTAAAATGTTGGGGGATTTTATGTACATTGCATGACAAAGAAAAGTTACTGCCATGGATTGGTAACTTAAATCTTCCTTCCCAAGGTTCTCTCATACAAGCAAGAGCAAAAATCCACTTCCTCACTGCAATTATGGACAGCAAGAGAGAGAATAAGCTCCTTCAGTTTTTGGCTTTTTAGTGACACCACTGCAAACAGCTTTGTCTCTTAGTGCTGCATTTATGTGTTCCTTTCCCGAGATACAGACACTTAGGCCACTACAAAATACACTGGGCCTATCAGTGCAGCTGGATTTGGCACTCTGCTTACAGCACAGGCGTTTGGATTCAGTCTGGTGATCTCAGCAGGAAGGTGTCAAGTGTCCCTTTCACTAACCCAGTTCTTCCATCATGCCTTCTACAGAAGCCAGCTGACTGGTGATCTTTGGGACAGAAAGGGATCATGTAACACATGAGAGCACCTCACACCTCTAAACACACGTGGACAGGCTTGATGTCTAAATTGGGGTGTTTTGTGCATGCTGTTATTTTGAGGTCAGGTTTATTTTGTAGTTTGGGTTTTATTGTTGTTGTTTATTTGTTTTACTTTTTTAATATGAAAAGAAATTTGAAGTGGAAAGATTACTGAAGATGTCTGGAAAAACATCAATATAAATAATAATACTTAAGCCTAAGACTGATAGAACTACACTTTTAATCAATGACCAGTTTATTTAACACCTGTCTCTTTTGGACAAGCAGCCTTGCTTTTTCCCAAACTAATTACAGGAAACTTCTGATCTATTTGAGCGATCAAAATTGCTTCACCAGCACTGTCGACCCCAACCAGGTATAACAACAGGAGCCCACTTCAAACAGCCAGAATTTTTAAAAGGATGGAGGAGAGGAGGAGCTAGACTGGCTTATTCCACTCTCCAAAGGTAAATGTGATCAGATGAGGGTCATAACCTTACAGAGCTAAGGGAAGCGATTTGCAGGTACCTCATTAATTGTGTGTCACTTACCCATGAAGAAAAATGCCTGTTAATCCTATTGACTGGAAATTATTAATGGAAAGAAGAAAGCAGCTTCCGCAAATTTAATAAGTACAACAATGAACTAAATGGAAAAGCACGCAATAGCTCTTCTGAAACCTATTACATGAATAGCTCAAGTAATTATAATGCAGTCATTTCAGAACCACGAGAAACTTAGGGGACCACAGATTCTTCATGGCTCACACATCAGACAAGCAAGCATGAAATCAGTGTTCAGCAGGTGTCAAAAGAAATGAACTCTGAAAACATTTTCAGCTTCATAAAAACTGACACTGTTTGCTATCTAATGCAAACGCAAGGTCGAAGATGTTCCCTGTTTAGTTAATGAGACTGCCCTCCTATTTAAGCACTGGGGGCAGAAATACCTGCCATGCATTTACATTCTGCATGGGAACTATTTTTCTTTAAACATAGAAGACCAACAGGCCCAGATCTACAGCATCCTATCAAACACCCTTCCATGCGTATCTGAGTATATATTTCCCCTTCTAATATGCCAGACTGGTTATTTCCAGGGAGCAGTAGGTGGGTTCACAGCCAGCTGTGTGCAGTGAGTGTGTGTGCACAGGCTCCCTTACCTGCTCCTTTCTCACTGGCGTGCTGTGCGCTGCCACAGCCGAGAACTGCTCGAGCGCGGTTTGCTGCTCCTCGCTCGGCTGCTCCTGCGGCTGCTGCGGCTCTTGTGGCTGCTGCTGCTCCTGTGGCTGCTGCTGCTCCTGCAGTTGGGTCTCTGCTGCCCCTTCCTGAGCAGGGGTCTCCTCCTGGTCCTGCTCTTTATCCTTGGACTCAGAGTCTGATCCCGATTCTGTAGTCATGGTTGGTTATTCTGCAAAACAGGGTGAGCAGACATACTGAGTACAATCCCATAGCTGTGAATTTGTAAGCCAGGCATACAAAACGAAGAAAGATCAGAAAGTTTTAGTCTTAATATCCTCAGCCTTTAAAACTTAAGTGCCTATCACACTGGCCCAACTAGGATGCCAAAGAAAGCTTTCCTGGTGCAAAAGACCATGTCTAAAGGCATCCATACTCCAGGGAAAAAACATGTTGCCAAAACATCTTATTCTACGTTGTAATACACAGAGATTATAGGACTTATGTTCAAGTTAAACACAGAATACATAGTTCATAATTCATAAAGGGAGAGTAACACATTGGGCCTTAAATCTAACAAAACCCAGTGGAGTTTGGGTTTCTAAACCATGTGGAAACTTGAAACATTAAATCTTTTGTTCTTTACATTGAAGTCAACAGGTTGAGCTCCTCAACATCTGCACTCCCTTTTGGAAATGTACTCCAGTACTTTTGATGCTTCCAAGCAATATATTAATAGTTGAACTAGATGTTCTTAGAGATCTTTCCCAACCTAAATGATTTCATGATTCTATACATACTAGCAACATCTGAAATGGGTCCACCAACAACAGTGCAAACATACAACTGCCCTTAAACCCAGTTCTGTCCTTGCCACTTGAATTCATCTACACTTCTTTCATCTACATTTCTAAGTGCTAGAGCATTCAAAAGAAAACATAAAAACCTCCATTAAGTCATTCTGTTAGATTTAAAATGAAGGGAATACAGACTTTCCTTGAATGTGAAAAGTCTATGTTTGTACTTAACTTTGTCCAGTACTAAATCAAAATGAAAATATTTAGCAATATTAATTTAAAATTTTAACTACTTCAATTAAATATTTTTGTTGCAAATGTGTGGTTAGCACCCAATTCTCAAAATAATTACAGGCAAACCCCAACTTTAAAAAAAATACTGTAATTTTTATCAAAACAGGCACTTGAAAAAGCAGACTCTGAGCCAGTTCAGCAAAGGGAGTGTGCTTTTATGTTTGTTACTCATATGTTCTCAGACCTCACAAACTTATTCTTGAATAGTTTGCTACTAAGCAACTTTAAGGCAAACCAGTCTGCTGCAATCTATTTCTGTTAGTCATCAGGACATGATTTCTTTAACCTGGTAACCATGACTACTGTGTAATTATAGGTGATTCCACAAAACATGCATCTGCTAATTCATCTGCTAGGAAGACACCATGAACTCCTAGCATACACTACAATGTTTACTAGTAGAAGCAAGTTTATTATAGAACATAAGAAAAGTACAAACCTTTCTCTTTTTTCACTCAAATGTTTGATAAGCTAAATTGCTTGACATGAAATGTTTTAAATGAGGCCAATTACTATTTTCAAACTCACTTGTGTATTCTGCTCTTTCAAGGCTAAGCTCTCCAGTGAATACATGTCTCTGCAGAGCAAAGCCAGTCACAGCATTCAGCCTGTGCTCAGCTCCTGCACTGCGTGTGAGGATGGGGGTGCATGTTCCCACCCCCCGCCAGCCAAAACAGCACGAGGGAGAAGCAGAACTAGAAAGCATACATGGCAGATTTATGCTTCAGGCCACATTTTCAAGGTACTAACATGTGACACACTTGTTTAGAAGCACATTGTAAATTTCTGCAATCAAACTGGCACAGTCGTAAAAAAATACCTTTTGAAATGTGTTATTTAACAAATTATCTTTAGCATCTACAAAAAGCAGTAATTAACTTGAGTCTTAAAATGTAACAGTCAGAAAGAGGTTCATTTAACTGAACTTCTCCTGTCCGTATCTGAGATGGTCACTTGAAATGTGGAGCAGAAAAACAGACGTTTCAGAGAGGGATTCATTTGACCTATTTTAAATTCCTGCTTTAAGCTGAGATAAATCACATACTAGAGTGACTTCAACTTGCTACTAAGGAAGCCTAAACAAGTTTCTCCAATGCAGATCACACAAACCCATCCTCCATGTTCAATTCTCCTAAGCCATTCTTTTTTGTATGCTTTAAATATTAAATTGCACAACAATGTTAATCTCTCAGAGTTTTGCTTTTCCCATCTGTCAAATCAACAAGGAATAAACTATTCTTCATCTGACACTCATTATGTTTGCTTTGCTTTAAAAGCACCCCGGTTTCCATGAATGTCTCAAGTTTCTCCCCCTCACCCCCCACATTTTGTACAAGTGTTTGAAGACATGAAATGCAAATTAATCAAATAATTATTTCAATAAACTCAAACTATGTGTTCAATTTTCTTTTCCATAATCTATGAATTACGAAGTTATTGAAACCCAACTTACAGCTACAAAAATCATTGCTCAAACAATACCAAAGAGCACCTATGACCAATACAAAGAGTAATGCATGTAGTAAAGTTGTAGTACTTTTTTCCCCTCTCTTGATATTACTTAGAGCAGTGTAAATAAAAAGTAACCATCATACTTGCTGTTTAGAAAGATGTATTATTCTCTATAGGATCAGATTGCCAAATAGTAACCAAAAGTCTGTCTTCCTTCAGCTGCCATCACCATGCCTCTAAAAGCTCATTTTTGCACCCTGTGTAGCTTCTTTCCTAATGAACATTTGTATCCTGGCTGTTTCCAAGCTTGGAAACAGATATTTAAATTAGCCCCATAAACCACAGCTTCATGTAGCATGAGATGTAAACAAGTTTTACTTTTCCTGCCAGTTATAATTCTGAATCTCAGGGACCAAACAATGTGGTTCTTATATTCCTCTGGGACTTTCCTGCATGAAGTGTAGCCTTACAGTACTGAGTTACTCTCCAGGACTGGTTTTCTCTCCAGTTCCATGAGTTCTTGCTGGCTTGCTTTATTAGAAAACTGTGTGCTTAGTCAAATCTTTCAGTGAAGGAGATTCCCTGGATACAATATTACTATCATTAGTCATACAACAGATGGATTTAATTAAACCAAGGTTGCCCATTTTCAAATGTCTTTATTTCCCCATGTATGCAACATGCTTAATAACAAATACTGGGAACAAAATACTATTCTTTTCACACTGTTACCTTACAGGTGTAAATAAAAGCAAAGCAAAGAAATTGCAAACCCAATTTCTTACAAACCCCTCAGATGAGAGCATTGTTAAGATTTATCTTCTTCCATCTAGCACGGGTTGAAAATACCTAAATTACAAGGCAGAAAACAACATTCCTCTCTCAGTGCAAACCAATAAGTTGTTTTGCCTTCCTCAGCAAACAGCTGCTTATCCGCATGAACTCTGACAGCATTTCATTTGTTATAAGTAGCACTACAATCCTCCTAGGAAGAGGTAATTTCACTTATTGAGAGAAATAACAGTAATCTTAAGAAATTTACCGACATAAATATTACTTTACCTTTGTTTGTATGCAGCAAACCTGACTAGAATAGCTAGTAGTGCCTAAACATTTATCAAACACGCAGCTGGTTGGGAATTTCTTATTTTTATTTGATTAGTTTATTTACTATAAATGGCTAGGTACCAAAACCATGACTTCTAATGTGAATTTCAGCACAGGAAGAAAGAAATCACTCAAGTTCCTTAAACTTTCTCTGTTGCCAGCACAGCCTCTGTATCAAATTCCCCTTTCCAGCAAACAGAAAACAAACCAATGAAGAGAAACTGGGAGCACTACCTTATACAAATGAGGTAATACTATGCAAGCCAGATGTGCTCTTGGATAGCTATGCTTTGGCTTACAACCCAGTATTCAAAGATTCCAAAAGATTAACTGAGGCCAAACCTAACACAGATGCTGCTAATACTGGATAGACTGAGGCAAAAGTACATTTGGCTGCAGAATGAAAATCAGAATGAAAATTAAGTCTTTTGATTAAAGGCCAGAGTGGGGGGAGAGGGGAAATCCCAAACTAGCTTATTTCAATCTACTACTAAAAAACTGAAGTTAAAATTGTATGTACTTTCAGCAGTGTAAAATAAAAAAAATCAGTAAATTATGAAAACATCAGTGTTTTAGTGCTGCTGATAACAGGTAAGGGAATATAGATATTAATATACTGTCAAAGTATTAAAACACACCTTTAAAAAATTAACATGGTATTTTATAATAATTTTTACTAGACCAAATCACAGAAAATAATTCTTTTCCTACCCTCATTGTACATGAAGACATTACATAAGGATTACAAAACCTGCAAACCACTTGTGCAAAACCCCTACGTCCCAAAACCTTACACCACACCTAGATCTTCCTTGCTTCCTTCAGCTACCAATCAATTGCATCTTGGGAGATTCCCATTTATATTCCCAATTACTTGTCATAGACTTCAAGCACAAAATTTCCTTTTCTCCATAAGAGAACCAAAACCATGTTGTCCTCTGTGTCACCTGGTCCTCTGCAGCAAGTGACAGTCCCAATCTACTGTATAAATTCATACTTTCAGAAACATACTTGACACTCTACCTCTCATTTTCAGAGCACAGACCTTCTGGGTTGCATTCACAGAGCAACAAAATTCACAGCTAACTGACAGCAGAGACCACAGTTTAATTAACACTGCAGTCATTAATAAATCTTTATTTATATATAAATACATGCTAGTGAAAATATCTGCTATATTAAGCAAACAGAAGTCATATTAGACAAGAAATTGCAAATTAATTCTGAATAAATTATGATGTAATGAGAAAACAAAATTGAACCAAGTATAATTAAATGAACTATACATAGCCACTAACTATTTCCTGTAATGCACGGATTAATGATTTACATTTAAATGCTTCTTTGATCTAATTAATTCTCTTTGTGGAAAGTTCTCCTTTAATTACAGTAATTCTTGAAGATTGTCATAAATCTTCGCAAAGGTCCAAATTTGGAAGTTATGTAACAAAATAATGATTCCATACTTCAAAAATAATGTTCTGCATAATGAGAGACATATTTATCCAATAATGATGAGATGCTGATGAGAAGAGCATATGGAGAACAATATTGCTGCAATGAGCAGTGACAGAAATGCCAATATATGTTTCAAGAAAAGAATACACACCAGAACGCCGACTTCTAAGCTTGAAATATAAACTGTTTTCATCAAACTGCCTGAACCTCAGCTCACTTCATTCCAGTTGGGTTCCTCTTTAGGAAAACGATCTTTTTTTGTTGATCCTCGTTAATATGGATGAGTTTCACCCTGACAAGCAGGAGGCACCCAAGCTACAAACAACTGGCACTGAGTCCCCAAAAGTTGAAACCAGCTGTTTCTTGACCCGTCACCAGTGCCAGCAGCAACTGGAAGCCTTGTAGAGGAGGCACCTTCCTGGCATTACAGTTACTTCAGTGGACATTAACAGACCAAAGTGACTGCAGAGATGTGTTCTGAATGGACATGGGTAGGAACAACCCCAAAATGGGCCACTGGATGCCTCGTCCCGACTGCATGCTCCTGTCACCTTTCACATGCCAGCACCAGTGTGACTTTGGGGGCTTGGTGGCTCAGCTGGGAGGGCTGGACCTCTCCTGGATGGGGAGGGGGGAGCAGCAGCCCTCTTTTGGGCACTGTTGGGAGCCCCATCTGTCTGACATGGCTGTGAGGCTCCAGCCCAGCAAGTGCAACCCTTATGCTTCAATGGACAAGCATGCCAGCTGTGCTGAGAGTTCACCATTGCAAATAAAATGTACACATACAAGCCCAAACTCACTAGAGGCAGCACATAAAAAACAAAAAAAAAGAAAACCAAAAGAAAGTAAAAAAGTAGTAACAAAAGAGCCAAAAGGAAAACCAATGGAGAAAGGTGCTAAGCATTCGGATGAGCTGCCATTGTGCCAGCAGAGCGTGCTCCAGGTTAAAAGATTCAACAGGACATGGGCCCAAGCACAGGAGGGAGATTGCAGGGAGGGCAGGGAGGTGTTACTCAGCAATAATAAAAAAAGCTGGTTGGAAGTGCTGCAATATATAGCATGATTTAAAATTTTTGTTTGACCTTCTAGGAAGATGCATGAATCAGATTTCTTTGAGTTTTCTCAATGAAGATGAAAGGAAAACCAGAGGCAACATCTAAAGAAGAAGTAATGTAATCTGGAGGAGATGGAGAAGGCACCTTGAAACCACCAGACACACCTTTCAAAGGGGACAAAAAGGGGACTGCAGACATGAGTTACCTGTCAGGACCCAGAACTCCCTCATCCCAGGCACACATGCACCCCATAGCAGCACCTCCACAAAATGAAAATGCAGCTGTGTGTTTCTGGAGAAACTTCACCAAGCAAGCCTGGGGACAGAAACTATCAAGCTTTGAAAGGATCTGGGAAGGGGAGGAATATATAAAAAAGGGATTGTACACCAAAGCAGAACCAGAGACACATGACTCAGGGATGAACATAAAAGGAGAAATGAAGACCAGGATGCAAAGTGACTTAGAATTAACCAAGAGATGCGGCAAACAATAAGAAGAGAGTCCATAAATACATTAGAAGGAAAACCAGGCCTGTTACAAAACAGGAGGAAGGCTGAATTCTTCGGTGCCTCATTTCACAGCAGCTAGCTGGGACCAGATAATGGGGGCATCTTTCACTTGACACACAGGATGTGCAAGTGCAGGTTGGACAGAGTAAGGGAAGAACAGAGCAAACACATCAGTCAGAAAAGTGGTTTCAAGTCAGCAGGAGCCACTGGAAATGTCCCTACAGTGCTTGGGGAGCCACCATCAATCATCTTTAAACCATTAACCACTGCTATGCAGATGCCAGAGAGGCCAGGTAAGGTCTAAGAGAAATCAAAAGACCAAACACAGCACCCAGTCTTACAAAGGAAAGTGGGAACAGAAAAGTCAGAGTACTTTTAATACCAAAGTTACTGGAGCACACTGCTAAAGGATTTCTAATCCTGTAAAAATAATGAGATTAGGAACAAAACACAACAAATGAGTGTATCAAAAAGTCATGTCAATTTAGAGTAATGTCTCTCTCTCTCTCTGACAGGGCATCTGTCCCAGCTGATAAAAAGGAAGTAGAGTAGTACAGATGACAGAGCCTATCTTTAGAAAGGCTTTTTAAACAGCCCCACGTGACTTTTTCATGAGTGAACTACAGAAATAGCTTACGTTATCATAAGAAAAAAAAAAGGGTGGGGGGGTGTGGGGGGAAAGGTGTACAAGTGATAAAAAAATTCCAAACCATAGCCTACCCAGCCTACAAAGTTATCAGCACCATGATGACAACCTGCAAAAACTTATTGATTTTGGGAATCACAGCCATTTGAGGATCCGTGGAAGATGGGAGAGTGCCTGATCCGTGCTTAGTATTACAGTAATGATGTTGGAACACACCACTGGCATCCTCACCTGACTTAAAGAAGAGCAAAGCTGTCCGAGAGAAAACCATATGTGTGCTAAATCTGACTACATTCCTGTAAGGGTAATGGCAGCAGGAGTGGGGACCTCAGAAGTGAAAAGTGCTGACTGAGGAAGATGTGTGTTAGCCAGTAGGAATGAAGCAGCATGAGGGTCTGATGAATTTCTGTAGGACATAAAGCTTGAGCTGTTCTGCCTTCTGCAGCACCAGGGAGAGATATACAGCCTATTATATTTAAGTTTGGGATTCATATTTTTTTGAAAAATATGCATTAAGGAGTGTCAAGAAGAGAGTAGGAAGAACAACAGTGGCTTTAGAAAATGTGACCAGTGGAAAAACATTTAAGGAGCTGGAGTTCTTTACTCTGGGAAAGGGAATAGAAAGAAGGGCTGATAAGAGCCTTGCAATACATTCAAGCTTCTTGCAGACAGAAAGTAATCAAGCATTTGCTAACAGTGGAGCAAGAACTTGATTGGCATCAAGTGGGATTTAGAGTAGACAGCATATCAACTGTAATGACAGTCAAGAAGAGGTTATCTATAGCTGTGTGGAGTCATCACAGGACATTTATGTACTGATACAAAAGCAGCAAGAAAATTCTCTGCTAGCAACTTTATAAAGCATAAGATATTAAAATTTTGTCTATTTTGCTACCCCTTCCACTTGGGTTGACAACCCTAAATTCACAAAAAGCATATATTTGCTTCTGTTTCAGAGCACCTGGATGCACAGTGTGACATTTTTATCTCCTGTTTATCTTAAATTTCTATGAGTCAATGAAATTCCTGGTTCTGTTTTGCTCTCTGAATGGGGGGCTTCACATAGCAATGAAACCCAGAATCACTGCCAATTCTGCTGCCCCACTTGCATGCAAGGTTTATGAAGAGTCTGACTGACCGAGTTCCCTGAAAATACCAGATCACCTTTTGGAGGTCGCAAGACCTAGAGAACCCCAAGGCTACCCTAAATTCTGAACAGGAGAAGAAAAATCAGGCCATCATAACACGTTTTGGCTCATTTTTTCCTGTCCTGCTGATCCAAGCAGTTTTCCCCAGGGGCAAACATGAATTTACCAGCAGAAGAAGGGAACTGCAGTTTCCCAATAATTTATCTTTTCAGGTCTCCAGGCATGGGGTGCAGCTGCTCTTGCACCCTTCCCTGCATTCAGAGTGAGGGTTGGCTCTGCCCCCTTATCCCCCACTGCCAGGATTCATCCACCAGCTCCAAAAGTAGGCTTGATTACAGCCACTGCCCACCACTCACGCCAGCTCCTGCAGATGGCTCCTGTCTGGAAGAGCTCATGTACACGAGCTGGCAAGCACACACCTCTCTGAGAGTGCTGGGTGTAACTGTAGAAATGCACTATTTAACCCAAACCTGACAGTTGTTCTATTCATTAAAAAACCCCAAGTGCCACCACAAAGAAAACCCAAAAGTTGAAAGCAGAACTCCTGAGAAACACAATAAACTGCTGCTTATAACAGATTTCAGCAAACACTCTGTTCATGAAAAAGCTTTAGACCGCACAAATATTGCATTGCAGGAAGGTAAGGGGAACCAGAAATAATACATAAATAACTTAATAAATCTGTATAGTGAGAAACAACAGGGAATTACAGGGAGGAGGCAGATGTGAGGAGGAGGAGAAGGAAATGAAGAAACCCATAATGGAGAATACAGCAACATCCCACAGATGCTGGTCATGAGAGAATTGCATAGAAACACACCCAACTTCAACCCCCTCTCAACATTTCACTGAAAATGTCTTGGCAAAAACCAAACCCCACAGCAAAACTGCTTGTAGTTTGATTACAACCAATTGATAAATATTTTATTCAGAAACTAAAAAGGCAAGAAACAGCCCTCAATGGCACAGGCTGATTTTCTGCAAAAAATGACTTTGATTACTTGGGTTACATTTACATGAGGTTTTGACCTTTCTAAATTGCTCTGGAGCCAAATGTTCACATGGGGCTCCCTGTGCACCATTCACTATTTAGAAGTTGTATTTAATGTCACAGAAGCTGAGTGTGCTTCAGGCATCACATCATTAAAGTTCATATTCTCTTATATTGAGCAGAAAATAGACCCAATTCAAACTTAAAAAAAAAAAGAAGTTACATGGGGTTGCTGACAGATGGCAGGTGTGCTACATTATCACACTACCCTCAGGCCAAAATACTGTATCACCTGTGAACAATATTTTTTGTTTCACACAGTACCTAAATAGACTGTGCTCCAGTGCTCCCAAGCCGGTGACCTGCCTAACCTCACAGAAACAAGAGAATCAGACAGACAAGGTGCAAATCAGAGCATCAAGCCCATCTCCTCCAAGGGCTTCTGACTCTCTCTGAACAGACATCACTCCAGCTCAGGTGATGCAAGAGCCCATGAAGTAAAAGAAAATTTGGACTGTGATTTCAAAATATCAACTCAACTTTTTTGATTTTTCTTACTAACTAGAATCCAGCAATGAAACCACTTGGTTTTTTGCTTTATTTTACTGAATAGCAATAGAAAAAGTAACAGAAAAAGTCACAAAAGGACTGTTCACTGATAAATTAAACCCTCCCCAGCTTATTACTTGCAAAAGGGATGTAGCAGTGTAATTTTTTTGTTTGGGTTTGTTTGGATTTTTTTTCAGTGACTGGATATTTTTCCCCCATTTTTATGGTTTGGAGGGAATTCACTGTTACGTTTTTGTAGCCTTTTTTCTAATCCAGTGTGGTTCAGCGATGAAAGGAAGAAAGACAGACGTTTTTCAGCCAGTTGCCTGATGCCTCTCTCAGCGGGCCACAGCCATTTCCAGTGTTCACCACTTCTCCTTCCCAGCAAGACACAAATCAGCCCTGTGGCTGCAAGCTCTGCTCCCAGCTCCCAGCCCTGGCACAGGCTCACAGGCATTGCTGCCCTGCAGCATGCTCAGCTTCAGCAGGTTTTCCATAAACCTCCCCAGGACTGAGCATTTTAAAAGCAATTTTTAAGGGCGTCATGAATAATTTCTTCTTGGAGGCAGACGTCTGACCTGGGTCATGCAAGGCAGCAATGGCTTCCCCCACAACACCCCAGAGCAGTGCTTGCATCACTAGCAGCTCCAGATGCTCCTCAGTGCTAGATTAAAATAATTGAGAAAACTCAAAAAATTCAGGCAGATGCAAAAGGAAGGAAGAAGTCACAGGCAGTGAAAAAAACACAGAGGAACCACCCTGAATTCATGCTGGGTTCTAGTTAAATAAAGGCAGCTCTGTGTGAGGAGAGCCATCATGCTGAGGCCTGGGGACAAAAGTGCTCCTACTTCATCTTCCTCTTTTCCTTTGGTTCCTTTCTGTACTAATACTAATTTTACATCTCATTTTTCAACTTTTTAAGAGTCTGATTCTGTAAGACTACTTGATGGTGAGGCATCACAGTGTTTTCAGTTGTAATAGCTTCTGTTTTTCTGAAATGGATAATTCATTTCATACTTAGATTTTACTCTCCTGGGCATTCAAGTCAGTTTTGAACATAAAACACATCCTGTAATATCAGGTAATAGACTTTCCAGTTTGGAGTTTCCTTCATCAGGAAACTGGCTCCCCAAACAAATTAAAATCTTGTGAGCCTAAACAACCAAACCCATGGCATCAGACAGACAGGTTTTTATACCTAAACTCTTCTGGGATCTCCATACTCCCCAGAGCTTAATTACCCACTGTCAAATACAAAAATACTGTTCAATTGGCACCAGAAGCTAGCCCCTGACGTGTGCTCCAGGTTACACTTTCACTGCAAAAACATTATCCCAGAATCCTCTGAAATTGCAGTTCAACATTTCCCCCCAAAAACTCAAATGCACATCCCAGCAGTCAGCCCTAACACCTCATAGACACCAGCTGTAAAATCATGTGTTGGACGCAAACCAAGATCTGAGGATGGTCTGGGATCAGGGACTTCTAGGAACAAACTAGTCAGAGTGGAAATGCACAAACAACAAATATATTTATGGTGGGTCCAGGCATCTGTAGAGTGATCTCACTTAAAATCAGCCAGAAAGCAGGATTCTCTTCCAGAGTCAGTCACACTTGGATTACACCTTTAGAACCATTTTAGTTACATGTTTCCAAAGCACGGGAAGCTCGTTCTCACCTCCCAATGTACACTAGTTAAGTCCTGAGGGTCCTTTGCACGATCAGCTCTATAAGGAATTAAGAGCAAGCTTTTGGTGCCTTCACGTAATATCCCAGTAAAGCCAAAATCTTTCACCATCTGTGCAGCTACACTAAACTACGAGGATTTGCAGACCAGCATCCAATACAGCCTGACAAAGAAAATAGCTATCTTTAAAGAGGCTCTAACCCTTTTTACCTATTAAACCCTGAAATGCTCCACATACAGCTCCACAGTAATTACATTATATACTCCTGACCCAGTGTTATACTGGATTATGCCGTCTCTGAAGATGGATGTCACCAGATCTGGCAATTCCTCTGCAATGTGCATGACCTTGGAGTTCAGACACATAGAAATGACAGCAGCACAGAGAGGACAGAAGGAGTTGAGGCAATTGGGGCAGACAGGTGGCCTAAAATGTCCCCACAAGACAGTGGTCAGAAAAAAGAAAAGGGGGAGGAGGTGAAAATAGAAAAGCAGAAAGTTGCAGTAATGCAGCTTAATCCCAAAAAAAAGTAAGAGTAAGAGGGAATGGACAAAGTCTTGCAGCAGAAAGAAGAAAAGCTCTTAGCTTTTAAATCACTAGGGTTTCAAAAAAGTAAGTCACATAAATCTAGGTTACTCAACGGAAAGTGAACATTTAAAATTATAATAAAAAATATATTCTGTATCAAGTTGATAATTTGAGAGGAGAAGTGCAGGTAATTAAGCTAGATGCTGCAATTCCCAAACTTCGGGACAAATTACTTTAAAACCAAAATTATTTCCTTCCCCACATACTTTTCTTTAAACATATCTTTGCTAAATGTTTGCTGGTATGTTTTAAAGGCTACAAACCACTATTTCCATGGCTACAATCCACCTTAATTTGAGGGAGAATGCTACAATTCAGAAACAAAGTGAAAGACTTTGATACCGGACTGCATTTGGAGTGCTGAGTTTCAAACTTGTTGCACGTGCTAATGACGCAAGTTCCCAAATCAGTGAAATAAGCCCATGAACTTGGCTTTTGCCATCTTTTCCTCCTGATACTGTGCAGGACCCTGTGCAAGACTCTCCGGCCAAGTGACAAAGGACTGCTGTGCATTGTATCTAATTATTATTTTATGCCAATCCATTTTCTTCTGTACCCTTCAGGTCACAGGATGTAAAATTCAACTTATTTACATTCCACATTATGTGGTAGTTTGGGTGGGAAAAAAAAAAGTAACTGGGTAACTGTCTCAACCTTACTGGAAAGATTTGTTCAAGAAGGCATTTATAATTTCAAAGTTTAACATATCAAACAACTTTGAAAACTTAGTGCACAATTCAACCTTCTCAGGAGCTAATAAACATGTAGGAAATACAGTTACTCCCTAGAGCATCATAAATGGTGACTCAACAACCACAAGCTTCTTCTAGAGCTATGGCTGATGCTAGATTAACAACAGAGTCACTTTTCACCTCTCCTTCCCCTCTTCTGCTCACTCTGCAGTCTGTTTTCTGTGGGGACACCAAATTCCATGCCAATATTCATAGGGCCATTACATCTGAACTAAAAAATGAATGAGGTAATCCACCCCCTCCCTGGATGTCATGAATGCTCCAGGGAAGTGGTACCCAGCAGCTGGGCTCCAACCCATTCTGCTCTCTGTCACCTTCACTACATGCATGTGTTTTACCACAGCTGGGGCCACAGAAACTTTACCCTCAAGAAATCATTGCTTTAAAGGTTTGCAAAGAAGCAAGAAACCAACTAACCCTTCTCCCAGCTCCGGAATGGCATTAATTATCCCTACAGCAGCAGCCACCACATTTTCTTTGAGAGCTACAGGCATGCAAACATGCCAAGAGCACCACCACGAAACCAGCACATCAGATACATGTTGGATCTTAATCAGGGAGCTCATCTTGCACACTGACTTCAGTGCTCCATGGTCCCCTGTCCAGCCCCCTTGTCTAAACCTGACTTGTATTTATGTCACCTGTTATTAAAATCCCACAATGCTGACATTTACATGTTCCCCATATGCCATTTATTGCATCAGTTCTCTAGCCTTACTGTTTAGGAAAATTTTCCCAAATGTCTGACCCAATTCTTCCTTCTTGAAATGTACTGAGTTCTCCTCACCCTGATGACAGTGGATGCAGAGAGTGGCTCTGCAGCTCTCAGATGGCTGCTGTTTGCCGCTCAGACCACTCTCTCCTCTGCCTCTTCTGGCAAGTCCTATTTTTAGTCCTCTCTCAGGCTCTTTCTTCTCTCCCCTATTCTCTTTACCATCAGTTCACCTCCTTCCAGAGCAATAGCATCCAAACCCTACTTTCAGCTGAAGATCAACTGTGCTTACTGATGCTGAACAGCTTGCAAGGACAGCTTTATGTCTGAAAACAATACTTCCCTTCATACCTCCAGCTAGCAGAGAGTTCAGTATTTTCACCATATTATGACAATTATCAACTTAGTTTTAACTTTTGATCCATTCATAATCCCAAGCTGTTTTCTCCACATTCCTGCCTAAGGATCTCCGTAGTGGATAAAAACCATCTTAGCTACATTATATTAAAAAAAAAGTGAAGAAAAAAACCCCACTTACTAGCTAGATATTATTTGATTTTTTTAAAAAATTTACACTTACAAAGTCCTTTCTCTTTTGTTAGGTATCATTCAAAAAATTAAAGCATTTACTACCGTACAAGATCTGGTTTCAGTGACAGGAGTGCACATGATTTATGTTAGAACAACTGCAGCTCCCTGTATCCAAAGTACATTCATGCCATGACACTCTCTTATTTATTAAAATATTACAGAGTACCAATTGGAAACATTTTGAATTTCTCCTATAACTTCCATTCACTGCTGTCATATGCACTCCAGTTCCTTGACAGGTCCTGGGAATATTAGAAATTTGGCCAGGCTGCCCCCCAGCATGTTTGCTGTAATGGTTTCACAGGAGCTGAGAACACCTTCCAAACAAGGCAGGAGCTCAGCATTCTTGTCCACTCTCAAGAGCCACAGGGCCATTAAGGCAACCCGAGTGGCATTGCTGGCAGTGTCGTAACTTATTAATAAATTGAGAGCAAGCTCACATCTGCTAGGAAAGGAAAGTCTAGTCTACCTCATTTTATGGTCTCTAGCTGAGCCAAGCACATTAAAATATGTATTACCTCTGTCTACCTGTCACTTCGTGTAACATGCTTAGGTGAACCCATGGCTGCAAGCCAGAGCCCAAACTGTGCCAACATAAGCAGTGCTTTTGGGGAAAAGTTATTTGCAACAGAAATGTCAGGCTCCTCTCAGTATGCTGGCAAACGTTTGCCTCAACCCTTACTGAACCAAAAGTTAAATGGTGAGGAAAAGACTGCAATTTCAGGTTAATCTGGGCATCATAATATGCTCATGAAATGAACTACATGCTCTGCCTTACCAGTGAAAAAATGGAGAAATCAAGAGAGATCGAGACTGATTCCTTTAACATGCATTTTAAGAACAATTTCGGTACTGGTTTCTCAAGACGGAACAAAACCCCAGCCTACATTACACCATCAAGGAGATCTTCTCTTCCTACCTCTGGTACTGACAGTAAATGTGCCATGGGGATGTGAAGCCAAGGAAGGGCTGACAGGCCAATATAAGATACTGCTTCATTCTGACCAAGTGGTAGACAATGGCTGGCATCCAGACAACTGAAAACTTGCAGAGAAGCTAGTTCAAGCTGGCTTAAGTGGATGCAAGTGTGGACTTGGATATTTAGGAGTTCTTAAGAAGAAAAGCAGCTTGCAATATTCCAGGGTGAGGTTCTGAGACTTTCTTTTTTGTCTAATCCATTAGTACTAAATAAGACCAGGAACATGGCAGGGTCATGTGTGCCCAGAACTGCATCTAAGCCTCAGAATTACAGTTGTAATTAATGCGTGTTCCAAGGCAGGGTGGGGGAGGAGGGGAGAAGAATCAACTGGAGGAAAAAAAAAAAAAAAGAAAACTGAAACCACCCAGAAAACCACTGCAGACTGAGCAAGTTAAGAGATCTCTTCTCTTGCTCACAAACAAGCACACAATCAAGGGCACAGCTTCCAAAACACATGCATTTGAGGTCCTTCCCTGTTTCACTCCATTTAGAATCTTTTACAGTCTTGCAAAAGTGTGCTGCCTTCAAAAAGATGAGGATTCTTTTTATTTCTTATTATTTCATCTGCAGTTCAGCACATTGCTTGACCTGCACAGACGTAACCTTAAGTGACACAGGTTCAAGTATGCAGCTTCACCATCCCTAAAGTGAGATGCATTTTATTAGGGCTTTTTCCCTTTTCCTCTTCCTCTGCTCACACTTCAGATCACAGGAAATGCCTGCTGTGAATTCTTGTCCAGCATTTTAAATAGCACATGAAGCACTTTCTGTCCAACGCCAGACAGTTTCCCATGGACTGTAAGCTCTCCAAGAACAAGAGGTGTAAATACCTTTGTTCCTCCTCAGTCAGTGGAAAGCAGCTGGGCCAGAGAGGGAGCCACTGCACCCACCCAGCACCCACTCAGGCCAGCAAGGCCAGAAGATACCATCAGCCACTTCACCACCCAGCTCCAGCTGTAACCAAAACTGGCAAGCACCCAAAAGCTTCCAATTTTTTATGAAGATCATTCGGTTATTTTTCAAGCTGTTGACTGTACCACCCTATACACCACAGCCATACATTCATCATGGTTGGTCACATGCAAGTAAGTGCAGACAGGCTGAATTATTAGCTTTTTGCAACAACCTCAGTGTTGTAACACCCAGAAGTCTCATAGGAAACAGTTTTGCAGCTTATTAAATTAAATACATTTTTGTGCACGGCAAGTTTTAATTGTCAAGGAAGATCATGTACAGCTATAAATCTATGAAATGTATTATAAATCACGCACATGTTCAAATTAGTTTAATTTTAATGGAGAAGATGATTCTCTGAGTTTATTCCTATAATACTGTGGCCATAGCAGTCTGTAAGGTACAGCAGGTCTACTACTGTGGCTGAATAAAAGGCAATTTAAAAACTCACATACAAGAAGGATAAATCCAAACTTCTCTAAGAGCAGAAACACCAACAAGCCATGATCACACATCTCTTTCAGACACTCTTCATAACAAAAAGGCTGGATTTTTGGTTTGGGTTTTGTGGGCTGGTTGGATTTTTTTGGTTTCCTTTGTGGCTTTGTTTTTTGGGTTTGGAGAGGTTTCTTGGTCTTTTTTTTGGTTTTGTTTGGCTCAAAAGATGGCTTATGTTATCATTCTGTGTCTCTCAGAGGATGACATCTGGTTACTGCAGAAAGCCATTTTTTGTTAGAAAGCAGACTTGTTAAGTCATGTATGCACCTAACAAGCTTAAGTCTGGCACACATCCCTTCCAACTCCTCTTCATTCAAACAAAATCTATATAGTGAAAAACCTGTGCCCTAGAAGAAAAAAAAAATGCTATATAGCTATTTTTAGAACAGACTGAATGTACTTGAATGAACAAACCTAAACTGAGTACCTAGGAAAATGGCAGAAAGGGAAGACTGATTCAGCCTGAACACTGTACTGTCTGTAACCATCTTTGCACTGTTACAAACTTCAGCAGTGTTGCCTGACCTGTACAACAGAATTTATGGGTACCCTGAGCAGATGCAGAACTATTTCCCAATGTATCATATTAGAAGCAAGAGGATTTGGAGTTTCCTTCAAACTGCAACACAAGGTATGACCTACACTCCGTGCCATGGGTTTTCTAACTTGTTTTAATTCACAGGTCTTTGCAGGCACAGGCAGTTTGCCGTTTGGGACAAGAGCAAAGCCAGTGCAAGGTATGTGGATGTCAGGGCCTCAGCCCAAATATTTCATTGTATGGATCTGCTTGTCTCAGGCCAATGCCACTCTCCTAATGAGGATATGAGAGAATGTTTCTCTCCCAGTTTATATTTATCCCTGGCCCAGGTGCTGTTTTCCAACAGAGAACACAAGCTTGCCCATGCTGAGGACTCTGAAACTGAAAGAATTTTCTCCCCTCCACATGTGCGAGATGGTAAAATGAATTCACAGAAACTGGTGTCACGTGCCAACGAACAAAGGCCTGGAGTTTTTGAATGTTCAAAACCAACATATATTTGTCCCTACGCTTATGTTCTGTATGTACTTTGCCTCACTGAAGCCTACAGCAAACAGCTGTCATTAACATTCACCCCTTCTGCTAACACTTTCCTTAATCCCTAACTGGCTTCCCAGCCTATAATTAAACTTTCCAGCTGCCACACTCAGAGATGGCACCAATATCCATCATTTTTTTTCTAAGCAGTCCTTAAAAAGCTCTTTTTCCAATTTCCAAGACCATGGACTAGAACCAAAGCCTCTTACCCTTACAGGTTTTAGGCTAAAAACCTTCCATTCACTTAAAAACTGTCTCATCTTTTACCAGGGAAATTAAATGGCCAAGTAGTATTATCTTAACAATTAAACTAATGCATTTTTATAGTGCCAATAGCTGGAATGCAAAGAGCTTGAAAACTGATGCATAAACACTGCACGTGTTTATACGTTTTGTATGTATGGAAAATATACTAGAAAGAGCTGTATAACCAACAGCACATACAAAGCCATTTTATTCAAGCCCAAAGTTTAAACAGGAACCTGAATTAAAATATTGAAAGGCCTAATATCTTACTTTAGATTGCAACAGTAAATTTGGGTTAGCACTTCAA
This sequence comes from Drymodes brunneopygia, assembly GCA_013400955.1. Taxonomy (NCBI): domain Eukaryota; kingdom Metazoa; phylum Chordata; class Aves; order Passeriformes; family Petroicidae; genus Drymodes; species Drymodes brunneopygia. Next base: position 57,402 of record VZTZ01014968.1, on the reverse strand, counting down.
TCTTGAAAATGTGTTTTCCACATTCATGTAAGAAATTACTTGAACAGCAGAGCTGGTTGACAACATTTCCGTCTGGCACTGTTCTTGCAGTGCTCAAGAGGACTTGATATTTTATAAGAAAATTACTGGCTTCACAGTTGTAAAAGGGAGAAGATTTCTGAAGCAAATGCTGTGTTTTTTGGTAACATGACATAATAAGACCCTGAGGAAGTTGAACAAAGCAGGTGAAGGCAGTGTAACACCCAGTGGACACACAGCATGGGGTTCAGAAGATCCATCATCCACAAGCCCTTCAGATCCAGTACAAGAAAAGACCCCCAAAACAGCCATAAAATGCTGTTATTTTTGTGAGCCCCAAATGTCTGGGACATCTGCTGAGCCTCTGAGTCCACAATGTTCCCCCAACCCAAACCTGAAAGCTGGAGAGACATGTACATCCTCCTCAATTCCAGAGCTCTGCAACTCTGCACACCAAAACCCAGGAGCCCATATCTGCAAATACTATCTGTTACAGAGTAAGGCAACATCTGCTTGACTGCTGAAGCACTATCACTGCAAACAGCAAGCAGGCTCCATTCACAGTACGATTGGCAAGTGACAGCTGGCAATCCTGACAGCCCACAGCCTGTAGCCTGCTGATGAAGACTCAGGGATGTTTGGGATCAGCCATCTCAATGCCTCCTCAACGTATTCAGGAGTCACAGCATGCTTTGGTTTTGCCTTTTGCCTCATGTGGCAGAGAAGAATTGAGTGCTAAGATGTAGCCTTCATGTTTATGAAACTGCAGGTTGGTTTCATAGGGGATGAGGCTGCAACGTTGCTGGAAGTTACCAGCCATTTAAACAAAGTGGGGGCACCTTCAGGAAAGGAATACACTGCTTTTCCATGTTATACTACTGGTTGAGGTGAACAATTTAACATTAAGGTTTTAATGGATTTCAATAATTCTGCAGGATTTATCAATTACTGTAAGGCTATTTTGGTAGGCTACCAGATTAATCATTCAGGTTTTGTCAAGTCTAAAAGCATCAATTCTCAGTGAAGAGATCACACCAGACAGGTGCAAAAATTCAAAGCCTGAACAGCTATGGCTTGTTCCCAGCAGCAAGGCAAGAAAGGTCAATATTCTAAGTGAAAATGAATACACTTTCAGTTTTCTCTAAACTATAGGTGAAACTTTTCTCCCTCCTTACATTAAACATATAATTTTGAAGATGGGTTTTGAAGAGTGCGTGTGACACTCTTAAGCTTCAAATACGTATGCGTTGAGAGGTTAGGGGAACATGAAAACAGTGTTTCATTGAAACCCATTTGTCATTTTTAATCACAGGATAACTCTAGAAGAGGTGTGACTGATGCAATTTAAATTTTCACCTGACAAACTGAATTATTCATCTTGGCAGCGCCTACGACAGAAGACCAAGCAGAGCAGTCAGTCAGTCACCAGCCCCAGGAGCTACTACAGAACATCCTTGAGAAGGGGAAGCCATGTCTTGCACCACCACAGGATAAAGTCCTGCTCCTTGCAGGCAGAGCAGCCACGAGGGCCCAGGACCTCGTCCTTGTCCCCACTGCCATTTCCTACCTTTTGTTTTCCAAAGCAGGGGAGGACCCTGGGCAGGGCCACTGATAAGAAATGCTGTGATTTGCAAGGAAGGTGACAGAAACAAAGCTGAGGGCTTTATCTTCACCTGGAGAGAACTGTGTGTTCTGTGCTTGTGGCTCTGACACAGAGGACTAAGGAGTCTGAGGAACTTTTTATTTGAATCTGAATGAAAACTTCACCTGTTGCCAGTCACTACTTCATTTGCCAGTGATGAGACCTGGGGGAATGGCCTGAAGCTGTGTCAGGGGAGGTTTAGGTTAGATATTAGAAAAAGGTTCACCCAGAAGGTGGTTGGGCACTGGAATGGGCTCACCAGAGAGGTGGTCACAGCACTAATTCTGGCAGAGTTCAAGGAGTGTTTGGGCAATACTGTCAGGCACATGGTCCGATGATCAGGGTGTCCTGTTCAGGGCCAGGAAATGGACTTGATGATCCTTGAAGGTGCCTTCCAATTCAGCTTATTCAGTGAGTCTGTGAAATACTCCAAGCTCACATTAAGTTTTCAAGGAATTGCCTTTTTCTAACGGAATGAACTTGTCATCATGCCTCGCCTGGAAGATACCACGCATTTTGCAGACCTGCTATCTTAAGCAACACTATATATTACTCTTATGTCCTAATTTTGTACCTCTCTAGTATTAGTGATCAATAGTTTCCTCATTGCATGCCTAACCACATTTGAGGAAGAAATAAAGTACTAAAAATTTCTACAGAATTAATTAAAATGGGGTTTCCATACATCACAACTTCAGAATAGCAGGTTAGGAGTAGGCTATCCAAGGTCTTAAAATGAAGAATAAGTGCAACCAGAAAGCAGGATTCCTTGCCTGGAAATGTAAAGATGTTGGGTTTAAAGATGAGATTAGTCAAAGAGTGAATTCTGCTCAGCCCACATCTCTAGTATGTTTTTAAATAGGAAATAATTCCATTCATTACGTAAACTCTTATTCAGACTCTTGTTAATGTTTGTGCTACCCCTTCTGAATTTCTGGACAGTTTCTTTCAGGCTCAGCAGCCAACACTCAATTAAGAAATATTTAACAACTAGTGTTTTTTAAACAACATCACGTTTGCAGAAATAATTGCATATCACATCTATTTTACAAAATCAAAATACAGCCAGTGGAAACCAGATACAAAACACATGCCTTCAGCTGAGCTAGTTCTGTTTAGAAAATGAACAGACAATGTATTTCCTTGGCTGAGACCTTGATCTGTTTGCCAAAACCCGTCCTGCAGAGCTTTTTCTTCTTACAACAACATTCCAGGCGCAGAGGACACTATCAAGGAAGCACACTCACAGTTCTGCAGGTTAGGAACAATGATAACCTTGGCATGCCTTAAAAGAAAGGTAGCAAAGCATTTTCAGTAAAGTACATAATGCAGTAGGTAATTAATGTATCTGTTTTATCCCTTTATAACTGCTCGGAAGCCAGAGAGAGATAGGTATCTTCTTATGCAATTAGAAAGTTTATAACATAATGCTTTGTTGCTGCATCTTCTAGTACATGCCAGCACATTTTTACTTAGGAAGAAGTAAAAAAGCACAGCAAGATTTCCTACAAATCTATGGAGATATCAAACACTCGTATCTATTTCCACAGACTGGTTAAAAAAAGGAGGCATAACTACAGTGACAGTGTTCTTCAAAGCACCATCATAGGATCAGAAGGTCACGAAGGGCATCTTTTTTCATACCAGTTATTTTGCTTTTAGATAGAAGAAACACTGGCTGGAGTTAGAAAGGGGCGCTTCAGATGATGGAAAATGTAGGATGCAGGGGGACAGGAAAATAAACTGCAATAACCAAACTTCTACTGGGGTGAGGGGCAAGGTGATTCAGAACAACAAGGGACGGGTAAAATACAGTGATCATGTCTGCACAGTAGATAGGTAAAAACAAAATTAGAGCTCGAGAGGGAGGAAAACCAAAGCCAGGTAAAGAGTTTGCTTTAATACAGACATTCCTGTCACAGCGGCTGCTGATATCCTTCTGGTCAGTGTAACCATCGTGCTCCCATGGGTAACCCCAAAACCATGCAGTTTGCCCTGTACTGACAAGAGATATTTTATGTCTGTTCCTACAGCACAGCAATGGGAAGTTGGTAAAAATTTAAAAAGAAGGAACTTCTTTTATTTTTCAGCTCTGCATCTTTAATTCAATCACTGTCCCCTAGGGCTGAGAAAAAGACTGGCTTTACTGCTCTGCATTATCATGTTAGCAGAGAAGCTACACAGAAAAATATTACTAGTTTATTTATGATGCAAGTGTAAGAAAAACAGTTTCAGGTTCACGCAATGAAGAATAAGTCAAGAAATCTAAGCCCCAGAAGTAGCAGATGAGGATAGAACACTTTCAAACCTTAAGTGTGAAATTCTGTGTGGTTGGGCTTCACAAACACTGTGGTCAATGGGTAACAGATCAGAAGTAACCTTAGCACCAACACATAGAAGAGTAAGGTCAGCTTTTCAAGTAAATTTAGTTTAGCTTTCAAGTAATTTAGTTATATCAGCATTTTACCATCATAATAATTGTGTGGCATATTTAGTTATGTGCAAATAAAAGTAGGTGCACTGTTTATGCAGACAGAAAGCCTGGCTGAATATATTTAAATATATTGATGAAGGAAGTGGGCGCTGTCTTTTCTCCCTATCTTGGAAAATCAGTGAAGGCAGAAGCATCTGCTGGCTCTGTTTCTCCAACCCAGGAGCAAAGGGATTCCCAAGATCAGGAGAAAGTGAGACAAATCAGCAATTCTCTATTTCTTGAGAGTGTAATGAAACAGGATGGCATGAAAAGTGGCTGTGGGTGGTGGTTTGTTGTTTTTGGTATTTTTTTTTCCAAAATATCTGCTATAACCGATGAATAGATGATTATAATTCACAAATAGGAGTAGTGGCACTGATGGCAGGACTGAACACAGAAAGCAAACCAGCATCAATACCACCTCTGAACTGGCACAGAGTCTGTCCCCAACCTCTGTTTGCTGCACTTAGCACACTACCCCTGCAAGCAATTGATGAAACCCCAACAGTGTGCTGGCACAGTATTAAAGGATCCTCCTAATTGCCATGCCTCAAATTCCAGCTCTAAGCCTGCTAAGAGAAAGTCTGCAAAACTCTTTAATAAATCATAGAAATCAGAGATGGAAATTAGGTCATGTCACCCACGCCTCCTATCTGCACTGTGAGTTTGTTACCCATACAGTGCTGCGGAGTGCTCTGTCTCGACAACTCCTAAATGATTCAAGTGCTGAGGTCTCTCCCAATTCCCCAGGCAGGCTGTTACACAGCACAGTGAACATCACCATCCATAGGCTTTTCACTGACCAGCCTCATCTTCTCCATACCAATTTTGCCTCTGTCCCATTTTGTTCTGTTCCTATTTATATCTTTCTCCAACTCCCCCCAAATCTGCTCTTGATGCTACCTCAACCACTATCTGGCAAAAATTGTTGCTCAGGAAACGTTCTTCTGCTTCTCCTGTAATATTGCTGTAGTGTGCTGCTATTTTTAGGAGAAAAAAGGAGGTGGTAAGCGAATGAAAGGCTGCCAGCTCCAGCTGTACAAGAATAATGCTCCAGTGCAGTGGAAACTACATTACAGAGTTTCTCTTCAGGCACATATAATTGACCAAAACCTTAGTCTTCTGGAATGAGCTAAATGGGAAAGACAGAAGAAATGGAAAAGACAAATTCCAAGGATAAAAAAACCCCTTGTCATGTCATTTCACCTTTCAACCCCACAGCAGGGCTCCTCCTTCCAGGGCTGCTCTTGAGATTTCACAACAGCACTTGCCTAGTGAGACACATGATTAAAGTAGCCATGTACTGCCATTATCCTAGAATAGTTTAGGTTGGAAGGGACTTTAAAACTCATCTAGCTCCCACATCCCTGCCATGGACAGGAGCATCTTCCACTAGACCAGGCTGCTTACAGTCCCCTCAAACCTGGCCTTGAACACCTGGCCTTTGGCAATGCTTTCAGGTACACAGTATGATTCTTGGGGTGTTCTGCACAGGTCCAGGAGTTGAACTTCATGATCCTCGATGGGCCCCTTCCAACTTGGTATATTCTATGATTCTATGACTTTCAGGGATGGGGTATCCACAACTTCTCTGGAAAACCTGGCTATCCCACCTTGTCCTATCACTACATGCTTGTGTAAAAAGTCTCTCCTTCTGTAAGCCCCCTTCAACTGAAATGTCCCAATGCAGTCTTCCCAGAGCCTTCTCTTCTCCAGGCTGAACAATCCCAGTTCTTTTAGTCTGTCTTCACAGCAGAAGTGCTCCAGCACTCTGATCACATTTGTGGCCCTCCTCTGTACCTGCTCCAACAGGTCTCCACTTTGCTGGGGTCCCACAGCTGGAAGCAATATTCCAGGTGAGGTCTCAGGAGAGCGGAGTAGAGATAACCACATTCCTCAGCCAGCTGGCCACATTGCTTCTGATGAAGCCCAGGATGCTGTTGGCTTTTTGGGCTGTGAGCATGCCTTGCTGAGTCATGTTGAGCTTCTCTTCCACAAACACTCCACAAAAAGTCTTTCTCCCCAGGGCTGCTCTCAATCCATCTCTCAGCCTGTATTTGAGCTTGGCTTTGTCCTGACCCATGTGCAGGGCCTTGCACTTGACCTTGTTGAACTTCAACGAGGTTCACCTCTCAAGACTGTCAAGGTCCCTCTGAATGCCATCCCTTCCCTCCAGCATGTCAGCCACACCAAAGTGCTTGGTGGTGTCAGCAAACTGTGCAATCCTTACCAAATGATCAATTAAGAAACCTGCTCACAAGAAGCCACTGTGCCTTGGGCCTGCCCGTCAAGCAGAAGTGAGACCCGTGTTTTATGCCTGCTTTAAGACAAAGTGACATGCTGACCTCCCAAAAGGTAGCTGCCCATCATTCCCCAACATCCCTGGCCAATGCCTGTGCCAGATGCCCCATACAAAGGGCTCTGTGCAACCAGTGCCTAGACTACCAAGACCATCTGGCTGAACTAAAAGACTCTGCCTTCCTGAGAACACACTTTTATACATCACCCAGTGCCTTTACCTGTATCAAACCTCATATTTACTGATATGCAAGGTTAGGAACTGCTGCTAGGAAGAAACTAAAGGTACCAGGTTTCTTGCTACAGATAATTCTCACAGGCAAGCAGTGCTGCTTCTCTTTCTATATATGCATTTGTCCATGTATGGACTCCAGTGCATCTGTGGGGCACCTTCAGCAATCACACCATGCTGGGAGCAGAGGGGCTAAGCTCTGGCTGCCCCAACAGTTGCTCTGCAACAGCAGTAATTTAATTGAAAGAAAACAGCAATAAATACAGTGCACCTAGTGAAGTAATAATTTCCAGAGTCCTTAGAAAGATCACAGCTTCCTGACCTAAGCTACGGTTTCGTTGGGTCAGATTTTGATGTCTCCATCTAGACCAAACTAAGCCTTGCTTCAGAACCAGGCTTACTGATTTCCGTGGGAAGACTGGCAGATTAAGATACTCCCTGACATGAGTCAGGGTGCAAGAACAGGTCTCTCAGTTAGTATAAACATATGTTTCCTAGGTCTGGAAGAGCTGGGTTTGTTTTTTTTTTTCTTCTTCTTCTGTTCTTCACAGCCTGTTTACATTTGCTGGCTTATTAAACAATATTTTATTTGCAGCCAGTATATCCTAGGAAACCGGAGGTGTTACACATAATTGCCCTCAGATTCATAAGAACTAAACAATGTAACCTCCACCACCAGGAGTCCCTCTGCTCCATTGCTACCAGCAGTGTCAGATTCCCTGGCTGCCGTGAGTGGTGTCACCTCCTGCCACCAGGGAAATGGCTGTTGGTGCACCCCAGCATGTGGCTGCCTCCCAGGATTTACTCACCTCCTCCCAGGAGGTGGAGAGTGCTGTGACTGAGCCACTGCAAGGGATGAAGCTCTGGGGATGAGGAATATGAAGGAATAATCCCAAATGAGGAGGAGGAGAAGCAGGGCAGGTACCTGGCCACTTTCTTGGGTGATGGGAAGAAGGGACAGTGCCAGAGGATCTGGTTCCAGTAGGGATTCCACCACCAAGGAGCCAAAAGACAGGGGGACCCAGGCAGTGACTGCAGACAGGGAAAGGGGACATGCAGGGGGAGCGATAGGCAAGAGCCTGGCTGGAGGAGCAGGACACAACTACAGAGCAGGAGAAAACCACATGCATAAGTATGTAGCTTGTCCTGGTCTGACATGGGCCAGGGACAGGTGTTTTCCCTACCTCTCTTCCATGAACATCCCACTGTTCATCATCAGGGCTCCAAACAAAAGCCCACCAGGGTCAGCTGTTGCCACCTCAAATTATTCCCTCACTTGTTACCTGCAGCCCATCTGGGAACAAAATCTAAACCATATTTTAGGAAAAAGGCTGCAGTAAAAGCCAGGCAATAGGCACATGCTACACCTTGGTGGTCCCAATCTTAACACAGCCCAGAACTAGAATCATCAACCATTCTCTATTCACACAGGAACTTTCTTGTGCAAAGTCTCACCTAATAGAGCAACGGTGTGACTGCTTCCTCCTGTCCCATTTGCCAATAAACATCTGTTTCATACAAAGACACATGTACATGAGCAGGTATCCAAAATTGTATCCTGCTTTTTTCTTTTCACATTCCCTTCCCCTTCCTGAAAATATTTTTTTATATTCACATATGCTTTCCATTTATTCTAGCCCTTTATCCCTGACACATGCTCCGAGTCCCCAGTTTCCACATTCTTCTTTAACCCTCTAAACGGAAAGACTTTTCTCAGTGGGATCAAACATCTGGTGGGTGATCCTCATGCAGATTTCAGTACTCCTTTTGTTTCTCAGCTTGCCAACAGATCAGTTTTGATAGATACTGAAGCCACTGAAAAGGATTTTCTGTCTGTGGCACACAAAATATTTCCAAGATCTATAAAAAAAAGGTTAAAAATTGAAGAGGTCTATGTAGAAAAGCTTCCCTGCCCTCACTGTTTTTTTTTTTTTTTTCAGTTCTTAAACTTTCATTTATGTAATACCCTTTCATGTACTGCATCCCATAGGATGCAAATAGATTCACAATTTAATAGATTATTATTTCCTTTTTGCTTTCATCCACTTTATTCAAGAACAGCCAGCTCTGCTGATACAAAGACCAAGTAAAATTAAAAGGTTTCATTTTTCTCCAGAGACAAAAAGCTGACAATTACTCAAATTGCATTATATCAATTACTCTGGAAGGGTGCAGGAGAAACTGATTTTGCTGTCTATACAGCACCGTGTCTCAGATTAACTCAGTTGTCCCAAATACTGACCCATTTCTGCTTTTTCAGAGGTACTCAGTCCTCAGCAATCCTCCCGAGCTTCCTATGCACTGGCGGTGATGGTGACAGCAATTGAGAATGGCAGGGGAGGAAGCAAAGGGCCTGTAGGTTTTTCCTCTTACCAAAGCCAAGAAAAGTGCTTATGCTCCTCTTCTCCACTACCTGGGCTGTTCACTTCAAGAAATGGAAATCTTCCCAAAGAAAACAAGCCTTTCTCTTTGGGTGTTTCTAGCCAGCTATTCAGAGAGGAAGTGCTATGTGTCCATATACTCATTCAGACTTGGACCGTTCCCCAGCCATTATAAATGGCTAACACTGGAGATTGAAAATTTAGAGAAACATGCTATAAAAGCTAGCTAATCTATCATTCTTCCAGTGGCTCATCTCTTTTAAAGACTTGTTTATGCTACTGACTCAAACTGCTTAGTGATGCTTATTTAAGTCTAGTTCTGGGTAACACTCTTATACTCTACAACTTTTGTAGCAAATAAAAACAATCCATCACGATTCTCCAGAATAAACATTTTTTCAGTCTAATTTTCAGCTTAGTTGACAGCAATCATATTTTTCAGTTATATGCATGCATTTATACTCACTTGATTAGAGAGAAATTTTGTTTGAACAAAACACTTTGAACATTCAAACACTGCAGTCATAACATATTTCCTGCAAAAATGTGATAAATAAGATGCTAAACCACAAAGTCCAAGGGCCATACTATACACATAAAAAAAACACAGTCCTGCAGACTCACAACAGCCCTTCCTGCATGGACTGACCCTTTGTTTTCAAAGCTCTACAAATATTAAACATGCACAGAACATAGATTCTCACCCAAGAATGTATTTTGATGTGACAAAGTCACATAGTTTCACACTTTTGTGTTGAAAATGTCGGAGCCCAAGAAATAAAGCTGATGCTTCATCTCATGAGAGACAAGAAGTCTTTTATAACCACTTATAAATGGTTTGACGTTTTCCCTCGGACAACAAGCAACCATTTACTGGTACATGAGATTTCCATGAAACAAGTCTGAATGTCACCCACCGTGAATAACACATTTAACACATTTCAAGAACTTTCTGTTAACTCAAGATCACGCCTGAAATACAAAGAAGTGACATTTTACGTATTTTAAGAAAACAATCATGCATAACCCCCACGGAACTCACAACCATGCATCAAACAACAAATATAACAAACATAGGTGCAACAACGTTGCTGTGGGACAAATCTACTATCTCCTACCCCACCCCGGATTTCAAAGAAAAATCTCTGAATAGCAATTCTTTCTCATCAAAGGCTCAATATTCAGCAGGTTTCTGCTACAGACAAGAACAGATTTCACCCTGATTAAATGAAAAATTATATAAGTTGTTGTAGCTTCACCTTCACTTGCTCCTTCTCGGAAGAGAGAACAAAATCCCAACCCAAACCAGCCCTCTCCAGTTTTGGTGCAGCTCTCCAGCAGTAAGACACAGCCCTACCCAGTGAGGAGCCGCCAAGGCGGAGGCGCAGGGGGAGGCTGGGGATGGGTGCCACACCCTGCGCCCCCCCCTCCCCCGCTGCTCCTTCTCAAGGCTAAACCTGCCCACCGCAGCAGCGGGCTCCCATGGGATGAGCTCCCGATGCGCATCCGCCCAGCTCCTCCTCATATGGGGAAAGCCTTCAGGGAGAAAAGGCCATCAGCTGCACCACTAACAGAGGGATGCGACTGCAGGCAATTAGTCTGGGGAGAGGCCGGGGCTGCACTGGTCTGAAGAAACAGAACCCGATGTGTTTTGTGTTCTCTGCTGCAGCAAGCAGCTCTGCAGCGTGCCAGCAGCTCAAGGAGCCTTCCTGTTCATGCAATGCCGAAAGGAATAAACTTCCAGCAGCTCTTACCCCAATGCGGTGCTCTCAGGCTCTCCTCTCCTCTCCTCCCCTGATTGCCATGCAGGTCTTCCCATCACATTAGAGCTGAAACTTTCCAACCCAAGGAGACCAGTAGAGCAGTATTTGCCTATACTGTATTATGCATGTACACACTCAGAGGTGCAGCAAGACCAGTGAATTTAACAACATCAGTAATGCAGCATGATGATCTTGACCTTTTAATACTCTATGAAAGGACTCTTCTCCATAGATTTAGAGAAAAAGCATACATTCAATCACATCTGACCTTTACTGGTCAAAGCCTTACGTAGCTTGCTTATATTCTTCTTTTTAATGGGATTTAATTATACTTGCTTTCTTTATACAAACCTTTCAGTTTTCTATGGACAGAGACAATTGCTGACAACACTAAATCTAAAACAAAAAGGTAGCAGTCAGCTCACCAGGCTGTGAAAGGATGGATGCACATGGGACACACCTAATCCAGAGCTCTTTTTTTTTTTTTTAGCAAGCGGCCTCTGACTTGCAATCATTTTAACAGAAAGACCTCAAACGTTGTAAGTAGTTTCCCTTCAACTTCGAAGCAACGTGCATGTTCAGTGGAGGAAATACTTTCCATCTCTGCCTCAAACAGGGGCACACGCCGGAGAACAGTGGTGAGAGTAACAACCGCCTTGACCCAGCACTTTCCTCCTCCAGCATAGCCCCAAGAGAAATTAAGACAGCGCAAGGCCAGACGGAGATGCTTTGCTATTGCGATCACCATAGAAGTGCGAGTTTTTAAGCTTCTCGCAATATGTGATGAAGTTTCGCCTCTGAATGTAAAGTGGGACAACCGAAAAAGACAAAATCCTATCCCACCCACC
>VZTZ01014968.1:0-38304 GCA_013400955.1 Drymodes brunneopygia | reverse complement strand
GGGGGGGGGTGGATGGGGGAAGGCAGCACCAAAACAAACCATCATCTTCAACTCACAGCTTTAAACTGACCACATTTCACTCACCCAAATGACAAATGTTATGTGTCTGTCTCCTAGGCACTGAAAAATACCCAAGAAAGGCATCTCAGCCTCTCACCTTTTGAAAAGCTTTTTACACATCCCCAGTAATGAGTATCATGAACAGCCTCTTGCAGTGCAAATGTTTAATTTATCACACATCCCTTGAAACAATAATTTTAGGACTGGGTTTACTCGGTCACCACCAGGCGCTGCTCCCAGCCAGCCTGTGTGCAAACATCTGTCCAGCTGCTCCCACAGAAACGCATGCATGGCCCAAAGTTGCCAAGCAACACCCTCGATGCCTTAAGCATCAGGCCAGCTCGCCTGCTCTAAAAAAGTTACTTGGAAAAATAGGCTGATAGGAATGCACAAGCTTACATAAGGATCCTGCATTTAGAAGAAGAGATGCTCTGCTGCTTTCCCAGAAAATTTTTGGGTGCACAATTTGTTCTTGGTAGAAAAATAAATGTAGTAATTCCTGTCACCACCTCAAAAAAAAAAAAAAATAAAAAAAAGGCAAAAAATTTGTGTTCTGAAGTCTCTTAGGATGAAACTAAAATCTGAACAAATATTCAGGCTGAAAGGTCTATTTCCTGGGCAAAAATGCACAAAGCACACACTGCCTTTCCGTTCCTTTCCAAAATGCAGGAATAAGCAAACATCCATTCAGTGTACCTGGGGGCTGACACAGCACCACTGGTGACAAAGTCAGGCACATGTCAGTGGTTTCAAATACATAATTAAAATAATGTATTTACAAAGAGCCTGTGAACCAAAGAGTTCCAGGCTACAGTCTTCTCCACATTTGAACTCATTTTGCTCAAACTTCAGTAAAATTATTTCCAAGGCTCTCTTTACCACACCAATCAGAGCGACCAAGCACCCGCACTTTTCAGGGTTTTAATGTAGCTCCTCTCTCAAAACAAAGTAACAAACAGAAAAAGGGGGACTGGATTCTCTGTTTCAAGGAAAAATCATGTCAGTAATGTCACGGCTCACAAAAAGAGCTGGTCCTCAGTTTCTGAGCTTCCCTGCACTACTCTGATGAGGCCATGGTGATGGATTCCATCACTGCAATTTGGCATCTTGACCTATCTGCTTAGGACGAATTTGCAATTGCCATTGCACCTGTTAACATACACCACAAACAATCCTTTCTCAACCAAAGTGATCAGGCCTTGCTGATGCTTGAGGTGCCTGACAAGGGCAGTAAGGCTGGAAAAGGAGTATTTTCAATTTAAGACGTTGTTTTCTCCTTACAAGACACACAGTGTAAGAAATAATGAAACCTACAGATATTTTCTCAAAGGAAAAACACAGTGGTATTGATACAAAGCATTACATTTACACAATATGCAGCCCACAGTTGTTGCCTTTGAAATTGCAAGAAAATTCTATAATTCAATTAGTTTGGAATAAAATGTCCCAAACTCCTCCAATTCTGACTTTGTTATTGAGTCCATTCCTGGAGTTTTGGGCCATTTTGCTGCTGTTTGTACAGCAGCTAATCTATACTCTAAGAGTTATTTTTGGCAGACGAAAGAAGTTAGAAAGAAACACAAGCAAGCAAGATAAATGAACTCATAAAATAGCCTTCAGAGAGTTCAGATGACTTCAAAGAGTTGCTCTCCTAACTTCCTTTCACATTTCGGGGAGAAAAATTGGAAAGACGAAAATGAAATATGGGAAAGGTTGCATTCATAAGGTTTTATTACTGCTCCTTGTCCTCCACACTCCATCATTACCCCACCAAGCTCAGTGCTCTGAGCACCCCTCTGGATGTTCCTGCGAGGCAGGAAGGAGCATATGCCCTGTCTGTGTGCATGCTGACAGGCAGCACTGCTCACGCTGACCGTCTATCACAACACACGCCGCGGTTAATCAAACAGGATACCTGCCTGCTAGGGCCACACAGGGCCGAGCTCACGCCAAAACAAAACATGTCCCTCAGAGAGAGAAGCTTTTTCTCTCTAGATTATCCATCCTAGACCACCATGGCTACACCACCACCGCTCCTCTTTATTTCTCACACCACTACACAGGGTGGATTTGAGTGCTTAGCATCAAAGATGCTGTGGGCAGTGTCCTGTGGTGCAGAGCCTCCATGTCTTTCCCTGCGCCAGCCACCCTCTGCTTTGCATTAAGCAATACGAAGTCTTGCTTTATTTTCCTTTGTGGGGGATTCTGCCACGCTTTGAAGGAACCTGAAAGTGATTATACAGATGAATGATGAAACATGAGCTCTTGTTCTCATGTTCCACTCAAGCAAAAAGGCAAGAGATGGAGTGACTTATTCTTGGAGAACTCAGCCTTGAGTATCCACCACAGTTGTGATGATGCCTTTCTTGGGGTGCAAGAGTGCCAAATCCCTTCAGAGGGCAAGATTGTTTTTGTGCAGTACTCTGAAAAGACCTCCAAAAAGAAAGTGATCTCATGTCATCAGTAAATTCCTCACTGGCAAGTTTTCAGTTTGTTTTCCTTTCCCCTGTTTTTAATGAGCAGCAAATAATAATGATAATAATAAAAAAAACAACAATAATAATAATTTTAAACCCTAACTTTTACTGAACAGTGCTTGGAATAACATGACAAAAGGTCTAGCCTTTGAGAGAAATTAATCTTCTATACTCCACAACACCCACGAAATCAAATACTCTGACGTATGTCCACTGTGATGATTAAAGTAAGGACTTCAGAAGTTAAGCTCCCCAATGATGAATTTCCAAAGTAAACCAAAGCAAAATTTTGTATTTATGTAATTGACTGTGATCTTGAAATGCATGTGAATTACAAGATCTCTTGCAAAAGCTGCATCATAAATGCGGATATATTATTCACTTACCGTCTTCAAAGCTTCTCTAAAGTTAAAATTATATTCCCTATTATTTATCAATTTTATTTAGGCTAATCAAATAAAATTTTCATGTTGCAACTTCCCAGACATCCCATTAGGTGTCTAAAGTTTGTATAGAATTCATCAGTCAATGAACGTACCAAAGCAATGTTCACCAGGCAACTACAGCATCTGAAAAACTCACCATAAAACAGCAGTTACAATGCATTATGTACATGCAAACTGAGCTATTATGGTAAGATAATGTAGCATGTTATATCTTACTTTCTTATCTTTGAAGTCCTTAATACCCTCAGCTTCTCTACCAGGAGTACAGCAACTGCTGTTAACCACTTCTTGTTACCTCTTTTAGTGCCTGAAACCTATAAAACACTTAGATGGTGTAGGGAAAAGTTCAGTTGTTTTTGCTTACTTACAAAAGAAAGTGATAAAAAATTTAGAGATTTTTGAAATGCCTACAGCAGCGTAAGACTTACCAAGTTAAAGAATAAGGAATATTTTGGGTACAATTTACTTAGCCCACAGAAAGTCGTTATAGCAATACTTAGGCATTCACAAATATCTGAGAGCTTTACATATGGGGAACCCCTGTGTACAAAGATGTCACATTTGAAGCAGAGTGAGAGAGAGAAACAACAGCTACTTGCAACCATGCAGCCAAGCTGAACTTGCACAATCCCAGGGAGCACCTCCACCTTCCAGAGACCTGCAGTGGGAACTCATCTCCAGTCACTGCACACAAGAGCAAGGGGGCTGGAGAGGTGAGGAACACAGCCAGTGTCCTGGGTACCTGACCAAATACATGCCTGAGCATGACTCCAGAGGATACCAGGATCACATCACTAGAAGACTACATCTGAAGTATCAGGTTTGCTATGAAGGACCAACAATGAATCTGGCCTGAGAATTCTAGGTTCTGTGGAACAGATGACATGAAAATACTAACAGGTGGAGCAGACTAAAACCAGCCTGAAATTTTTACCAGAGAAAGTATTTTGAAAGTATTACAATGTAGCAATAATATAATTTTCAACTGTATTGTATATTCTCTCTCACAAATTTCCAGTGTTCCTATGCTTGTTTCTACAACAGGTTGTCTTTATACACATATATTTGGGGAAATAACAAAAAATACCAGGTCTTTTTGATAATTTCAATTCCCTCTTCTTCCACCCACCTAGATCTGTATATCTCCATTTTGCTTAAGCCTTATTGTTCCGAAGAGCAGTAAAGTAACTTGCGGAAGGGAAGCTGAGTGTTCTAACAGCCTGTTACCGGAATGAGAAAATTAAACATGGAAAGGAGAGGTGGTAAGAATCACACTGAGTCATGTGATATTTCTTAAATCACCACAAAAATAAGTTTAAAAAAAATTTAGTTAATAACAGCATTACATATCTCAGAATCCTTAGCAGACAGCCAATATTTGGACCTGCTCTTATTCAGGCTTCTTATACCTCTACAGACTAATCTTCTCTTTATTTTTGTGGTCTTCTTTGTACTATGATAAAGTTTACTTTCTAGCATAGAAGAAAATCAAATTAATCATGGCAAGGAGAATGAGAAAAAAAAAATCAAGACATTTTGTCCAAGTATTCACTATTACACTAAGAATGCATCCACCTGTTCTAACATCTATTATGTTTTCTAGTAAGTGATTTTATGAAGTGCTATCCTCAAGTTATTATAAGCAATAGAAGGATATTAAGAAAAATTTCTTGACTGAAAAAGATGACAAGCACTGGAGCAGGCTGTCCAGTGAAGTTGTGGAATCACCATCTCTGTAAGTGTTAAAAAAAATGTAGATATGGGAGTTGTGGACATGGTTTAGTGGTGAATCTGGAAGAGCTGGGTTATTGTTTGGACTTGATGGTCTTAGAAGTGTCTTCCAATCGTAATAATTCCATGATTTTCACGACCAGAATCAGAGCAAGCAGTTTGGTTAAACAAACAGGTTTCAAATCTGATTGAAAGCTGCACTGACTCTGAGCGCATTGCTGAGAGGAAAGGAGGGGTCAGACAGAAGCAGCCCTGCTTCCTCCATACCATTTCCTAATGCATACTCTGCTCTCTGGCAGCAGCCAATAATTATATCACAAGACAGCTTCTCTGCCTGAACCGCTGGGTTGTTTATAAAACTAAGAATTAAAGCAGCATTATAAACCACACAAATAAGCCACCTCTCTGCTTGTTTGCACATGGGTTACCCATCAGCGGTACTGACAGGCCTTATCTCAACACATTCTTTTCCAACCAAGCCACTGTGAAATAACAGAGGCTTTCTAAACCTCTGTTTGAAAATCTTATCACTCACTCAACAAGAGCCTATCAGGAGTCTCGCAAGTACAGCACAGGTGGAAAAAAAAAATAAAGTCTGTTCCATCCATACTATCTGCCACACTAGCTTTGCATAAGCAAACATGATACTCCTCCCTGCAACAGAGGTCTAATCTCAACAGTTCAGTGGGTGAAGCCCTCACCATTGAAAAGGATGGGAAAACTCATCAGTTTAACAATGCAAGGACGTCCCTGCCCTGTGCAGTCTGATATTCCTGGTGGCCAAGCCCAACAAAACCAACAGAAATATAGTGGCAGAGAGAAACAGTGCATTAGCTGACTGCTCTGTTTTACAAATCAAAGACAATTTTAATAGCTGCATAGTTCTGACTCAATTCCTTTATTTGTGTTTTATCCAAGAGTAGCAATGCCATAATCAGGGAGAATTTTTTAAAATACCTTTTTCCTAAATAAATGAAAAGAGTACATTCAATAGAAACAGCTACACTATGCTCAGCAAGGAACTAATTATTACAAAATATACACTCATCCCAAAAGAATTCTAGCCTACCATTACAGCCCATTTGATAATTCAATTCAAATGCAGACAATATTTGAAAATTACACAAACACACTCGCACATAAAAAGACAGCAACTGTGTTTAATATGGGCAGTTAGTGCAATTACAATAATTTCTCATCCAAGTTATGTGTGCAGTTGATTCTGCGTGCATCTCTCAGCATCAGACCTGCCAGACCCCCCCACTCCTCCCGCAGCACATGAAGGTCAGCTGCTCTTAATGCCGGAAATTTAGTGAAACAGCTTGGTTTGTTATTGCATTGGAACTGGTTTCAGTCAGGGCAGCTCGCAGCTAAATGGCAGGCAGAACAAGCAAATTCAATTAAAACAGCTCTGAGGCAAAAAGGAGATGAGTGTATTAGGAAAATATAAATGGGAATTTAAATGGGTGCTACAAGAGCACGACCAGCCCACATCACAACCCTGTCTTTCCCCTTTCACACCCATGTTTTTCTCTAACAATGCAGAATATTTTTAAATAGGTTGCTCCATTTCACAACTTCATCTTATCTCCGCATGCAGCGGGCAGACACAGAAGAGCCGGGTTTTCACCAATCCTGCCACACCAATCCTTCCCTGCGAAGGAGCACTTTCAAAACACATGGTCCGGAGTATTCCTCTTACCCAAGCTCACTTTTTATCCCCCACCACAGAGAGAAGGCACACAGAGCATCCTTTCTGCACAATGTCAGGCTGAGCGCAGGCAGGGCATGAGCTGCCACCAGCCTCTGAGTGAAGAGGAGGGGAAGAGTGGGGTGCAGCTCTCACAGCTCCAGGGCTGCTCTGCCAGAAACTTCAGAAATGAGCCTGAAAGTTATTCAGGCCAGCAGAAACATTACCAATATTCACAAATTCACATGAATAGCCACAGAATACTTTTATTTACCCTTGTTTTAAATCACTGCAAGACACCACTCCACATGTGGTCAAGGGCAGTACAACATTTTCTTGGGCTCACAACTCAGGATCAGAGTAGTTTGGGGCCTCTTCTCTAGAGCTCATTTTAGTCTAATGAATCCTAGAGAAGAACTTCAGCCATGAACTCTGCAGCCTCCCCAAGAGCCTAGTCTTCTGGACTCGGGCTCATCTGTGCCTTGCTTTGCAATTACGTAATGCAATTCCTTCCCTTCATCATTGCTTGTGGCACCACTTTTATTTCCTAGCTGCAGAATACTATCTAGATAAGGGAGAATCAAACCCTTTTTAGCCTCACCAGATATCAGACAGAACTACATCACACAGAAGAGAAACAGGAATAAAATTAACATTTGATATTCAATTACTTCCGTGTCTCTCAATGAACCCTTTTTTCTTATTTTTAAATCAACTGCTTATGTGTTTGCATAACATCTACACCAGATCCTAAAAAAATTTGTTTTCAATGGGTCTCTGTTGCTATAATAGCTGTGATGGGCAGCTACATCCTTCTGCACTAGCACTGGATCCGATACCACGACTCATCCAAATTACCAATTCAGTATTGTTTCTGTGACTCTGTCACAAGTTAAAAAAAAAAAAAGTCATCAAAGCAATGTTTAAGTAATGCATGTTACACAAGTCCAACCTCAAAGTTTTCCTCTTCAGAGCTAACTAAAAACAGGCATTTTCTGAACTAATTCAAGTCAAACATAGTTGTTAGTGACTGTTGTTTTGCTGGAGTTTTTTTCCTTTTTTTCTTTTCTTAGCCTCAAAGTAATGTGTCTTTTAGCACAAATATTGTATTTTCGCAAAACATGGCCAAATTTTCCTTGTGGTTTACATGATAGCCTTAATAATCAGAAAACTAATTAACCTGGGATGAAGATAGACCTCGGAGGACAATGAATAAAATCGTTCCTGTCCTTAGTACCATCTACTACTAGGGCCACCTTTTTTTGAAGAAAGATAAAATCTTTTCTTCCTAGATTTTCTTTTTTTTCTCCCCACACCCAATTTATTTCACAGTTCTAGTGATCCCTTTGAGATGTCAATATGAAAACAACAATTTTTTTTCCATTAATACACATAAAGCCACATTATTAACTCTTTTCTTGTAGCATCTCAGAACTCCAGGCAGTGAAAAGAGCTGAAGCACACTATAACCTTTACACATCAACAACAGGTAACCCTTGCTTTAGACAGCCAGGATTAAGACTAGAAACAGTACTAAAGTGAAATTATTTGGAAACTAAATCCCCTTTTCACAGTGAATCCCAGCAATTTCACATTTCTTACATGTAATTATGTTTATGTTGTGTCTAGAGCAAGTGTAACTTGGCAGGAGTGCAACACTCAGCAGACAGATATGGCAGCGGGAGAAAAGATAGTAACTCTAAAAATAAAGGCTCCAACAGTATCACAAGCAGGAGCCAAAACTCAAAAGAAATATGTATCCACTATCAGTGAGGTTAAAGAACTGCTGGGAATCTGTGCAGAACAGTCCACTCAGCCCCTGAAAGACAATTTTACCTTTTCTCTGAGTGCACTGGACAAGACAAGCTAGACTTCTCCTTTTACATCAATAATGCTGAGTAATGCAAGCAGACTGAGAAGCCAATGCTTACAACAAAAAACCTGACAAAATTAATAGGAACACAATTTTATAGGTAAAATTACACCAGAATACATTAGCATGATATAAGTCAAGACATAGAAACGCCAGAATTAAGTTGCCTTCTACAGATGCACTATGTCCAACCTTCCTCTTTCTTCTTTTTGTTTGGCCAGGAAGGAACTGCTGCCTTATCCAGTGGAAAAGGTAAAGAGTATTTAAGGAATTGAGTCATGAAGACAGAGTTATCAATTTCCTCACTGGCTTTCCTGTGGTGCTTAACACTGATAAATGAGCACTGCAAGAATAGCCATTAATACTGATAATCGCCATCTTTCCAGCCACATTTTCTACACAGGGGACTGAGCCACACACATTAATGTCAGAAGCATCCATCAGTTTGGGATGCCCAGCTTGTGCCACCCAGGCAAGAGAGCTTACATCACATGATATCTTCTAGCACAATCCCAATACTTGCAGCTGCAGCTCATCCATTTTTTACTGAGATTCTCGAATCACAGCTCAAATCTCAGAAAAAGGGAAAATTCAGATAAGTGACATAGCCTCACTAGGGAACTCCAGGGTAATGGACAGGACTGAATGGATCAGTCCAGTCCAGCCTGCTACTTCATCACCTGCATGGCCTTGCCCTAGTTACCACAGCCCTTCTGCAAAATATAAACAGGAGGCTCGCCAGCTTCTGAGCACACCACTAAACAAGTTCTACCTAGGACAAAGAAAAGATACCACTCTTTTGTCCTTTCCCCTGACTTGTTTCTGTCCTGCTTCCTTCTTTTTCCCCACTTTCTGATCTTCATCACACTCTCTACTCTGAGGCTTCCCTTCCACACATCCCTAGTCTTATCAACTTGTTCAAATCCTCACTGAACATAAACTTTTCCTGCGGTACTTCACTCAGTACAGCCTTGCCAAAAAGCCATGCAGCCTGCCAAGCTAATAGGCTTTGCCTGAAAGCACAAGAACAACTGAACTTTTGAAAAAGAACAGGAAGAAACCCTAATATAGGTAAAACAATATATAATCCTTTCATTCCCGAAAACAAGGTTAAGATAATTTTGGCTGGGGGAAAAAACCAAATCCCTTCTCTTCCCCTCCAGGTGAGTTATACACTCTTTTTGGATAAAAGAGTTAGCTGAAGTGTTTCAAATCAGGAGTAATTATGGGTTAGAAAACATCTTCCATGAGAAACACCTGACTACCAGTCTGATAAAAATCAAAAGAGTTCATAAAGCATAGGATTTTAATTGAATCATTGAATAATTATGACTGGAACAGGCCTTAAAATCATCAAGTCCAATCTCCTTGCTGAAAGCAAGGTTAACTTCAAAGTTAGATCAGACTGCTCAAGCATTTGTTCTGTCAAATTCTGAATATCTTCAAGGACGAATACTCTGAATACTCTCTGGGCAATGTGTGCTGATATTTGATCATCTTTACTATGAAATTTGGTTTTTTACACCAAGAAGGAAATCCTTCTGCTGCCATACACTTTCAGGATGAGGCTGATCCACCTTATTTAAAAACCATTCATAAGATTCCCCTTTGATTAATTTCTTCTCTGGAATACAGAGTCACACTTTCCACCTGTCTTGGTCCTTCATTTCATTCTTCAGCCTCCTTGCTATCTAGACAACCTTCATGCTGAAAAGGAAAGCCTTTCTTCCATGGGAGCAGGACCCAAAACTGAGCATGGGACTCCAGGTATAACCTATCTTTTGCAGACTAGGGGGACTCACCTGGCAGGACTGTCCATCCAGACCTGGATCCTAGCACACCTCTTAACAGCTCGTGTCCAAGCCTAGGATTGAGACACTCCTGTTCAGCCAGGGAACCCCCCAGTACCCACTGCTCTCAAAGGCAGCCCCATTAATGCAGGGCAAACTCTGTTTATGAAGCCTGCATTAGAAAAGGTCCCCCAAACCACTTCCCACAGAAGGAACAGGATATGCTTCTTCCATTTTCACTTCTGGGAATATTAACTACCCTCATCTGAAGGCAGACAAAAAATCAACGCAAACCAGGAAGTACTAAACCAGATGTGCAACAAGAAGTGATGCATCTTTTCGGGAACAAGGTGAAGGATGTAGAATTGACAGGTTTCTTTTCCCCCCTCTCTGAGACGAGCATGAAACTGATGGATGATATTTTTTAAGGAACATATTGTTAAAAACATTGGCAACATATTATCAACCTCTAGGGTCTCTACTTAATCAATAAAAATGTCTATCTCTGAAAGAATCAAATTAATATTAGACACAAAAGTTGAAGAAAAAGCAAGAAGCTGGAGAAAGGAATAGGTTTAGCTGATTCATTCCTCTGAGATTTTTATTTAATTACATTTTGCCCACAATGGAGAACAAATTGTTTCTCAAGTATAAAGTTCAGAGAAGGTAAATCCATCCATTGTCACTGAAGCAATGTACTGATGGTAGGATGCTGTGTTCCTACAATAAGTGATGTGACTGGCTTCTCCCAAGGTCCAGTATGTGGCCCCACACCAAACAGCTGACGGTGATCTCAGCTGGGATGTAACAACCTCCCACACCAAGGGCATTGCAGTTGTGCTGCTTGTCTGACAAAATACTTTAAGAGCGCCCCTGCTGAGGCCAGCTTTGCTTCCTCACTGTCCTCTGCTCCTTCCCAAAGTATTAAAGCACCATGTGCTATATTCCTAGAGGGTTTTTGGTGTGATTGCATTTGGTATCTCACCCTCTGCTAGAATGATGTGAGGAGGGCTGCTACAACAGCCCATGAACCTCACTAGTTGTACTGGACACATGTTTCTACTGTGGAACAAAAATAAAAAGGAAAAAAAAAGTTGCTGTTTGTTAGCAGTTCAGTTCCACTTGTGGTTACTGGATTGGATGTCAGGGTCAAAAATTAGATGACAAAAACACAGATCTGATGCTCTCTGTAGGGAGCCAGTTTCTCATCTGTCCCAAGCTGGCACAGCTCCACATTGTCAGTCTGGCTCCCAGTGTAAATGGGCTATAAACATGGTCCTTCCTTTATCTGCAAGGCTTGGGGTATCTTAAATCTGACAGCCACTGAATGAAACTTTACTCTGGAGTTTAGAGGCAAATTATTGAACTGACTTGTTAAATTACATTTCATTAGCTGTAGGAACATTACAATTGCAGCCTTTGTTATTTGAGCCTTCAATCTGATTTTGTCAAGACTCTTTCACTGCACAACTTTGTAAAGCAAATTATTCTGAAAGGTTGTGCAAATGGCATAAAGAAGAGCAATAGAGTACTTTCTAAGCAGTAGCCAGGGTTGGTAGTAATTCATTTTTATAAAATAGCAAAACCAAATTTTTCTAAGGCTTCTCAGATCAACAGTTCTCAATGACTACATATTCTCAACCCAAAGGTGTAAACCCCAAGGAGCATGGCAATGTGAGAGCTTTGCACTCCTGTTTGTGAGGAGCCTCTGTGAGCTGATTTGATATGCATCACAGCAAAAGAATTGCCAGCTGCCAGCAGAAAAGGAGAACTGGAAAACAAAGTTTGAATTACTTTTGTAATTCATCATCTAGGTATTAAGGAAAAGAAAATAAGAATGACTGATTCAAAGCCTGTAAGGAATTACTAGGTTTAAATTTACCTATGGAGAGAATGAAATCACATCTGGAGCTTATTAACTTTTTCCACAGAAGCAGAGCATATTCACTTGTGAAATCTTAAACAGCATGAAATGATAGACATGTAAAATAAAATTTTAAAAAACTAGACTCCAATAAAAGATTTCAAAAACAATAGCTTTAGGCATCACAAAGACCATGGTCCTACAAAAGTTATTAAAAAATTTTAACATGGTTTATTCACTTCCTAATATTATTCTGCATATTCTCATATGTGATCAGTTTTTGTTTTCTGCTGTACTTGAGAAGAGCAGCCCCATGACAGTTTTAAGCTGTAGGTAGTAAAACTGGCTGATGAACTTCAAGACCATGCTCTGAGCACAGCCTTGGCTTGAGAAGTTTTCAGGAACAAGAAGAAATGCAGCCACCAAATTAACATGTGATATTTTGGATCACATCACTTATTACCAAAGATTAAAAGATTTGCATTAGCTTTTGGGCAGCTTCAGAGAATAATTCAAGGAAAAAGGCTCAAGTTTCAAAAGCACTATGCTTAGGGAACCTCATCCAAGATTGGCGCCGCAATCTCATGTGACATCGGAGAAGGTACCGAAGCTCCATCCCTGTGAACACCACTCAAAGAATAGGCCACAAAAAAACCCTCAGCACCCCAAATCCTTCCTGCTTCAGACTTCTATAATTGCCATGCTTTGGCACTACTGGAGCACAATGCTGAGGATACAGAGGCTGCATCAGGATGCTGATTCACATTAGTTACAAATACCCTACACAACTTGAGACAAGGTTTTCCATTCCTGGACTCACAATGCAAGTGAATGAAATCTGTGTTGAGTTGAGGCATACCCTCAGAAAAGCCAGACTAAATCTCAGAAACCTACCAAGGGCTTATTTGTTCTGGCTGATCTGCATTTACTCCTCTCATCACTATCACTAGTAGCAGAAGGAGGCATTTAGGTAGAATAAAAAAATAATAGTAAAAATGAAAACCAAATCTGAAAACCTTTGCTGTCACTTCTTGGGGAAGGAAGGGAGCAGGAGGACGCCCTAAATCTTAATTTCCCCTTCTAGTTGGAAATTGGTACAGAATGCAGCAAAATAAAGCCCTGCCCAATGATGGAAAATTATGGTGTAAATGAAAAATCTCTGCAAACACCAGCCCACGAGGCTCCCACCTGCTTCAGGATGCCCTGGGGCAGCCCACAGCTGGAGCTGATCTCAGCTTGGTTGGTTGTCAAAGAAGGACCTCTGCCATTTCTGCAAACGTGTGTTTCTCACAAGTATCGTGGCTGAACACCAGAGGAAGGTTTTGGTGACAGCAGACAAGAGGCATCAGATGAAGCCATGAAATCACAGAAAATACAGTGTATTTAAGGAAGTTAGTGTTTGTGATTTACAGAGATGTCACTGTTGGATTTGGAGCACAGGAGGTTTGTACAGCCACAGCCCAGGCACCTGCTGCTCTCTGCACAGACCCCAGCACTGCAATGCCCCATTTCAAAGCAGCTGCAGGATCAACACAAAACAAAGCATGCACAGTGTGCAGCCCCAAGGGCTGCCATGCCCTCACAGATATTTCATCTGTGATTCCTGCCACCAGAGGATGTCTCTGATTCACAGCAGGGAGGCCTCACTGAGCAGCTAAAACACTCCTGGTCTGGTCATCCACACTAACTGAGAGGAGGAAAAGGGTAATTTTAAATAAGCATAGCCTAGAAATTTAACCCAAGCCTCCTGAGCAGGGTTAAACTCTCCAGGAGGCTGGAGAATTATTTCACTTTGTCAAAATCATCTTTGTTTTCCTGAGTTGATCCTAACCCACAAAGTGTGCAAAATATTCTAGTATTATAAGAATGATGAGATGGCTATTAAAAACAAAACCACAGCCACCCCTTCCCCTCCCCCAAAAAAACCCCAAACCAAACATAACCAAACCTAAACCCAATCTAGTAAAGAGCTCTGCCATCACCGAAAACAGAGCTAACCTACTCACCAGTGGCACCCACGTTGTGAAAAACTCATAGCACTCTGAATTTTACACTATAAGGATGAAGGTTATAAGCTCAAGGTGATCCCATTAGACATTTTATGCCCATTCCTCTTAGTGTGTTTGGTAAAAACACCACGTGTATTGTATAGGGCAAAAAGTCAGTCCAGAAAATTCTACATGCAAGATGTGAATAAACCAGATCATCATCTAAGTCATTACAGTGTTATATAGAGGGAAAAAACAATTGCATGTAAGAAAACAAAGTATTTTTTACAAAGTACTTGGAAAAGAACATGCAGTAACCAGCTGGCCAGCAGCAGGGCTCTTTCAAATTTACTTTCCAAAAGAAGTCTTAATAGTAGACTTTCGGTAATATTCACATTTCTACACTGAGAATTTGAGAGATGCAGAAACTTGAGAAACAAAAAATATTCACCTCTTAAAACAAACCACTGAAGAAGACCTACACGTAACTCACATTAGTGCTTTTAAAGCATATTCCTCACATCTCACAATCAATTTTATCTTATACTTCATCTTCCCTTTCCAAAATTCCCAATATCAGCGATGAAACACGGATCAATATCACAGAAAATACCACTGCAACACACTCCTTTGGAGAAAAAGTAAAATTAAGAAAGCACATTTAACTTCTTCCCAAAGGATCAAGAGCTCCAGGCAGCAAAAACTGCTCACAAGAGATGTTTTTTCAGAGGATCTGCACCGAACCTGCAGGAATGCAAGAGCCTTTCCTGTAGCCAGCTGGCTGTCAAAGAGTGATGGATTACTTACTCAGCCAAATTACAGGAACAACCAATTTTGAGGTGATTTGTTTGATTTTAAATCCTGATTGTGACTCAAAACAATCACTCTCAACACCACTGTAAGAGATTTCACCAGGATTTGTGTTTCCATTAGACAAAAAAAAAACCCAATCAAACCCTCCAGTTACGCCTGTGTAAAGAGCAGTGCACTTTGCCAGGATATATTTTGAACCCAAGATTAAACCAGAGCCTCTGTCCACCCTGACTGACAAAACAGAGTTTTGCAACACAAGTAGGAAGTAGAGAAAAAAATCCATCTGGGCTGACCCATGGATACTTTTCCTCCACTCCTATGTAATAATATATCCAGGAATACACAGCCAGAGCACAGTATTGGAGAATATGACATTTTTTATTAGTTCTTAATGTTTCACTATCTGCCCATGCAAAGATAACCACAGATCGTATCTCATCAAACGCGTAACGAGCCAAATTATTCTCTACTACTGTAAATCGGTGCAGGTCCATTGATCTCATTACAGGAGAGCAATTTACACTTGCAAAGAGGGTGGGGGAATACTTCTAAATGAGGAAAGAGAACAAAACCCTTAATCATGGGTAACCTAATTGAGGAACAAAATGCACACAGATCACTGGCTTTTTCTTTTTCACCTGAACAGCTTTATTTATACCAAATATTCAAACTCAAGAGTTAAATAGTTTCAGAACAACTTACTGAGCTTCAGAGACTTTGACGACTCTCCACAGTGTTTGCGGAGTTGAATAACAGCAGTTTCCTTCCCCTGCAAAGCCATCAACGCCTGGGACTCACTTGGCATTCCTAAAGCATTCCTCCCTCCATCCCTTAGCAATGATAGCCAGGGCCACTGACCACCAGCCACTCTGCTCCCCCTCTCCTCTGCAGCCACCATAGGTGACACTGCCAAATGCAACACAGAAGACTGCACAGCACCTCTGATAATGGAATTGCCAAAGTGCCTGGTGAACTCTGTGCATGTGTTTTATAAATTTGAGGTGGGGGAAGGATTCAGGAGGAAATAAGATACCCTGATCTCCCTGCCATGCATTGCCTTATATAAACTTCTAAAAAAAGAAAGAAGGAACATTTTAAAAATCAAAATATCAGTGGACTTTTACTCTATGAAATGATGATTTGTTCACATTTCATCTTGGTATATGATAATATATGCATTGCTACAATGTAGGCTAGGTAGGAAAACATTTTAACATGGACTTATAGAAACTGCTTGTAAGTGAACAAATTGATATATCAGAAAATTCTTTATTTTTGCATTGTGTATTAATAATTTTCAAGCACTTGAATCTAAAGGTATCATTTTTTAAATAGTATAATGAAGAACTATTCCTATTAAAGTTGATTATATAGCATACACAGACTTAGTCTTACATGGAAACTTCCAAACCAGCTCGTTAGAAGTTACTTAATTCTAGTACACAGCATGAAGTTAAAGGACAAAAGAACAAACCAAAATGGCTTCAACAGGTATAATGCAGTTTATTTGGCAGAAGTAGCACCTCACATATAATATTTTTTAAAAAATGCTTATACAGCTGCTTTTGATTTCATATGCAGCTCAGGAAAAAGCTGAGAAGATGCTGAAGAAAGATTATTAACTAGGTGGAATCTTTTCCAATGGTCCTCCCAGACCAGTTGTCATTAAGACAGACAACTTTTGTCTGCTGGGCAAGTGGCCACAGACATCACCCAGGATCCTATGGGTCTCTGAGGATGGGATACTTGTAAAATCAACAGTACATTTTGGGGGATTTCTTGGTTTTGTGGTTTGTTTTTAATAATGTGGGCTGCTATAGTGTTTTTCCATTGTCTGCTGCTCTGACCAATCGATTGTGTTGAACTGTTACCTTCTGAGACCCACAAAAGATGACAGGACGTCTCTCAGCTCCGTACCAAGTAGAACATACCCCAAAGGGAGAGAAATTTACCCCTCACAAAAATCTAGCAAAAATAAATAATCATGTTAAAATAACAGTAATCATCATCACTGGACTCAAAGAACACCATCCCAGATGGGGAAAGCATATGGAAGAAGCTGCAAAGTCTGTGCAGGAAAGACCTCTCTCTGCCTTACAGAAGAAAGGATAATAGATCTCTCAGTATAAAAGCCCAACCTCCTGCTGTTGGAAGTAAGGATGTTTGGATTTGATTAATAACTGCAAAATGCTTTTCTCTCCTTTACAAGAGTCTGTTAATGGTATATTACTTTCATTATCAGGAGGAGGTATGTCACTGTAGGAAGGAACAGCAGTTGCATCCCTCCCAAATGCTGCTTCAAGGCAGAGATTGCAACTGAGGCATAGGACTGAAGCCAGAGCTGGTTCCTGGGACACAGCAGGGCAGGCAGGAGAAGCCCATGGATGCCCAGCAAGCCCATAATTAGAAGTCACTGATTTTCTCTTAGTGTCACCACAAAAGGGAGCTTTAAGAAAGATAAAAAGCTCACAAGAACCATTAATGAATTTGAGGCCCTGGTCTGAAAATTTGACAGCTAAAAAAGTCCTTTACTGCTCCTATATTTTGTACAGGAACTGGGGGAAAAGGAGAACCTAGGGAAATGCAGCAGGCAAGAGAAATTGTTCAATAGGTAGAAAGAAGACTAAAACATAGAAGATAAGAAGGCTACTCTGTATTTTATCAACTGTCAATCTGGAAGAAATGTCTAAGTGAAAGCTGAGGTACTGCATGGAGAGGGAGAAAAGGAACTGGACCATGAACATGAGATGGTGATGGCCGGAAAAGAGTTGAGAGAAGGATTCGCTCCTGCTGGACTGGCAGAGCTCCAAGCTGAAACCATGATACCACAGGAGGAGAGAATTTATTTATCCTGAAGAGTCAAAGTGGTTGTGCACTACCTGTCACACACTCTGCAGCACATTAGCATTATTCTGCTCAGTTGTGACGATAAAACCTGGGCTATCTCCAGGCTGCCATTTAACCACAGTTAGAAAGAAAACCTCCAGAAGGTAAAATCTCCTAGCATAGCAGCAAGCAGCAGCACATCATGGGGAAGTGCAAGGGAGGATGTTTTCACCAGCAGTTGTGATATATTTATTCAATACACAATTAGATCTTTATGTTGCTGGCCAAAAGAAAATTCCTAGTTCAAAACATAGTACCCCATGATGGATGAAAGAAGCATTTATCTAACATGTTATATGTGCAAAATGAAAATAAAAATAGTTAAGCTACTGTAATTCAGTGTATTCCTATTCAAAAGTTCAGAAGATTTGATACAACTAAAAAAAATTACAGAATAAATGTGACAAGTCAGGAAACTGTCATATGTTATGTGCCTGACATAAGAACAAATCTAACTGCATTAAAATGAAATTAATCAAGTTTCTTTCAGTAAATATGAACATTTGGAAAGTACACATCAGTAGCTAAAAAGTTACCTTTATTGCAATGATTTTCTTCTCCCTGTGAGACACCGTGTACATATCTAAGGTTGGCATTAGACGTTAATTATGGGCAGGGAACATTTTGTAGAGGTTAAAAAGCAAAAGCTGTCTTTGGTGACCACTCCAGATAGCAAAAGCAAGCCAAATGGCTCCACTTCTGGGACACTTCCAAATCAGTTCTCAGCCTATAACTATAAGAAAATGCAAGGCTTTTAAAGGGAAGCTCATTTTTTAAATTTTTAATGCAGTTAAAAAGATTTGTCCCGGTAAGGGATCCAAAGAGAAATGAGCTTTCCAATGCAGCTCCTGGGGTCCTGAGCCTTGGGTTTCCATTCTGATCCCAGTCAGAAAGTTTCAGTGGGTCTGCAGCCCTCTGCTTCAGCTTTTGGAGAGCAGGAGGGAAATGAAAAGAGCTGGTAAATGCGAACATAGCATTTAAATTAGGAAAAGTGGGATACAAGGGAGGAATGGGAAACCATCCAGCCACTTGTGAGTCTGTGCAAAGAGAGCCACCAGCCTCAGCAGCACGGCACCCCATGCAGCTGCCCAGGGCCAGCAAAGGGGTGGCACAATGGGATGAAGTTGGCAGTGAGGTGGGATCCAAGTCACACAGGGCTGAGACCATGGGCCCTGCCAGAACCAGGAGAGCTTGGTGAGGGGCACTTGGGCTTCCTGCAACATGACAGAAGGGCATGGAAGGGCAGCAAGAGCTGGACACAGTGGGGAGGCACCAAGCACGTCAGCCAGGGGAGGTCAGGAGCACTTAACCATGAAGAAAGGGGCTGATCCAAAGGAGACATCTGTATGCAGTAGGGAGGGAAAAGTGCATCTGAGTGTTGTAACAAAACAACAGGTCAGGCAAAACCACAGCAGGACTTCAAGGGGGAGTTAGAGGTGCACTTCAGGAGGAGAGATTGCATTTGCCAATAAAAGGGTTCCCAATTTCTGTCTCATTATTTCCTTTTTTCTAACAGTACAATAGGTAGTTTCAAAATTTTGTTTCCTATTTCAAGCAGTAAGAACTTACTAGAAGCAATATTTTTCCAAGGCAGCTTGGGACTTAATCAGAGAATGGTTCGGGTTAGAAGGGAACTTAAAGATCATTTACTTCCAATGCTCCCTGCCATGGGCAGGGACACCTTCCACTAGATCAGGTTGCTCAGAACTTTATCCAACCTGGCCTTGAACACTTCCAGGGACGGGCAATTGATGGCTTCTCTGGGCAGCCTGTTCCAGTGCCTCAACATCTTCATGGTAAATAATTTCTTCCTAATAACCCAACAACTATAAATTCACTTAAACTCCAACATGTAAGAGGGTCTTTTGACACTGAGACCACTCACATACTCCGTCTTAAGCAAATGTGGAGTATGTGCATAAACACTGCCTCATTTAACTGTGTAACAGCCTCTGCACCTTCTGCTTTACTTTCAGACTGCAACACCTCTTAATGCACACACCCTTCTTTCACCTACCTTCCTGCCAGCAGGCTTCAAGCAAAAGGGTTTTTCCCTTTTCTTTTTTAAAGCTGGAAATGCTGCAGCAAGTAATTTTAATAATATTCAGAGTAGTACCAGTGTTACATCAGCAGCACTAAATTTTATATACGAAGCCATCAAATTCCTACTACAACATACGTATGAAGTTATCAAACAGGCTGATCTAAGATGTAGTGCAGCCATAGATTTTCCAAGGAAAATTTTCTTTATAAAAAAGTTCAAGGACTTTTTTTCTCTCAACAATGAAATGACAGATATTAGGACTCAATGGAGGTCAGGAAGAAATAGAGTGATTCCCTCACACAATAATTGTTTTTTTAGATCACCATCAGATGATCTAAACCAATCAAAGTTTTCTTATGCTTTTTTACCCCCACCTTCATCCAGAAAAAAGAAATAGCAGTATATTTCATAATGGGTGCCAAAGTTCTCATTTCCAAACATCCCAGAAGTGATGGTTTATTTTCTATTCAAAAATAAACACATTGAAATACAGCAGGTAAGATAAGCCCAACCAGGAAAGTTACCGCTCCTGCACAGTCTAGCATTGATTAGCTCCTGGGAGCTCTATAAATACACTTTGGTGACAATTCCACCTGAAATATCTCACTTGGTGGCATCATCATTTTTCAATACTACATTTTTCCTATTCTGATTGAGCTATTTTGATGTAATGACAAAATTGTTCTTGAAATATTCAAAACTCTGATTATTGCACTTTTCTGAGAAGCATACTTTTTAAAAATTATTTCTCCTAGTACAGATAACATTTGCATTTTCCTTTGGAAGAAAAGGATTTGTCTTCATCGCTTCTCTTTTTCAGCATTGAGCACAGCAAGAAAGAAATATTTGCATGCTAATGAAAATCAAAGCATGAAAGCAATTAAATCAAACAAAAAGTAAAATCATCTCTGGAATTAATGAAACTCTTCTTCTCCTTTTAAAACACTAATTCAACACTTTCTTTTACAGACCAGTTGACTTGTTGCCAACTCTTCCCTTCACCAAAATTATCAAGGGAAACAAACTTTCATGAAATCACTGTATTGTGCATTCTAAAAAAAAAAAGCTACAAATTTTTTGAGCATGCAAGGACATGTATGCCTTAATTGACCAATTTAGATCACATCCTGGTTTTTCTAGGATCAAGAACTTTTAGTTATGTGTTGCACCCTTATAACTTCAGAGCAAAGGAGAAATCTGAGAAGAATGATAAAACCATTACAAACGCTACTGCATATTCCAGTGCAATCTGGTTTTATATTGCTATTTACACAGCAATCAGCTCCCAAAGAACTCCAATTAACCTCATGCCTGGTTTTTTTATGGAGAATAGCTGCAAACCTGCTTGGGCTTCGAGTGCAAGGGACTTAGTGCAAGGGCAGGCAGTCTGGCATAGCAAACAAATAAAACCTGGATTACTGTAACCTGCAAACTGCACTGCGGGCAGAGCAGAAACTTTTGGCCATTGCATTACAAAGTATCATTTCAGAAGGCACTCCGCTTGGC
Organism: Drymodes brunneopygia; assembly: GCA_013400955.1. Lineage (NCBI taxonomy): Eukaryota > Metazoa > Chordata > Aves > Passeriformes > Petroicidae > Drymodes > Drymodes brunneopygia. Next base: position 17,136 of record VZTZ01014968.1, on the reverse strand, counting down.
TTTCGTTACAAAATAAACCTAGAATGATTTTAATGGTGTGTATTTGACTTTAATAATGCTATTTATGACTACATATTAAGTTGAGTAACTTCTATCTTCAGACCGCGCAATTTCATTACTTTCCCCTATAAAAAGTGGCTTTAATAACTAAGCTTTTAAATTGTTTTCCCCATAATAAATAAATGACGTTAAAAGGCACCTTTCAGCACTGAAGAGCTGGATTCAGCCCCACAGTAGACATTAAGGACATAGATTAGATCAAGCCAACAAAACACTTAAAGCAAAGGTTTTTCCTATTAGCTGCAGCAATTTCTAAACTGAGATACAGTAATATGATTTTAATGCCAGGTGAATGAGGTCAGACAAAGAAGAAATTACGTCAGCAATAACAGGCACATTTGTTCCAAATTCATGTCTACAAATTAGAGCAAGCTTTCCTTCAGAAATTATTTACATCTCAATCAGCATAGAAGAAACCAAAAGCAAGACACTTCACAACATCAATCTCATGAGAACAGAGCTACAATAAAATTATGTTTGCTACTATTTCTTATGGGCACATTAGGAAGGAGGATGATAGCATCTTCCCCAGCTATGAAGAAAATTTAATGATAAAAGCGATAGTTTAGGTCATGAAACCAATCCTCTCAATCTCAGGACAGTAAAGTTGCCGTCCCTATTTCTCTTCCTCCAGTTTAAATGAATGTCCTTTCAGCAGCACATTTCTGGCTCATAAATTTCCAATATCACATGCTACCATGGCACAGACCCAAGAGGTTGTGCAGCTACCAAAGACATCAATCCCCAGCAGAGCAAGAAAGGAGTTCAAGTCAGGTAACCAAAACCATCACAAAACTGTAGGTGCTAGCTGGGTCCAGCTCCCAGGCCAGTAGGCGCAAGTTTGTGTGGGGAAAAGGGACGAAGAGAGGTGAACATTCATCTACTGAGACACAGGTGCTGAGCCCACCACACCGAGGAACTTTAACAGCCAGGATGTGATCATACCATGGTCTGAAATGCTGATTGCAGAATGGTTTATGTTGGTAAAGACCTCCAAGACCATTGAGTACAACTGTTAATCTACTGCTAAACCACACCCCTAAGTGCCACATCTACACACCTTAAAAATACCCCTGCTCTAAATTAAGGATCTTAGCACTCTTAATCTAGTTAATTGATGTATTAGTGTATTCTCTCTCACTCAAAATACACTACCCAGCACATCAATTACCTGATGCCAACTGTCTGCCCTTACTATTTACTTTCACAGCGCATTGCATATTTGCTGCCTCTGCCTTAAAGAGAGCAGGTAGATGATAAAGTATTTTATTCCTTAATTTTACTTGTAGATACCAAGTCTAAAATGGTTAAGTCTTCTTAATAGTCACAAGGTTTCTCCTCCTCCTCCCAACCTTTTATTTATAGCTTTCTTTTTCTTTCGGGTTAAATAGGTTAGGAATAATTACATCATCTTCATGACCCGCACTACTTCAAACCATGAATTAATTCTGCTTATTTCCACTCCATCCCTATTTTAGCACTTTACTTCAGTAACAGTGCAACAGGAATGATCAGAAAGCTCTGAACCAAATTTTCACATACCAGAACCACCTTTCCAACCTCTTGTTCTCAAGATGTTGCTTTCCTTTTCAATTCCTGTCACAAACTCTGCAACAGCTCTCCAAGTACAGCAAAGCATCTCTCTTCAAGATTATCCTCAGTTTTGCCATTTTGCAGCTCAGAGGATCTATCTGGCATTGGCTTTGCTCCTTTAGTCTCTTTTATGCTCAGCAGAGGGACTTGGTGGATGCAGCAACACACAGGACTTACAAGCTTCCCCTGGTGTCCCCACCACATTTCCGGTTGTGCAGCATCATTACTAAATCCAGCCTTGCTGAGGTTTTTCCCACCTTCATAGAGTTTTACCACATACTATCTTGAACCCAACCAGGAAGTACTGGTGCACTTCTGCCAGGTAGCCATGCTGGGGGACAAGGACAGCTATTTTGGTACCTTCTCTCCCCTGCCAGCAGCAAACCATCTCCCTTGGCTATGAGACACCACCACTGTGATCCCAACAGTGTTGGACATGACAAGCATAGGTTCACAGCTCACCTCCCACAGATTCAAAGCAACAGAGTGAGTGAAGTGTCCCATCCTGTTAACTGGTGGGTGACAACAAAAGCTACCTGTAGGACCTTTGTGGTCAATTTCAGCCTCAGCTTGAAGTGTGGTGTTGGTTTCCATGCAAAGGGCATTTGTGTGTTTGAGCTAATGACAGACCAAAAAAATAAAATACTGTCTTGCCCTTTTGGTCTGAAATCATACTAATACATTTTAAAGGTACAGCAGCAGTTGAGATTTGGCCCAAATTTCATTATGTTTAAAGTGACAAAAGGATTTAAGGGAAACAAAGATACTTCCAACTTTTTCTTAGAAACTGAAGTGTAACCACAGCTTCTACACAGGCAACTAATAAACACAAAAACATTAAAATACGTAGTGGTCTACTGGATCACCACAAGACCCAGAAGCCTCAAGTGACACATACATGTTTGCTTCCACTGTCCTTCACTTCTAGAAGCATGAAATTAAGTAATATGAAAAATGAAACTGGATTTAACAAGGTGGTATTTTACGTTTTTTAAAATTTCAACAGATAAAGAAATGTTGGTTTGTTTTTTTCTTTTCCTGCAGAAGACAGCTTTTAATCATATAGGAAATCCAGGTGTCTACTCCAATGCCATTATCTCTTGTGGGTTGAGAGATGAAGTTTACACCTATATGGGAAGTTTAGATGTTGCCAAGTACACTAGTGTCTCAAAAAAAAAAAAGGCAACAAAAGCAGCAACAACAACAACTTATGAGCTGTCAAGAAAGTGTGTGTCAGTACATGTACTTAAGCCCCCACACACAACTGCTGCCTTCCTTAGTCAAGTGAAGCACAGCCCAACACTGTGGGCTCCAGGGCTTGGCAGTGGTGCCCCATGCCCAGGGGGTTTCGCTACCCACATCCCACTTCCATGGCTGTCCTCTTCAGCCATCGCTCCTAATCCTTTCCCCAACACTGCAGACACATGGGCAGCCCAGAACCCCACCACAACAGCTCCCCATTCTCGCATGGCCAAGGTGCCATCTCACCTCTCCCTCCTGGCACCAGAGGTTTCCCATTAACTTTGTCTGTACCCAGCTCACACGTGTCAGCTGGGAAGCCCAGATCCCAAATATTTCACAGATGAAACAACAACAGGCTCTTTGCCAATGACTCAGACCTGGATCCCAGCCCCCACTCCACACGTCTCAGGCAACTGGCGGAAAATTAGCCAAGAGCTGTCTGGGGATTTGTGTGGGGGATCTCCTCCACACAGCAAGGGCAGGCAGCTCTGCAGCCCTCAGTGTCAGCAATGGGGACAACACAACCCCACCGTGTCTTTGAGAAATGACAAAGGTCTGCAACAACCCCATGCAGGCAGGGAGGGAGGGCCTGGTCACTCAGGTGTGCAGTCACACTCAGCCCAGCCATGGTGCCCACCTGCCTCTTTCCTCATCACTCTCACAGTGCTGCAAAGTGCCAGACCGATCAGGGTAAAAGCTTGTTTAAGTGGCCTCAAATGTCCCCTTAAGGAGAGGGAAAAATCACAACCGGACAAAACCCCACTGTACTAGTAATTAAACAGTCCTCAGACAGCCCAGGTTTTCCTCTCTGCAGATTTGCTGTTGTGCCTGCTTGACTAAATATTCTGAGTTCCTGTTTCTTCAGTATGGAGTGTAAAGTAAATCTGTATTCAGTCTTAAGTATTTAAAACTTTCTCAAGCTGTTCCAGTAGTTGAAAAAAAAATCTTATTGGTGCTTCTTTTCTCTGTTTCACTGCACTTTTTATCAGGGAGATAAGATAGATTAACTATCAAATGCTTCTCTATTTTAGTTAAAAATAGTTCAGAATGTGATATCCCTTTTAATAAATAAATAATTAAGTAGTATTTGACAGAGGGTTAAATATTACAAAAACCGAAATACTCAGAAAACAATAAAAATAAAGGTTGGAATCCCACATGCTTCTTTAGAGAAGCATTATCTATTGGAAAATATTCTGTTGACTGGATATTAATACCCAATACGCATTTCAAAATTCATTGCTTTTTAAAAGAACCCCACATTAGTTTTCTAATTCTGATTTTATAGACAAACAGGCCGGTTTCCAACATGCCACATCAAACACTGCGAGAGTGTATATATAGGAACTAACCACAAAATATTCCAGGATCACATCACTGCCATGCTGGTTTAATTTCTTTTTATCCATGTGCTATTTCATAAAGGAATTATTTTAGCTTCATGTGCACGTGTAAAACAGATGCAGTGTTTCAGGTTGCCATTCTTGTACTGACTGCACTGGAAAAAGTCTCACTCAAGATAATCATCAGTGAAAGCAATGCCTATCATAATTCCTCCTCTGTGTCCTTTATCCACACTGCAAGGGCATTTAAGAAAAGGAACTGGAGTCCAATCTTTAAATTAAACACTAGATGGAGCCCACTTCCCAAGACTGAAAAATGAAAGCTCTCCTTGCAGCAAACTCTTACAGCCTATTGCAATATCTGGTCATGCATAAACGTGACAGGATTCAAACAGCTGTGACTGTGCTTAATGCAAGAAGATATACTGTCCAGCAATTATATCTCTGCATTAAGGGACAGCCTTTAATACCAGGCAACTTCAGAGGATTTTTTATGCCTCTACAGAATATATTAGTTTGGTGTAAAAGACCCACAATACTTGAAATAAATTAGGTACACGTGGATTTTGGTAATACTAATATTTTGGTAATAATAAATATATATGATAAACATAATGCTGGGTTGAGAGAACTATGGCTGCGTCTGACATCTCTTTATTCTGACAATAAACTGTACAGATTCCAACTGTATGAAAATACAGTTTTTATATTGCACATATAAATTAAAATTAAACAGGAAGAATCCTTTTCCAGTTGGCTCAAATTAGCTCTAGCAAGAAGGCTCATTTGCGATGTTAGATAAAATGCCGCCTCTCTCAAATGAAACATACCACACATTCAACTAGAGATAAGCGAGCTTTGGTGTTAAAAATAGGATGCAACAACACCAAACCTCAGCACAACTATTCTGGTGAGAAAGAGAAAGAAAAAAAGAAGAGCCAAGTTGCCAAGATCCAAACTGAGTTGCCTCATGGATACTAGATAAACCCATTTATCTCAGGCTCCACCACAAACAACCGCCAGTTCTGCAGTATTTTGGCCCCACTCTGGGCTGGCCTCACAATGCAAAGGGCAGGCAGAAATTGCAGGCAGACAACCCTTGTCCCTTCTTTAGCTTGTCGAAGGACACGCTTGCAGGAACAGCTGAAAGCCAAGCAGACAATAAAGTTGTGCAAAGCCTCAGGCCCGATCCCCAGCAATGCAATTCTGCTGACAGCCAAGCTATCGCTGATTGCTTTAACCTTTGCTCAGTCCAGGCCACTGCCTTCACCTCACTCTTTTCCTAACAAACCTATGGTAATAGCTTCATCAAGGTTAAGATAAGCACAAAGGCACTTATCTTTACCACTGAAAACTACCTTTTGCTCACAGTGATCCATCCTGTTCAAACAAAATTAACCACAGTAACCCAGCTTGCCTTAGGGCATTTTATGAACTGGCTGGGAGGAGAGACAGAGGGAAGTTATGACCTACCACCAACACAGATCCAAAGGGCTATTTCCAGAAGGGAAAATACAGAATCTGTGATGATCAGTGGAAGTTTTCTTCTTCTCTAGAGGGCCCTACTCACTCCTTATTTCCGTGAAAAGCCTACAAAGCACATTTTCTTGGCCCCACATCCTTGGGGATGAAAGATGGTCTTTGGGTCTCACAGATTACTGCTGGGATGCCCTAAAACCAAGCAAAGCTCTCCAGATGTAAGACCTGCTGCTAGGAGATGGTGGCTTGCACTCACCATCATGCTGACAAGTGGCTGCTCGAACCCAGGGTGAGCACGCACAGGATGAGGATCACATCTGTTTGTCAGAGCTGGGGCTTGTGAGCAAACATACTGCAGCCATAAAAGCAATGGGCTTTGCAGCTGTAGCAAGCACACACAGCCAGCTCAAACATTAATACTTCAGCCTGTGAATATCCCGGTCCAGTCCTATTACATTATGTTTGCCTTCCAGTACATCTAAATTGGACATGTATCTGCTCCCAGATGGGAAGATTTATTTATGTCTTCGTTTTGATTATTTATTTTTTTAACAGTGGGTAAGCACCTAATAGCAAGCACCTAACATTTCCTTTACGAGTAAATCTGAAAATAATTAGCAATTGTTTCACACTTGACCTAAAACCACCTGGGAGAACACACCCATGTACTTCCACAAGCTTCTGGTTCAATAAAACAGGGACTTTATTAGCAGGAAGAATATCTCACCAACCACACAAATTAAGTGTCAGCAAAAGGAGGAGACAATTGAAGTACCAGCCACAGTTGTAGGTTTGACTAAATAGCAATGTTTAACTACTTCCTTATCGCAATCTTCCTATACAACTATAATTTAGGAACCTTTGCCACTGTAATTTTCCCTGCTTCATTTTCTTTACGGCTATGCTTTTATGTGTCAGACTAAGTACTTGTTCATCAGCACTATTATCCATGCAACAGCTGAAAATAACCAGCTATGGGAAAAACACAGAGAAGAACAAATACCAAGGCTTTGCATATGTATAAAAGAAATTAAAAGAAAAGGCAAATTACCCAGCGTAGTATCTCATGCTGGAGAGAAAGTGGACACAAAGCCACTACAGTTACACAAGTGTAACTCTGAAAACACTGTGCAGACACACAGAGCAGAGTGGTTACAGACAAGGTAAAGTTAAGCCTCAAATATGAAGCTCTCAGTTTCCCACAGCAATAATCCTGATGGCTTTAAGCCTCAGAACATGGAAGGGATGAAACTCTGCCCTTGCTTGGAGCTCACCCACTGACCACATCCCATCACAGCTGGGGCATGACTGGCAAGACTGACAGTACACTTACTATGTGGGTGGAAGCAGATGGAACAGTGGTTAAAAACTGCAAAAATAAGCAAAAACCTTTTAAATGCCATTTGGAGTTACTAACTGATACTCTCCATATTCACCTGTATTGCCTCCAAACACAAAGGAGGAAAGTCAATCTGTAAATTCAACTAATGCCCTTCCAGGAGAAACAAAAATCTAGCAAAAACTGAAACCAGGCATTTTCTGTTTACTTTCACGTGATTGCCAGACTAACTCTGATGTCTCAGGCCATCTTCCTGAAAACACAGAGAAAACCAAACTCAGAGGCTTGTGTAAAACATTAGCAGTGCTTTGGTCCTCCAAAGGTGCTGTGATCACCTCTGACACATCCACACAGGTTCAGCTATTTCATCCTGCGAGGTTGTGTCAGTACCTTGACAACATTTCTCCCTGTCTATAGAACCACTGCTTGGCTTCACATAACCACCCATAAGCACCTACATCACTTTGGGGAGCTGGCTCACGTTCAGTCTGATCAACCCACAGATTTCCATCCGCCTCCTATGTGTACTCCCACACTATTTTCGAAGGACTGCAAATAGCCATATATCAATGTCTAAAAAAACCACAACCCACTAAACAAAAAATCTCTGAAAGATTGGAAGTCTTCTGCATGAAGAATTTACTTCTCCTGAAGTCTCTTCCCATAGGGCACAAGGTAAGCGGTGTGTTAACCAATGTACACAAAAGTCAACTGATTATTTCCAAAAGTTTAGAGACTAGTTATACAGCTACCATTGGCATAAAACAAACAGTATAGAGCTTCTTCAGAAGCAGCAAGTGTCAGGTTTTAATTGCTTTGCTCAATTAAAAGCCAAAAGCAATGAACGTTCACAGACACGCCCAGACAGCACTCCAGAATGAGCCTGGCCAGATGTTACATCCCTTTTCATCTTACAGCAGCCACCAGCAGCCTGCTGTTATCACAACATCTCCAGGAGCAAGCCACTTAACTCTCCCAGCTTTACTCTTTTTCCCAGCATAAAGGTCCCTCTAAATTCAAGTGTTTTTTAATGGATCACAAGAAAATTCAGGCTAGGAGGGACCTCAAGAGGTCTCTGGTCCAGGCTTCTCCTCCAAGTAGGGCCAGCTGTGAGATCTAGCTCAGGGCTTTGTTCAGTCAGGTCCTGAAAACTCCCCAGGATGGAGACTGCACAGCCTCCCCAGGCAACCTGTGCCTCTATCCGTCTGTCTGTCCTCAGAGTGAAGACATTTTACCCTTGTAACCATTGTGAATTTCTCTCATTTCAACTGGTATCCACTGTCTCTTGGCCTTCCACTGCTAAGAAGAGCTTGGAATGAAGTCACTCTTTTAGTGAAAAGAAAGCACCCCTTACACTTTTAGCTTTGCTATTTATCTGTTTATGCAGAGTACACTTTGCTCAGTGATTTAGATTGCTGTTTCAGATTTTAACTTTGTTAACAGCATTTGCCAAAAATTCAAATATAACCAAATCAGAATGAAAGCAAAAAACAATTCTAAGAATAAAACTTGGGTGGAAAGCTCACCCATGTGATCACATCAAACTTTCCCTGATGTGCCATGGTGATGGCAGCACTTCAGCACTCATTACTGCATTTCCAGATATCTAAGAAGTATCTCTTTATATAGGTGCAACATGAGAGCCAATTATTAATGTAGATTACAAAACAGGCCAAAAAAGCGAGATACATGCTGGAGCAAAGCGATGAGGAATGCACTCTGCTAGTTTTCAGACTCGAAGGGTTTTTAGCAGCGTGTCCATCACAGTAAATATGCATTGCTTCCCTGGGCCCAGGAGCTATTGCTCTCTCAGGCTCCTCAAGGCTCCTTAGCACATCAAAGGACAGCAATCCAAAGCAGCAGTCGCCTTACAGACCTCACTGCTACTCAGTCTCCAAATCACCGTGTGCCAGTCATGCAGAAGGCTTCTTAACTGCTCTCCTAAGCCATGCAGCAGAGGAGTAAAAGACATAACCGGAACTAAGAGTGAAGGTAAATGCAGCAGTGTAACAAATGTTCATCCTGCCTAAAAGGTCACATGATATGTGATTAATGCCATTATCCTCCAGGACTCTGGAAATTGCCCTGAGACAACAGCTTTCTGGCATAAGCTATGGATCAATGAAACAGATTAAGCAACAATACTTCAGAAATGCTTAAAAGTAAACTAACAGGCTTTATCTCAAATTTTCTCTAAATCTGTCCCTGATAAGAAACTCTTAAGTTTAAGAGGTCCATCTTTTGCCCTCAGGCTCTTTGCACGAGTGCAAGAATGCAGGTGAAGCAGACTGTGCACACTCAAGAGACTGAAAAAGGAGGAGGAGAGGGAGAGAGAGCCAATGTCAACCTTCCCCCCGTCCCCCCCGAAGGGGTGTGTACCAGCTAAACCCAGCCACAATCTGTCAGCAAGCAGCCAGTGCCAGCCCTACGCTCCCCTCCTACACTTTACCCAGGACGGGGCCATCACCACACTGGGAACACTCACTTCATTCTGGGGTAGGACAGGCATCCAACCCCACTCCCAAATCACATTGGTTTTGTCCCTCAAAACTTAAGGCTGTGCATAAGCGAGGCTGTCACCACACAAGTGAGAGGTGAAGCAAATTGTTTTCCCTAATTAAACCTATTAGTAGTAACGAGTCACTCCTGCTAGGTCTAAATAGCTCAGAGATTATTCCCAAGGCTGCTAAGCTGCGAACCACCTCCCATCAGTGCTCAGAGGCAGCTTTTTTATTCCTACAGACAACACTGGGTAAATATTACCACCTCCAACCATGCTCCTGGAGCAGATCTCCAGGTTGATACATTCAAATCAAATGTTTTCCCTGCAGTTGTCCAGTCACCTTTACTGAAAGCCCAAAGTGCCAAAACCACCTCCTCAGGAAGCAACAGCAGATAGCCCCAGATGAATATTCTGCAGGTCAGGCCTCTGCACACAAGAAAAGAATATGACCCTGACAGAGCTTTGTGCTTTTCATTTTATTTTTAGAAAAAAAATCTCACCAGAGACTACCTGGGATAGAAGACCTTTTCATGGAAAATTCTTCTACAATATTTAATGCAAACACACCATAAACACACCATCTCTTAAAAGTTCATGCCACAGGCAACACCAGTATTAGGAACAGCAAGGCGAACGACACAGTGCTTTTCTAAAAAGCCATCCAATGAATTAATCATCTTCTGTCTGAACTATTTGCAGAAACAACTGCATAAGCCAGAAAAAGAAAAATTAAAACGTTCTAAGCTGTTGCTTCACAGTATGTCTTACAGAAAAGTAATTTAAAAGTTATTACAAAGGCAATAACACTCAATCTCATAACATGACACTATTTCAAATTAATACAGAGCATGTTAATTCCTTCACCTTTGCCAGTGTTAGAACAGAAAAAGGAAAAAGAACCCCACTCCATCAAAAATAATTTGAAATCTAGTAAGCTTTGCCTGTTGCATTGACAAAACCAACACTGCTTTCATCAAGTGCAATTTCCAATACATAACATTCTTCCTCTTTCTCCCAAGCAGGCAGAAATAAGTAAAACTCATTTTGCAGACTCACCAAAATTATCCATATTCCAGGAGGCAGCCGTTCATCCAGTTTGTGAAGTCCATGGTTTCAGCACAGTCATAGCCATCAGTAGGAAAATGAAGGGAAAAAGAAGAAAAAAAAAACCTCTTGAGACTCAATGAACAATACAACACTTAACATTCAATGCTTTCTGTTAAGTCTGCATTACAAAACAGTTTCAGTTAACTCATTCAATGGACTTAACATAAACAACCCCCCACTCTCCAATTTACTCTAAAAGAAATAAAAAACCCACAATATCAATGTTAATAAAAGAATAATAATTACAGTCTAATAAAGATCTGTCAAGGCTGGCCTCACAAGGAACATTTTGTGAGGAGGGGAAAATGTATTTTTAAGGAAAAACAAACCTTCTACTGTACCTCCCCCATTGGACAGTAACAGGTGTGCAATATCACATATAGAAAAAGGTATATTATTTTCTCTTATACTGCTGACATTTCAAAATCCTTGATGAGGAGATGTAACATTTGGCAAGGAAGTAAGGCAAAGCCACCACAGAGACTGCTCAGTTTCAGAATCCTCAGTCAAGGATGGGGGATTGGTAATTTATTCTTTGCAATTAGGGGGCCTGCAGCTTACCCCACAGCTGAGTATCTACGCATGGTTACACATCTGCAAACTGTCAAGAACACCCAAGCTGAAACAACTTTTTTTGTTTTCAATTTGGACTTTGAACAGTGTCTGAGTGACCAAACCCAGTGTGTGTCACTTCTCTCCTACTAATAAAACCCAAGAAAGAATTTTACAGCTTTCCCAGGCTCAGCACTGATTTCTTTTGGCAACTGTTCCAAAACAGTCAACCAATTTAGCATTTGGGGGTTTTTGCTCCTCTGTTTTGTTGGGGTTTTTTTCATTAATATTCCTTTGGAGAGGAAATGCTTCAAAGAGATCAGTACAAAATGCCAATTGCTATGGGTTAACCTAAACAAACTGCATGTGTGTATGTAAGGGCAGACAAAGGCATGCTCTTCTTTTGACTAGAGGAATCAATTGCATGTTTCAACCATCCAAATTCTCCAACCAATTGTTCTCAGGAACAGTCATCCTCATAACTCAATGCTCTTCTCCTGAGTCCCATCAAAGGGTCCTGAGGCCAGAGTAGCATTTTCACCTCCAGAAATCTCAAGGCTACTCAGGAGGGCAGTGAGCCACCAGCACAGCCCCTGTTGTGCTTTCTATTTGAAACCACTCCATGTGAAGGCAAATTTATCTATTGTTGTCAAAAAAGAAAATGAAACTGGCACAAGCAACTAATTTGCAGCTCCCCCCCTACCCGATAGATAATGGCTGATGAGTTACCTCCTCCTCAGCCTTCACGGCCCATTAATAAGACAGCACGAAAGGCTGCAGAAAAAGGAAGATGATTGCTCACGTATTTACCACTTTGCCAGCAAACAACTTTTTTTTTGTTGATGTTTTTCTAGGAGTGCTTTTACAGTAGGAGCCTTTCCAGTGCCTTCATGTGAAGAATATTGGAGAGGAAAGGGAAAAGAGATTGCAAAAGATTTGCCTTCATTTCTGATTTCTCTTGTCAGTCTTGTGTACCCCAGTCCTTCCCCAGAGCTGCAACCATGCACCATTTCTGTCAATGTGACTGTAGTTACAAATTGCCCTCAAGATATTACCTGTCTTTTACCCTCTGCAAGGGCAGCTGAGATTACTGGGAGAACATTTTTACTGGAGCAAGGCACTCCAAGGACTGTAAAGTCCATTGAGTTGCTTGACTGGACACAGGACTTCATATTAAGGAAAGTGAGATTGTGATGGTGGCATGGGACAAGCTTAACATTAATGAATTTATCAGGATATAAGAGGTCACACGAAAGCAGATGCTGAGTAGGTGGGAATGGCGGGAAACGTGTGCAAAAACATGAGGAAGGAACAAAACAAAAATGTATGGATGACTCAGAGCCGGCAGAATTCGTGCAGGAGAGCTGCTGAACTGGTTTATTCAGAAAGGGGAGGGGACAGGAGAGCAGCGTGCCCATTGACAATACTGCAGACACATTTCTGAGTGAAAACAAGGCGGTTGTTGAAGTTTGACATGTTATAAGGGGCAGCTTTCCATTTTCAGTTCAGAAGGTTTGTGGGGGGGAAAAAAGTCACAATATGCCATAATGGGATGGATGAATGAGTGAGACATAAATTGCCCTGAGCGCTGCAGCAGCATCCACTGCCTACACTACATTCCAGGTGCTTGGGTCAGGGCGAGGAGAGATACATAAGAGCAGGACCACAGGGACATTCTGCATTTCCCCTGCATTTCCTCTTCACATAGTATTTTTGCATGACTCTGGTGATGAAACTGAAAACGTTGGTTCAGCTTCAGGCAGCAATTTTAGGGTCAATTGCTTCTTCACCAGACACTGAAATCACAATTTGTCAAGCATCAAATTAACTGTGAACGTTTTAGGGGACAGTGAACTTGAGTTACACATTATTATTGGGTCCCCTTCCTCAAAAGCCTATCTTGTAATCCCTCTTGATATGGCAGGTGCCTTTTTTTTTTTTTTTTTTCTAGAATCACACTTCGAGATGAACTCTGCAATTACACTACTTGCTGTTTGCTCCATCAACTCATTTCTGACTGTTATGCACTCTTGAGGGTACAGATCTCAAGCGGTGGAATACGCTTTCAAAACCATGTGAAGCGTTTTATCCATTTGTCACAAGAGTACATCAATATAGGTTTTCCAGCTGAAAGCATTTGGAAGTTTCCTGAAAACTTTTACAGTTCAGCATGGACCCACTCCTAATCCATAGACGGGGTGAAAGACTCATCTGGCACCAGCACATCACAAAATAAGGAAGCAGTAAAGCCTCAATGAGGTTAGCTGCCCAACAAAGCCCCAAAGACCAGAGCTATGCATCTTTCCCTAATACTGTCAGTACAATACAGAACAACTGCAAGCCTTGGTGCTGCAACTGATATTGCTCTGTATCCAGCTGAATCAAACTGCTGTTCAAACAGCATTCCAGCCAATGCCCCAGCAGGCTAGGAGAGATGGAAACCAGCTGAAATTGGAAAGCCATTGCTGGGAATGATGTCAGATTTGGATTTATTGTGTCACCTCCAGTAGTAATTCTAGGTCAGACTCAAACTTTTATATTTTACTCTTCTATGCAAGCGTTAGAGATTGAATATGAAAAATGTATTCTTTAAAATGAAAAAAAAAAGTCTAGCAATATTCTGCAAGTTCTATAGATCTTCACTTAAATGAGAAGCAATATTTCATGTCCACATGGGATGCTCATAACACTTTTGGACATACGTGAGTTAAAATGAAAAAAAAATGAAATCAGCAGTGCTATGAAGATTTTATATTTAAGTGATATATGACAAAGTTAAGTTTGGTGTGTTGGGCCTCCATTTCAGGTCTGTCTCAGCTATTTGAACACTAAGGTGCTTGTGACAGCTTAACACACCAGGAGCCATGTGCTGTACAGCTGAAAATTCCTACTTGCCTTCAGTAAACCCAAGGCAGCATTAGACATCAGCAGTATCAAAAGTTCCTGTTTACCCCTGAAATACAAAGCCCAAGTGCTATTTGAGTGCCACCAAACATAAGCTATGCTAAGTCCTCTGAAGGTGAGGAACTTAAGGTTTAGCAAGGTTTCATAGGCTGGCCCAAGAACATGTCTGTGGAAGAGCCTGTATGCAAATAAACACATGCATAAACATAGCGTATGTATGCAAACACAAATAAATAAATGCATATGTATAAACGATGTATAATTGATATGAAGTGGCTCATCACCCAGCAGGTGGCACTCATATCCTGAGCTCCCGAGGCTGGGACTCGGTGCTGCTCTACAGGAGGCACCATCTTCCTGAGAGGTAAAGACACCACGGGCACGAAAGCACTCACCACGCTTTTGCAAGGCCTGATGTGCCAAGTGCAGCATCCGGGCCAAAATTCATTTAGCTTACTGGCCAGGCACCCCCTCCATTGATTCCCCCGACAGCTGCAAGACTCTCCCTTGACTGCTGCTGATTCTCAAGTGCTCTTGCAGCCTTTCCAGAGGAGCAGCACTGTGGGGACTGAAAGGGTCCTGGAATAGTTTTCCATATAGAATCATCACATTATGATGTCAGGAACAAACAACTAAATGGAAAGTTTCCTTCAGACTTCATCACTTCTTGACACACCCAACTAGCTTTCAATTAGTCCCACTAATAATTTGGGCTTTTGAAGATCTTATGAATGAGCAAATCAGAACTGGCAGAGGAAATGCTGTTTTCCTTTGATTAAAATTAAAGACTTGTTTTCACCCAAGACTTAAGTGTCACTATTATATGTACATTCTTAATACACCTCCTTCTTCAGCTGAGTGGTGCTTCAACTTCAGCTGAGTGGGCTTGTTTTAAAAAAAATATTTTCCTTTCTAACTCAATATTCCACCCATATCCATTGCCTCTTAAAAAAACCAATAAAATCAGTTTAGGAGCATCAATTTGGAAACATCAGCTCTTCGTGGAGCAGTGCTGCTCCCTGTTAAGAGAATGCTTTGTGTCAGATTGAAAGATACCTTTCCAAGGTCATTTCATGTTCCAATGGGTTTGTTATGAAGTTGTGGAATGGCAGATAAGGTTGCATGAGATAGTAAAGTGCCTTCCTAAGCTAGTTCTGGGCAGTAATGTGCAACCAATATTTGAGCAAGGGACTTCAAGAAACTTCACGTGCTGAAATAAAGCTGCTGCAGGAAGGACAAGAGTAGTACTGAGATAGTGATAATCTGTTTCCCAGTTTAAAAAAAAAAGCCAAAGCAAAGGCCATTTTCTTGACAAGTTTGCACAAACTGCACACGTTTATGGCACTTGGCAAAGGTTGGGTGCTTCTAGGAAATTAGGGGGTATCTCTTCTGCCTGTTAGAATATCCAATCCTGTGTAATAATGAGGATTTGATGCTAAAAACTGCACAATTCAGAACTAATAGTGATGCCTTCAAGTTACAAGAACAAGGATACAAGAGTAGCTCCCTTTTAAGTACCAGGACTGGTAATTTGCAAGGATAAAAAAGGGGGGAAAAATAAAAGCTCCATATCTAAGAACAGTTCTTTGAAAGTCTAGTAGTTACAAATGCAAGGAATGATGATCCAGTATTTTTAGACTGCTTCTAAGAGATCCCAAAAATGGAGGAAACCATATAACAGTATCCTCTTAGCAAGCTTTTAATACTGCATGAGCCTATCCCAAACTCTGAAAGAAGGTAAGCATCTGGCAGCACACTGAATTGCGTGCCACCATTTCAGCCATCATACTAGGGACCAAATCCTCCCCTGGAAATAACAGAGGAACAAACATGCAAACTCAGAGTGAAGGGGAAAAAATATCTTCCTCACAAACTGTAAGCTACATCTTAATATGTAGTTTAAAGCTTGACGAAGGATCACCCGTTTGGAATACAAAAATGCAAGTATTTGGCATCGAAACAGCCCTAACAAAAGGGTAGAGTAGCCCGAAGGGGTGCTTTTTCAAGTCCCAAATGAGCATTTTGGGGGTCCAACAGGAAAAAAAATTAGAAAAATGGCCACCCGGCGCTGAACTATGCACAAAATGCAGAGTTTCAGTGCTTCCAGTTCTGCATTGCACCCTGCGCTCCCAGCCCCCCGCATTCCCACAGGCTCCCAAACGCCCCCGGCTCCCCACGCCGCTGTCCACTGCCGGGGAGCGGGGGGGCCACGGTCCCTCGGCGCTATCTGCAACCACCCCCGGGGCTCCACTGCTACTACTTTTAATTTTCCTGCTAGCATGACTTTTCTAATGAATTGCGGTTACTACAGAAATGTAAATGTCGCCAGCTGAGTAGTTCGGGGTTTTTTTAAACATCCGAAAAGGTAGAGAAAAGGGGGGGAGGGGAGGTGGGGAACACCTCATTAATATCCACTATTAAACATTTTTAACGCTACAGCCGCACGGACCCCGTCGGCCGCACAACCTTGCGGCTTCACCAGGACTGGCCCCAAGCCCCAAAAAGGGGCTTCAGCCCGCGATCAGCACCGGCTGGGCTCACCAGCAGATGCTCCCCCGGCCGCGCTCCGGCTTGCGCAGCGCGGCCCCTCCGCGCCCCCGCAACCCACCCCCGCCGCGCACCGCCCGTAACTTTGCGGGCGTCGCCGCGTCCCAGCGCCCAGGCGGATCTTCCGCGGGAGATGCTGCGCTCCGCGGAGGGCAGAAAGGCGGGAAGGGCGGCTGAGGGACAGGGTCCGGCAGGAGCCATACCCCGCCTGCGGCATTCCCGCACCGCACCGCCTGGCGCCGCGCATCCCGCGCCGCACCGCGGGCAGCAAGTCCACCCCACCACCGGAGCGGGGGCAAACCCTGCCCGGGGACCCCCGAAACGACCCGCGGCGGGGACGAGAGGGGGCACGGGACAGCCAAAAGGAAAAACACGGAGAAGGGAATGGAAACAGGCGAAGAGACGCTTCCGCGCCGCAGCCCCGCGGCCCCAGCCCTCCCTCCCCGCGCAGCGGCGCGGAGCGATGC
>VZTZ01014965.1:278238-333443 GCA_013400955.1 Drymodes brunneopygia | reverse complement strand
GTCAGCCTTTCAAAAGGCATCACTTGTGCTGCTTGTGGCCATCCAACCCTTTCCTGAGCCTTTCTGACACACAGGACTGGAGGAAAATCTCATTTCCCTGGCCATGATTATTTTCCAGTAGCTTTAACTCCTGGAACAGCAATGAGAGCCCCACTGCCCACGTTCTGCTCTCACTGGAAAAAAAAAGATAAAAGCAGCAGGGACAACTTAAAGCAGCATTTAAACACTAGAACTATACAAGTGGAACTAAACATATTCTACTAAAGAAGCAGCAGAACCAGGAACCAAACTGGGTATTAGTTACTGCAAGCTCTCAGAATTGTAGGGAATCCTATACACAAAAAAAACCCCAAACCAAAAACCCACCAAAAACCCACCAAAAACCCCAAAAGCATTCTTCTTTCTTTATGTAAAACACACATACACATGACCCAATTAAAAAGGAAAAAGGCTCTGCTTAACACCCAGGAAATAAGAGTATGAATCTCAAACTNAAAAAGCACTAAAGAAAAACGTAAAAAAAAAAAAAAAAAAAACAAAAAAAAAAAAACAAAAAAACACCTTGGTAAATAATAACAAGGGATTATTTAACAAAAATAAATTAAGGCCTGAATGGCCTGAAAGGACTGGGAGATTTGTTAATTTATTTGGCACCAGTGCCCAGAGAGCAGCCAAGAGGGGTGGCTGGAAGAGGAGATATGCAAGTTCCCTTTGACATTGGCTCCAGCCTGTGAACAGGACTGCAAACGTGCTGCTGCTCACTCACATTTACCAAAACACTCCCCTCACACAGCTGCAAACCTATGAAGGAAAGAAAAAAATCCACCAAGATCTGATTTTACATTAAAAGCCTGATTATGGGGACAAGACTACTTTTGGCAAGTCCTCTGGGCTTCCAGCTCTTAAAGTACAGTGACAAACTGACGGCCTCAGAATTCATAATTCCACTCAGAAATACTCCAGCCTTCCTCAGTGATAAATAATTTGGGTTTGGTTGTCAGGGCAGGGGGAGGCCATGGGTTTATGTGTCTTTTGGGGAGAGTGGGAGAAGATTTTTCTGTATTACTTTTAAAGTATCCCATTCATTGCCAGCCCCCCACACTCCATATTTCACTTTTTGCTGTTCCCCACTCTGTGCTAAGCTTGGTGATGCAACATGACACTTGGAATTTTTTTATTATCCAATCCATGAGTGGGTGCAGGCCATTTGTAAAGAAACTGATTACTGACTCCCCTCTACCACCACCCAAAAACCACATGACTCAATTAAAACCATTGCAAAAGCTCTGTGGCGCAGCATTTACCCCAGAGAATCATTCCCTTTGCTGTGTAACTGTGCAGTCATCGTGTCTCTCCATAGCAATTAAATTGAATGAGCTCACAGAGACAGGAATAAGCTGCTCTTAGGACATGGAAGTGCAATATTGGGATGAAATCCCATCCTTCCTGGGATGACTAAGTTTCTGAAGCTTCAGCTGGGTGAAAGATTTGTGTAGCCAAAGGAATTTACAGGAAAGTTATTTTGGGCTGGAAGTGGAGTGAAACATTGAGGCTGTGCAGATACAAGTCATATGGAGGAGTGAAATTTTAGTGCCTCGTCAAGATCCAGAGTTTCCCAAATACAGCAGAAAATGTTTCAACATTAACACAGGCAGACATCTGAAACAAATGGTGTTGGATAAAACCTCCCCTGACTGCAAGTATTTGAACAATTTCCAGACAGGGAACACACTCAGCTCATCGGTTTGGAAATGCAGATTCCAGTCCTGCACATTCCAGGTCCCTCAGCAAGCTCTGGGTTTTGTCTTTGCAATCAGAGCTTGCCTCAAGTCCAGCAGGAATGTTTGGGAGGAGATTGGTGCTCAGTGTGAGCAAAGGCAAAATTCAAATGGTGCCATTTCACTGGTCAAGATGGAAAATTTACTTAAACTCCATTAATATCCATGAGTGGCTGAATTACCTTCCTGTCTTTACAAAAGATATTATAATACACAGCACGTTGTTTTATCAGTATTTTGCAATTTACATAACAGAACAAAATTAACCTAATGGTTTGCTCTTTTCCCTAAAACAAGGGAATGTGCTGAGTCAGAATTAAGCCAGTGAAGTAACCTAAATTAAACACTTTAACAGGATCAGGAAGAAGATGCTTCCTAAAAAGTTGATGCATCTGTCCTAGCTGAAATTAAAGACATAACTGCAGTTTCTCTGTCCTCTTACAGAAGGTGGATGCAGATGTACAACACTTCAGCTTTTTGACTTGCCATTTTACACCAAGGTTTAACACTGAAATGCCCGCTGGTGCCCAGGCGCAGGGCAGCTGCATTTCAGGAGAGCATCAGGGCTGCTACTGCCAATGTAAAACATATTCCAGCATTATGCACCTACCAAGGTGTGCTGGAGACACTTCCATCCACTGCAGCTGAAATTCTGACTATTTGATGTGTCAGGAGAAACCAATATATAAATGTCCAATTCCATGGGAGGAAAAAAAAAAAAAAGGATTTCAATTATTTGCTCTTAAAAAATTATGCCAGAAAGTGTCCAAACCACAAAGAGAAATGGAAATGTAAGATTAATGTGTGACACCTAAATCCATAACACACACCTGTATGAGACAGTCTAGCAGCACCTCGTCAGGCAGGGAATTTGCATGTTGGAAATTGCAAAGGCAGGCAGAATGTAATGCCTGATGAGAGCTGACAGGCAGGGGATTAACAAGAACACAGACAAGTAATTCCAGCGTCGGTTTTACCTGTAACTGACACAGGTAGGAGTATTTAATGAATTATTCCAAAGAGATGAGGAGAGTGACAGAGTCCTCCACCTGCCTGCCATCAGCTCAGGCTGTGTGATAGCTCCTGGCACCCGGGAGCATCCTGGAGAAATCCTGGATGGAATTGCTGCTCGCTCACTGAGAGGCAGGAATTAGCTTTAAGCAGGTGAAATGCAAACTGACTTTCCAGCAGGATCTTGGTGCTGAGCAGGGATGCAAACCCATCCACCAACAAGGCTTTGCATTACATGCTCGTACTTCTTTTTCAGGACAATTAAGCAACTTGTTCAGGAATCCAGAACAATCCCCTGACAAGGAGTCCAGGCACTCTGACTTGCTGGAATTATGCTTTCCGTGGAGGATCACCCTCTCATTCCTTTGGCTATCTGTGTGCATTACTGAATATTCAGTCTGCGATTCACAGGACTACAGAGGGGTTTAGTTTGCCTCTGGATCAGAGATAAAATTTCTGAATAGGGCTTTGTGGCTTGGAGTGTTTAGTTTTCCTGTAACATCATTACTGAGTTAGCTACACACATCCTAGGACATCAATTCCAGATATCCTGCCAAAGATCAGACGAGTTCCAAAGGACTGCATTCATTAGCTGCCAACAAAATGCTGGGGGGAAGGGAGACAAAATTGCCTGCATCTGTGATAGTGGGAAAAAGAACTACCACACAGTTGAATATGAAAATACAAGCAAATATTTACACAAGTTAAAAATGAGTGTGGCAAATCAGATTTTATTTCCAAAACACAAATAAACTTCTGGATGTCAGAGAGACTGGATTTTTGAACAAAGTCTCATAAAAGCACTAAAGGAATGTTTTCACTTGATATTTAGGTAACATTTTCATTTGCTTACTTTTGTACTTTGTTCTTGTAGCACTCTCCCAGGAAGAATGGGAGCTGCTTTTCTTGATTATTCCATTGTAATGCCTGAATATCCTGTATTCTCTACAGATGGAGCTGCACATTAACAGAGCTGAGTTTGTACAAACAGCTCAATCAATGTAACACAGGGATTAATCATCACATGCCTGATTTCCCATAAATGCAGGGGAGAAAAACGGGGCCTTGCAGGGGGATCCTTTGCAGCCCTCACAGGAGTTGTGTGTTTTTCAACCTCTTGAGATGCTTTGGCCTTCAATGGAGTAGAAAACATTCCATTTTTTTACTGGTCATCCCCCCACCATGGGAGGAGCTGGGGCACTCCCTGGCATTGACTGTGCTGATGTTCACTGTGCACACACACACACACACAAACACACACACTCCCCTTTACTCCAAAGATGCTTCATTTTCCAGCTCCCCTCTCTCAAAGGCAGCATTTCCCTGCTGTGCCTGCTCCTCCAGCAGCTGCTCAGAGCATCCTGCCCAGGAGCTGCAGCCTTCAGGGAGCTGTGCTGCCCCTGCTGCAGCAGGAGTTAGGATTACACCAAAGGCTGGGCATGAAATAATGTGCATTAAGGTCTTTATCTCCCTGAGAGATGAGTTATTCAAATTGCACAAATACAGCATGGGTTTCCCTTCTATTCTATCTTTGCAGGGTTAATCTGAGATATGTAACTTCAACAGCAGCACAATTCCTGGAATTGGGAATAGAAGCCCAACAGTGCCAAGAAATGCAAAGCAAAGAGCCCAGTTCCATTTTCTGTACCTTGATGTTAGCACATTGTTAACTAATGCAACCTTACTTTTTTTTTAATGATTTTTGTCATTGTAAACACACATATGAAGCTTTAGGGCAGGATTTCTCTCCTGTAAGAAGAGCCAATCTTATGCATTGCTCTTTAGACAATACTTATAATCTGAATTTTTCTCCTAAATTACTAATATAAACTCCTCAAAAAAATACATATTTAAATATAGTTTATATTTATAAAAAAATATAAACTCCTCAAAAGTGACTTTGAAAGCCCTGTGCAACAGTGAGAGGGGTAGAAGAATTAAGCTTTAAATGTTACTTAAAGCAAGTTTAATTCATAGTGTAGGTCTGTCAATATTTTGGGCAGTAAATAGAAAAAAAAGTTTAAAAGTGAACAAAAAGGAGAACACAGAGACAAATTCCAATAACTTTGTTTGCCTAATGGCTCTTGGTTAAGGTAAATAATTGTTTAACATTGCTTTGAAAACTAACAGACAATTTACTTTGGTTGTAAGATAATTTATTAAGCTCATTTTGTTTAGTACTAGAATTTTAAAGCATACAAAAGCATTTTATAAAAAAATACACATCATATTAGAACCTAGAAGGGATTTTCTCTATTAAAAGAAAGGGAAGGATTTAAAAGACTCTGTAAAATTATTTTGGTATCAATCAAGTCCCAGGAAGCTGCTCCCCCTTGCAATGGAAACAGATGCAGTTCCATGGCTCCCTGTTATTCCTGGCCAGCCCTTTCCCAGCCCTGAGCTGACAGGAATTTCCTCCCTCTCCTGCAGCCCCTCAGCTCTGGCCAGAAAAGCAGGCAAGAGCAGAGAGATTGAGATTTTTTCTACATTCATCATGATCCTGATTTCTCTCCATATTCATCATAATCCTGATTTTTTTCCATATTCATCATAATCCTGATTTCTCTCCACATTCATCATAATCCTGATTTCTCTCCATATTCACCATAATCCTGATTTCTTTCCACATTCATCATAATCCTGATTTCTTTCAGTATTCATCATGATCCTGATTTCTCTCCATATTCATCATAATCCTGATTTCTCTCCATATTTATCATAATCCTGATTTCTTTCCACATTCATCATAATCCTGATTTCTTTCCACATTCATCATAATCCTGATTTCTCTCCATATTTATCATAATCCTGATTTCTTTCCGTATTCATCATGATCCTGATTTCTCTCCATATTCATCATGATCCTGATTTTTTTCCATATTCATCNGGATTTTCTCTATTAAAAGAAAGGGAAGGATTTAAAAGACTCTGTAAAATTATTTTGGTATCAATCAAGTCCCAGGAAGCTGCTCCCCCTTGCAATGGAAACAGATGCAGTTCCATGGCTCCCTGTTATTCCTGGCCAGCCCTTTCCCAGCCCTGAGCTGACAGGAATTTCCTCCCTCTCCTGCAGCCCCTCAGCTCTGGCCAGACAAGCAGGTAGGAGCAGAGAGACTGAGATTTTTTTCTACATTCATTGTGACCCTGATTTCTCTCCATATTCATCATAATCCTGATTTTTTTCCATATTCATCATAATCCTGATTTCTCTCCACATTCATCATAATCCTGATTTCTCTCCATATTCATCATAATCCTGATTTCTCTCCATATTCACCGTAATCCTGATTTCTCTCCACATTCATCATAATCCTGATTTCTGTCCATACCCATCCTAACCCCACACATCCACCAGGGTCACTCTGGCCAGGTCTCCCTGTGGACACTCGAGTGCCACATCCTGGACTGACTTCAAAACTCATCCTGAGAAAGGGGAAGACAATTTAAAGCAAGGAATAAAGGAGGGGGACCTTGCAGCTCCTCTATCCATGAGCCAAAACAAGAAAAGGACTCTTGAAACTGCATCTAAGGCTCTCAGAAGGCAGCCAGCACTACCCAAAACCAGAATGTGCTTCAAAAGAAACCCTGGAGGGTGGAACCTCCTTCAGAGTGACCCTTCACAAGAGCTGGAATTCTTCCCACTCTCCCTCACACCCAGTTACTTCCCTTTTTTTGTACAAGCCCAATAAATTTCCCACTTCAGAAGGAGGATGGAACATGCAGTCCTGCTAACCTCTAAAAATCTGCACAGTTAAGCTCTGGCCTCCTCTTTTACAAATCATCTTTGGCAATCCCAAGTAGCCACTTAGCAGAATAAAAGCATAACTATTACTTTTATAAATAGAAATGATATATCCAATCCTTTTTACTCTATTAAAGTAATTTAACAGAATGATGGAGGAAATAAAATTTCCCTTATTTGGAGCTCTACGTGGATCTTGCACTCTTTAAAAGTTTGCTCCCCTTGAACTATGGAACAAAGGAGAAACCTGAAGGATTTGCCCTCTGATGACCACAAACTCTGCTCCTACCATTTCACTTGAGCCTTATAATTTCACCAGGAAGCTTAGAGTGTGAAAAGCAATGTCTTCTATAGACTCAGCAAAATACCTCCATCCTTTCTGTATTTTCTTTGACAAAAACAACAGGATGTGCTTGTTTGTGTGTTATCCATTGCTCTTGTTTGTGTGATATTCATTGCTCCCTTCTCCAACGCCCTTGCTCTGAGAAAATTGAAACTTCTATTAATTAAGAAAAGTTCATTAGTTCAACAGATTCATTAACCTTTGTTGGGAAATGTACACTGAACACCAAATTAATCAGCAATCTGAAATCAAGTCACGATTTATCTCTCTGTGCATTATTTTTTAAAAATATTTTTTGATATAGATGTACATAAAGCCAGCCTACATCATTTTGGGAATAGTTATTTCTCACTCCAATTCCCTGGTGGTCAGCTCTCACATCAAAACACCTTTTTTTTTTTTAAACTTTATTTAAATAAAAGACTAATTTGAGAAACCACCTGGGACTTCAAACCTGTTTTCAGACATTATTAATTCAGCAGTATTGGGCTGTGCCCTCCTCTGACTCCAGCAGTGCCCGCTGAAGAAATGCTCCTTCCACCAAATTAGCCCAATTCCCACGGATCAACCCCTCCAGATCCATGTGCTTCTTAATCACTTTCTGCCAAATTAATTCGTTTATTTTGAGCTCAGCTTTTACCTATCAGGTCTTCACCAAACAACTTCATTTTCCTTGGCAGAGGCTGGGATGATGCCAGGCTCATTTTGCCCTGGTTCTTTTTTTGGCTGTGGCAAAATCCCAAAAAGCTGCATCACATGGAGATGGTCAGGCTGGGGATGGCTGAGGCTGCCCCAACCCTTAAGGTTCCCATTTATATTTGTTTCCAAAGACTCCAACAGATGTTAATAGCCCTGACTGACCTTTTTTATGGTCCCTTCAACTCAGTTCATTACTCAGAAAGATGTGAAAATCAGATTATTTTGACTCTATTAAAACCTCACTGCGATATTTGATTTGAATTTTTCTCCCTGCTCCATAGTTGAGGCCACGGAGCTCGTGCCAGTGTTTTACTATTTGTCATCAATGTGAAAAGCTGACTCCACTGTAAAACCTTTGTTCTTCATAAAAAATAAGGGCAGCAGCCTGTGGACCTGGGCAGGACAAGGTTAATTCAGGATCGATCAAGTCCTTTCAGTGGTAACATCCACACAGGTGCCCTTGCAGCAAAGGCCAAACCCATCATCATTTTATCACATTTGTTTCAGAGCCCCTCTCATTACATTCCAGATCCCAGTCACTAATTTCTGGCTCAGTTAAACCGGGAATTAACATCTCTGTAGCTCCCTTTATCACCGCGTGCTACATTTTAATATAGGGATATTTCAAAGTGGTGTTGCCAGCTGCATGCAGCTTCCAAACAGCACGGAATACATTATTGGTGGGAAAATAAAAGTCAGATTGGAAACTGCTCACAAGATGAGTATCAAAGAGCTGGCACTTTAAAATACTTGTTTCACAGAAATCAGCACATTTATATCAGACAAAAGGAGCTTGGGAAAAATTTCTCATCTTCAATCACATGGAGCTTACATTGAATTTTCTGTTTCAAATGAGTTTCTGTCTGAGGAGTTTCTATAATCTTTAGCAAGATCCTAATTTCAGAAAGAACACTAACTCATTTTTAACAAAGTGATAATTATAGCTGCACAAAAAACAATAGAATTAATTGTATTATATTTTAACTGTTGATATTCAGAAGCTATCAAAGCTGCAAGAAAGAGCATTGCACTCATTCCAAGCCAGCATTTCTCCATTACTGTTCAATAACTTTTTCAGGCATTTCACTAAATGTCGTCTGGTGAAACCCTGCTCCATTGGCTTAATTCCATAATCTCACCTATGCCATTAACTAAAGCCAGTGAAGACTGCTATAAAAATAAGTTTCTTTCTCCTTCTGGTAGCAAAGAAGGAATTTGTTGTGAAAATTTCATAGAAATACATGTTGTTTATCCCCATACATGTTGTTTCCCCTAAAAGCTGGAAACAATTCATGGAGATGCTACCCAGAAGCTTCAGCTACCAATTCTTACTTCACCACACCTGTGATAAATTCTGATGCAATGCAAAGACATGTATTAGTTTAAAATGTTGGGATCTAGTCTACTATTTTATTTGATTACTATATTTCTGCCACAAGGTTTGTCTGTGTCTGTCAAATTTTAATTAGTGTTAAATGTAATGCTGTACCAACATGGTGCATGACTCAGATGCAGGATTCTATCAAACCAACCCCTAGAGACAAAATCAACACCCTGACTGCACACACACCAGTTCAGGTCTGGATGCAGGATTCTATTAAACCAACCCCTAGAGACAAAATCAACACCCTGACTGCACACACACCAGTTCAGGTCTGGATGCAGGATTCTATTAAACCAACCCCTAGAGACAAAATCAACACCCTGACTGCACACACACCAGTTCAGGTCTGGATGCAGGATTCTATTAAACCAACCCCTAGAGACAAAATCAACACCCTGACTGCACACACATGAGTTGAGGTTCAGATGCAGGATTCTATCAAAGCAACCCCTCAGACATAAAAACAACACCCTGACTGCACACACACAAGTTCAGGTTCAGATGCAGGATTCTATCAAACCAGCCCCTCAGAGACAAAAACCAACACCCTGACTGCACACACACAGGAGTTCAGGTTTGGATGCAGGATTCTATCAAACCAACCCCTAGAAACAAAAACAACACCCTGACTGCACACACACCAGTTCAGAGTTTGGATGCAGGATTCTGTCAAACCAACCCCTCAGAGACAGAAACCAACACCCTGACTGCACACACACACCAGTTCAGGTTTGGTGCAGGATTCTATCAAGCCAACCCCTAGAGACAAAAACAACACCCTGACTGCACACACACCAGTTCAGGTTTGGATAAAGGATTCTATCAAGCCAACCCCTAGAGACAAAAACAACACCCTGACTGCACACACATGAATTCAGGTGTGCTAAAGAGAAATCTGGTGCTCAGAAGGGCACAGAGAGGAGCTCTGACCAAAGTGCAGTCACAAAATCCCCACTCTGCACCAGCTGGAAATGCAAGGACCTCCGTGACTCTCTGTTGTCACAAATTGTCAAATTGGTCACCTCTGCAGGTCACCTCCCCAGGACAGCGACCCCACACTGAAGGTCACCAGCGTGGCCAAGTCTTGGTGCCAACTGCACACAAATCTGACATTTCCCTCCTCCTGCCCCTTTTTCTTCTGAATCTACAGAGCAATCTGGGCAGACTTCATTCTTTCCTCCTTAGGGAAGTCAGACTCTATTGCATGTGCTCTCTTTTAATAGAAATATTGGATATCATATCCCCAGAGAATCTTAAAATCTTGCAGTTAAGTGGAAAGAATACACTTGACCATAGATCTCAGGCTGATGGAGATACACTTCATGCAAGTAATATAAATAAAATATTAATTCTGAGGTAATGGGAAAAGTGCCTTCCTAACTTTTCTTTCAATTTTAAAAAGCTCGAGACTTTCTTAGCTCAAGAGGAAAATTCCAGCAAGTTTCGAATTTTCATAAAAGCAGTAAAAGACTTTAAAAAAATAAAAAAAATAGTTCTTCTCATGTCCTCAAAGGGATTTAGGCATTTACCTCTCTCCTAAAATTAGCAGTCACGCAATTCTGAAAATGCATCTGAAATATGGATCCTTACCAATTTAAATGAGGACTGTGCACACCCTCCCCAAACTGGATGTAGAGCTTAAATTTTAAATAATGCAAATACACTAAACATATGAAACCATGAAACAGCTCGTGTGGATGGTTAGGTGCACCCATCTCCATGCAAATTTTAACTACCAGCCAACATTTGGGAGTGTTTTGGGGAGACACACGATTTATATTTGTGCTGTTAGAGACCTGAAGCTGACTTCATTGAGGTCATGCTCCAGGGGAGGGTTGCACCAGGCAGAGTTTAAATCCATAGGATTTAAATAAAATAGATTTATCAGAGTTGCTGATAAATCACAGGTGGCCCATCAGCCACTTGGACAGGGATTGAGGCACCGTGGGCTGCAAGGATGGCACTGAGGGACTTTCTGCAGAATTAATTCACCTTGGCTTCAGCAAATCCCTCACTTGTACAACATGTTCACAACACTGGGCATTGTCACCCTGCTTTTGCAGGGTTCCATGGTTGTAACTTTGTAGTATAAATTTCCCATGCATTTTCTGGAAACATGGTCCTTGTTTTTCCTAACTGGCTGGGAATGTTTTGCACTTGTAGAATGTTTTTCACTTCTTTCCCCTGGGGTGGAGAAAGATGATTGACCATGTCTTTGTCCTGTAAACTTTCAGAGGTGTTAACCCCTCTCACCAATCCTTGATTGTCTTTGGTAACATATAAAAATAAGAAAATAAAGAAGGGCAGGCCCTTTTAGTGGGTCCTGCCTGGAAATTCAATTACTACTCTGAAACCTGTGTGTTTCTTCTGTTGCCAGCAGGGCATGGGTTGTGCAACAGGGCATGGGTTTGGTAAGAGGAGAGTTCATCTTCATCCTCCCACAGTCCCACTTAGCCTAACAGGGTCTCCAGTGAAGGGAAAGATAAGTGCAGCTTCGTTTCCAACTGGTCACATTCAGCTAATATTTTATAAAACTGAGTTCATGGCTTTATATTGCTCATACAGTCTCTACAGTAAAATAAATAAATTAATTAAACTATCAAACCAGTGGTAAGCCATTTTCAAACCTGTCTCCTCCATGTACCCCTCTGGCAGGATCAGAGCCACCCCACACAGCCTCCCTTGACCCCAAAGATGTCCCTGTGCTGGACCTGGATGGCAAAAGGGTCTCAACAGCAAAGGAGCTGCCCAGGCTCCATCACCTTCATCTTATGGGAACCTCTGGGCACGGGGAAAGTGAAGGTCAACAAAAATACTCAAGAAAACTCCAGTACTGGCAAGATCCTCACACCCAGCACAGGTCTGGGGCTCCCAGCTGCCACGGCAGTCATGACCAAACAAACAAAATCACTCTGTGTTGGAACAGGCTTCAGGTGAGCAATGACACTAATTGGGCAAGGGAGCTCCCCCCTGATACCTGAATTGCAGCACACATTAAAAAAGAATGCTAATGAGATTCTAATGAGATGCTACATTTACCAGGCAATGCCACCTTTGTTACAGAGCAAAAAACACTGCACAGTGGAACGAGCCAAAAACACAATAAGAAAGAGATACTGAGACACTTTTACCTTTCTACTGCTGGAATTATGTCCCCACACTACTTAAAGAATAACAATGACAATATTTTGCTCAATAGAGGATTGCACAGAGCAGCAAGGAAATTATGGCAAGAGGTTGGCAGTAAAGTCAGAATTTACAATCTGTAACATCCCCATGTCCTGACATAAGAATTACTTTTATTGGAAATGTTATATATTCTCCACAGATTGCACCTATATTGCAAAAAATCTCTAGCAAACACAAGACAACTGCCACGTTAGAGCAGAATAAAAAAAAAAAAAGGGGGAAAGCAAACATTTCTTGCTAAAAATCCTTATAATAAAACACAGCGTGCTCAAGGCTCTGGAGCTCATATCCTACACAAGGACACAGAACGTGCCTGCAAACACACCTTCTACCAAAAATTAGAACTAAAAAATTGAAAGATTTCCTCCATTGGTATGCAGCCCTAGCTCAAGGTGAACTTGAAATCCTAAATTACAGCAAGCAAAAAGTGTCAACAAAATTTACTGAGAGAGCAAATTAAATATGCTGGAACAATGGGGAAGCTCCAGAATCTAAAGTTAAGCCAAGGATAGGATGGGAGGATGCAGGAAGGATTCTCATGCTTGTCTAAACAAAACCACCATGTAACCAGTAATTATTACACTTCTGCCCCTTGTTAAAAGATGTTTTAG
This sequence comes from Drymodes brunneopygia, assembly GCA_013400955.1. Taxonomy (NCBI): domain Eukaryota; kingdom Metazoa; phylum Chordata; class Aves; order Passeriformes; family Petroicidae; genus Drymodes; species Drymodes brunneopygia. The sequence goes on along the minus strand of VZTZ01014965.1, from coordinate 320,686 downwards.
GGATCTGAAGGATTGATGTAAATGTGAACAAAAATTCCTCATATCATTCAAAGAAAATATCACATCCTGGTTGTGCCCCCATACTTGAGGGACTGCCATTACTGAACCAAGCTAAAACTCAAAACTCTTTTTAGGGCACACGTTTTAAAGCAATATATTCTCACACACAAAAAAAAGGTATAACTTAACCACTATGTAACCAGTAATTATTGCCCTTCTGCCCTTTCTTAAAAGATGTTTTAGGGATCTGAAGGATTGATGTAAATGTGAACAAAAATTCCTCATATCATTCAAAGAAAATATCACATCCTGGTTGTGCCCCCATACTTGAGGGACTGCCATTACTGAACCAAGCTAAAACACCAAAAACTCTTTTTAGGGCACAAGTTTTAAAGCAATATATTCTCACAAAAAAAGTTATAACTTAACCACTATGTAGCCAGTAATTATTGCCCTTCTGCCCTTTGCTAAAAGATATTTTAAGGATCTGAAGGATTGATGTAAATGCGAACAAAAATTCCTCATATCATTCAAAGAAAATATCACATCCTGGTTGTGCCCCCATACTTGAGGGACTGCCATTACTGAACCAAGCTAAAACACCAAAAACTCTTTTTAGGGCACAAGTTTTAAAGCAATATATTCTCACAAAAAAAGTTATAACTTAACCACTATGTAGCCAGTAATTATTGCCCTTCTGCCCTTTGCTAAAAGATATTTTAAGGATCTGAAGGATTGATGTAAATGCGAACAAAAATTCCTCATATCATTCAAAGAAAATATCACATCCTGGTTGTGCCCCCATACTTGAGGGACTGCCATTACTGAACCAAGCTAAAACACCAAAAACTCTTTTTAGGGCACAAGTTTTAAAGCAATATATTCTCACAAAAAAAGTTATAACTTAACCACTATGTAGCCAGTAATTATTGCCCTTCTGCCCTTTGCTAAAAGATATTTTAAGGATCTGAAGGATTGATGTAAATGGGAAGAAAAATTCCTCATATCATTCAAAGAAAATATCACATCCTGGTTGTGCCCCCATACTTGAGGGACTGCCATTACTGAACCAAGCTAAAACACCAAAAACTCTTCTTAGGGCACAAGTTTTAAAGCAATATATTCTCACAAAAAAAAGGTATAACTTATACATTCTTTGATTACCATAAATCTGTCACACAAATTGTGTGACACATCTTCTTCCTAAACTGAGGGGCTTATGACTGGAAGACACAGTGAAAGAACAATCATAGAGGACATAAAAGAATCCTATGCAAAGGTTTACGAATATTGGCTATTCCTAATATTAATTTCTATAGTGATTTTTACATAACTTCTCTTTATTGCGTATTCATTTTTACTGCATATTCATTTTATCAATGCCAAGTGAAAATGAACATCCTCAACTGCTGCTAGAGGGACTTCCTTTTTCCATCTCCCCTCCTTCTTCTTAAAATCCATTTTCTCCTTGCCTTTCCATTTCTGTAAAACTCCAGGCTGCAGCAGTTCTGTTCTGCAGAAAATTTGGTGCTAATGAATCACAGCCTTTCACAACCTGGGCAAAACAAGTCACTGAATGACACCTTTTTGCTACACTTTATTTATTTGCCAGCAGGATCCCAAATGGCAATTCCTGCCATTCCCACAAGGAAGGGACGAACACAGAAATTTCATTATTTATAGTGCTCATGGAAGAAAGCACAAGAAGTCTTTTTCATGACCCAAAGAGTTCTGGAAATTGGCTGCCCTGAGAATGGCAATCCCAAATGCACACCAATAAAAACACACAAGAAATAACAGAGCATCCCTCATCAAGGAAATTAATTCTGGAGTAATTTGGATGTGTGTGGATCTGCAGGGTCCTCATTGGAGGGTGTAATATCACACTGCTTTATTCTTTAGAGAGAATATAAAATTTGTGTGACTGTGAAAGAAAGTAGGAAGAAAATTACATTAGGAGAAGAAAGGAAACAGATACTATAAGAGCAAATTAACGTGTTTGTGGCTTTTTTTTCATTTCATTCTTTCCATGCTCTGATCTTCAACATGATCAGCAAAGCAAGACAACTGTTTCAAGATTTGTGTGTTTCCTACAATTTTATATATTCTTTACATACACAGTAAATTAAAAAGGAGTACAAATGCATTAAAAATGATCCCACTGAGTATTAAACTACTGTAAAGCACAGACCTTCAGGTACTACTTAATATTTAAGTCCTCACTAAGTGAAAACAGTATCTCTATTCATCTCCAACAAACTGGAACTGAATCAAAACACATTCAGACAAAAATTGTTTCCACATCACAGAAGATGAAAAAGAACATTTGCCTTAGCAAAGGCAAAAGGTGGTGATTCAGTACCAGATATGAAAAGGTGATTATTTTCTTGATTGATTATTATAATCTCAAAATTCATTGCTGGGGTTATTTCCTCCTTCGTGACAAAGGGTTATCAACACTAACAAGGAAGAGCAAGAATTGCCATATCTGTAAAAAGGCCTTAGATCCAAAATTCATTTGCTTTTCGTTGTCTCCCCAAATTTAGCCCATCCAGTTCAATCACCTTCTTTCAGAACAAGTTTTAGCTGAGTTTTGATACTCACAGGGAAGGTTACTTTATACCCTGGCACGTCCAAGGGCTAAGAATGTGAATATTGCAACATGGAACCACTTATGAAATCATAAACAGTTCATGGGTTAGAAAGTTTAATATGTAAACCTCTAAAATGGTCTGTTTGTTTTTAGAAGATCCCTTATAATCTTCTATTCAAAACCAGAAACTTTTGTAGATATTTACCATAGCAACAGATTTTTGTGTTTCTGATGAGTTTCACTCTTCCTGAAAAGAGTTTAAATAAACCTCTGGAAAATGTATACAACTCCCTGAATTCCCATTTACACCAGCTTCCTTCTGATGCCAAATTATTATTCCAGTTGCCGTAGTTACATCATTTCAGTATCTCAGACATGGATACCCCTGCCTTATCTCCGCAGACAGAATTTAGCAAATTCAATATTTCTCTACGCATGGAGTTTTTATTTTCAGAAAGTTGCTCCCACATTGGTGGCTTCACTTATTTCTGTGCTCAGGGCAGACAAGAGAGCCAGTGAGAGCAAAGAATTTCTCCGCAAGATTTATACAAACACTGCTCCTACCAGCTGGAGGCCTGAAACAGCAGCTGAAGATGCATTTTGGTGTTTGCAGCATAGCTGGACATGCTGGCTGTTAGTGCTGTCACAAAGCTGCTCTTTGGTCACACAAAATCAGGCACAGCACTCTCTCCTAATTTACCATTTAACCACACATCTGCTCAAACCTCCCCAACAAGCCGAGGCACAGGGAGGGAATTGCAGCCAGATGTTTCTCCCATGCACAAGTTAATAAAACATATTGTGTATCCTTAATTCCAGCACCTTCTGTTCCAGATGTGGCAACTGCAACCCCAAAGCACCAGGGACATCCCAGTGCCACCATCCAGCTTGGAGCAGGCTCCACGAGTCAGGTGAAGTTTGTTAAGAGCTTGAAACACTTATAAATCTCCAGGGAAGCCTGGTTTTGAGGCTGGAATTCAGAGGTAAATGGTTGGTGGAACACAGAGGCTCCTCCCTGCAGCCCCCCGGGACTGGGGGATGGCTCAGATCCCTTTATCCTCCTCGCACTAATTGTGATGTATCTTGAAATGATTAGATCTATTGTTAGAGCAGGCCTTTGTCAGCAGCTGGGACACTGTGATGAATAGAAATTTCTCTTTAATTCCTTAGGATGGAGAAGCCTGAAGTCCACAGTTGAGCCCCGGACCCCAATTATTAGGTGATTAATGAAATTATAATTGCCGCTCTTTCGCTCACATCCATCACCGGGTTTACTGTTAATCATTAGAGGTAAAGCACAGGAAAAAGAAAATACTTTACAAGCACAGTGCTGCAGACACATGGGAGAGTCGTATTTGGGTCAGGAAAATGTTCTCTCCACCAAGCTGGAGGAAATTTGTGTCATCACCAACAACTTAACAGTGCTGAGGGTTCCAGGGAAGGTCAAGCTTGCTAAAAGGAATCATTTTCTGCCTAATAAAAACATCTTCACTTGATCCAGCACTCCAGACAGACACAGACCTGTTGGCCATCAAGGTGGAAGAAACTGTTTGTAGCACCCCTGCCATGAAACAGAACAATCAACCCCAATAATGGGATTCCCTTCTGAGTTACAAGGATATTTCTTTTAAAATCCTGTGGTATGGAGGTCCTGTAAGTCCACTGTGTCTGTCTGTGGGCATGGAGAGTCCTGGACCCATCTTCCAAGCCTGATTATTTCCCAAAGACAACTCAAAGTGGCCAACAGAGTCCCAGCTTCACAGGAATTGAGTCATTCTTTTGCCTATAAAATATTTAGTTGAAAAAGAATAAAAAAAGCACACTCCAAGAGTTGAGTTAGAGTTGCTTTAGCCCTGTAGCATTAATGTCAGGAAAGGTCAGAACTAAGATATTTTTCTCCCCTTTCTCAACTGATCAGATTCGACAAAAGAATAATTAGTTTTTCACAGATCAAAAAACTGTGCAAGGGAAGGAAATTAAATGCAAGTGAAGAAAAAGGTTGAGGCTCTTTTGTCTCCTTTGGCCTGAACAGCTCTTGTAAAATTTAAGGGCTCCACAGCCATCACCCCCCATGAGAGACTGGGAGAGGAGGAAGAAGGAAAATTCCTTGAGGGCCACAGAGCTCAGACAGAAACTGGGCAGAGGAAGGGACAAATCTCCATTGTTCCCAACCCTGCAGCCTCTGCTCTTCAGCACCTCAATGGATTTGTGTTCCTGCAGCTCCAGGGTGTACAGTAAATGAATATTTACCTAGCACTGATCTGTATCAGCTGAAAAATCACTGTAATTTAGATCTCATTTGTTTATGTAATAAACAATTTGTTTATACTGAACTCGATGCTTTACCTCAGCTCCTTGAGATTTCATTAAATCACAAAAACACTTGTGAGACCATGCCTGGGAAAGGCAGAAACAGCAATTCTGCCACACAGCCCTGTCTGAATTAACAACCAGAGCATGCAGCCACTTCACCGTGTTTACCAGCAGAAAGAAGTGATTTCTGTGATCAGCCACTCTTGAATATGTCTGAAACTCTGATTGCAGGTGCTTTTTTTAGTGCTGATTTAAGCAAACATTCCTCAACTGCCATCCTGTGAGTCTCAAACAGGAGGTGGGTGGGGACAGCAGCGCTGGTGAAGTCTCACAATGCTAAATTCCTGTCTCCGGGGGAAAATAAAAGACCTCACTAATCTTTGATGTAATTTATCTGAGCATATGCCAAAGTGCACTAAATTGTGTAAGGGAGGATAATAAATATCTGCAGTGCATGACAGGGAAGGAATGGGGAGCTGTGCAGTTCTATTGCACTGTTCAATCAGGAGGTTGGGTCACTTAATGCCTGAGCTCAAGGCTGAGCATCAATCTTAGCAGAGCTGTGACAATCCCACAGCCTGGACACCAGGCCAATAAAACATGGCAGGAATTTACAGAAATAAGCAGTGCTGCCTGTAAATCAGTAAACACCATTATATTTATAAATATTCTCATCCTCAAAATGAAATTGGATATTAACAGCTTCCAATTAGAAACCAGAGATAACAGACAGAGCTGTAAGTTGGGTTAAAGATTTGGCAGAGGACCATGGCTGTTCCAGATTGCTCTTACTACAAATTACAACAACAAAAAAATGCCCTACCATCATTTCTTAACCTAAGAACTATTTACTGGATACCAGGAAGCTTCTCACTTTCTATACCTGGAGTACTGCTAAAAACAGAAGAGGATTTGCTGGTTTGGATTTTTTTTAATTTTAACTTCCATAATAGAATAAAATCCTCTGTTCTTCTTTCTCCCCAATTCTTGTAACAGTAATTTCACAATAAACTAGAGCACAGCCTCACCTAAATGCTAGGAAGGATTTTAAAGTCATATTAAGATTCTGATAATTCAGTGCTGAGATGACTTTTACTGTGCTAACCTTAATCAATCACTTTCTAGGGAAGCTCCCAAATTTTCATGCTTACTGTTGGTGTTTAATGTTTTGGTGAACACCCTACACAAGAATCTCCCAGAGTGGTGCATAAACTTCCATCAAGCCTTTCCAATCAATTCCTTGTTTCTCTTACACACACACACAATTTTACTCAAGCATTGTGAGGGAAATCCCATGGATATAATCACTAAAATCCAGTTTACTCATCAGAATGAGAGAATGGCTTTGCAGAGATTAATCCCAAATGTAAAAATTGGATCTTTCATACCCTCCTCTCTGGATTCCTTGGCAAAGTGAGAGCTGCCTGAACCATTGGAGAGCTCACACTTGAAATGTGGAGTCACTGCTTGGCTCAGTTTTTGGTGGCTGCTGGTTCACAGCTCAAATGGAACACAGGGAGGGAGGTGCAGGTGGTAACAGAAAATTCACTTGATAACCAGAGACATTTCTCCATGCCACAGAAAGATGAACTTAGAAAGAAGCCCAAATCCAATCCTTGAATAGATTAACTCCAGCTTTCTAAATAATACAGCACATATTAGAAAGGGTCACATTTATAGTGGCTTTAACAGCCCCAGGAGGGAAACTACAGTGGTTGCCTTTGATCTATTGGCCTATATTAAACAGTGATGTGCTGGAGCGTTGGGAAATGTCCTAATTTATTCCTGGAAAATACGTATGCATATTGTCAGATGGAACATCCTTTATGCTGCACTGGTGTATTTTATGAGAATGATTAAAAAAAAAAAGTAAAAGGAAGCAGAGAAGTGTGTCATCCATCCAAAATTGAACAGGCTGGCTGGCTAAATGGCTGAGAAGCAATTTTGATTGAAATTCTTTGCATCGAGATATTCACTTTATTTTGCCCTACAAAATGCTCCTTTGCTAAGCTCAGAAGCAAAGTGAAAAAGGGGGAATGGCTAATTCCAGATCACAGCTATTGCAAGGGGAAATAAGAATGTCCAACACTTATTAAAGTTTGTGCAGTCAACAAGAACAGAACAGGAGCTGCCACTCCTGAGCCAAGCCTCAGCCTTGCAGGGCTCTTCCAGGGCTTGGCTTTGGGGTGTGAAGGTGCCACAAAAGCAATGTCATGACACAGCCAGGATGTGCGATTTAAGAAACTTTAGATCCTGGTCCCCAGCCAAGTTACTCATGAACTTCCTGAATTTTAGAGAGCTACACCTAAAGCAGAACTGTTCCACCTGCACCATCAGCTCCATGCACATTCCAGCACATTTAGGAGTTTTGTTAACACGGGCTAGTTAAAAAGAAGACAACAAAAAGCCTGTCTAAGAGAGAAAAGAAATACAGTAGATCTGTCAGCTTTTTGCACCTTTTTTCCCCCTCAGAGCAGAAATAGCAAATAGAGGAAAAAAATAATTTTTCCTTTGCATTTTCTAAAATTGAATTTCCCCCATTTCCCACGTATGCTCTCACTGCACCACTTTCTGACAGTACTTTCTGCAAGGGGCAAACGTTGCAGATCCTTCTTCTAATCAGAAGAATTTAATAACATTCCACCACTTTGCATTTACACTCTCAAATTATTTATTTTATTTATTTTTAGAAGAAATGTGAATCCTCATTGCTAGCCAGAGTGGACATGAAGAGCAGCCTAACTGCCTCCTTCTGCAAAAAAAAGTTTCCCCCTTGATAGCAGCTGAAATTCTAATCAGAGTTCCCTCACAACACAGATATTGTAGGTGTGCTGTGCTAGTCATTGCTGTTATTATAAACGACATTTCAGGAATTGAAAAAATTGCAGCTTGTCAGTTGAGACCTGTAATGGTTTTCCATTCAGCAAAAGGGTTTTAACAGGGCTGCTGGTAAAAGGAGAAAAAAATAGTTTCCCTTCTTGCTAATCTCAGAAAGACACAAGTGGTCTAAATTAACAATTATCTTAGACATGGAGGGAGGTTTCTAATAACCCTGTGTTAGAGTGAGAGTTGGTGTGTTCTGATGGGAATTTAATAACCCCAAGCAGCCCCAGGATATGGCAGCAGTTCCAGGGGAGGGGAGCAGAGGTGATCCCTGCACTGCCCAAAATGCACCCAGAGCATCCTCAGTGCCACCTGCACTGGTCATTCCTTCAGCAGAGTGACCACGCTGAGGGTCAAGGGGCACATGAAATGTCACCTCAGGTACCTGTCCTAAAGCATTCAAGATAAATTCACTCCAGGAACAAAAGCTGTTTAATGTCCTGGGTAAGCCAAGAGCAGTTCCCACGCTCAGTGCTGTTATTGCAGCCCTAAATGGAAAGTCAATTTCACAGAATCCCTTATGAGAACTTCAAATTGCTCCCTAAAATGGAATAAATGAGAAAGATGCTTTAAACTCTCAGATGTTTAACTATGTGTTTCTTATAACTATGAAATAGTTATATACTACATATGAAATAGTTTTATACTACATATAACACGCTTGTTGCTGTCTGTGTGCAGGAAGACAGAATTTATGTTCATAATCTAAAGTACAAGTTACATTAGAACTCTTCAAAGAATTTAATAGCCTTTCCAGATGATAGCCTATATTAGAAATAAACATTCAGGAATAATTCAGAGTACAAGCAGATAACTATGAGATAAGCAGTGAAAAAAGATAAGGAACATGATTAATATTAAAGCTGTTGTAGTGGCCTACTGGGGAGGGGGGGGAAAAAAAAAGTAATCATTGTTAACCATAGACTTGAAACATCATCTTCAAAACAAACCAGAAAAACTTCTGTTCCTGGCAATATTAATAATTATCAGTTATTCCAATTCTCTGAGCCATCCAAGTCAAGCAGAGCTTCCCTTCTCTCCCAGCTCCTGCAGCCTCAGCCCTGCTGTCAAAGGCAGTTGGAATCACAGTGCCCACTTAGCCAGGAAAGCAGAGCTGCCCTTCCCTCACACGCAGCTCTCCATCCTCTGCTAAGCATTGCACAAAGTCTGCAGCTCTGCAGGAAGAATGGCTGTGCAATAAAAGTGTAATTGAAATGGCTACACTGCTGCCTCATTTCATTACTCACACTGGCCTCTGCTTGTTAAATTTTAAGATCTCTTGGGAAAGCAGTGCATAATATAACAACACTCCAGAGTGTCAAAACAACCCCTGCTATGATTTATCTCATGCATGACATCAAGGATCTATTTTAAAGCAAAAGATTTTACCAGTAAAACAAGCCCTTAAACTTTTCCAGTTCCCTGAATTTAAAGAACACGGACTAAAAATTCTGGACAAATTTAAGGAATTTTTAGAGTTCCAGCTGTCTTTGCCTCTCTGAAATGTTTTGAGTCTCCTTACTCTTTTGCATCTCCAAAGTCATTATAAGAAGAAAATCTAATCTGGGTTTCTTGAACAACAATTAGTAGAAGACAACAAAATTTCATCAAGGAGGCAACTCACAGAGGAAAAACAAACAGACAAACGCAAAATCCAATTACAGGCTTAGAATTCTTTGTTTTAAAGTGATTTTAAAGTTCCATTCAGCACGCAGGGATTGCAAATGCAAAATTCCTTCTGCCTCATGCAGGTGAGGTCACTACAGAATATTCTGTATTATTTGTTTACAATGAAAACCACACACGTGACAGCAGGATCATTTTTTCATTCAGCCTTAATTTCCTCAGAAAAATCTGCCCCAGCCATGGGATGTCACCTGTAGGAAACACGTCGTGAAATTAATTTTGTCCCTGCTTAATTAGCAGTTTTATATTTAGTCATTTCCAGTGCACAGAGAAGGCTTTGAGTCCTCTGCAGCCAAGCCTGGGAGTCACTAACAGGCCCTGGAACACAGCAAATAACTTTGTGCTCTCTGTTCCAGTAGCTCACACTGCTATGGAAGATTGATCATTTCCAGCAGGCTTTTATTCCAAGGCAATTTCTTCTTTGTGTCTGGAATCTGTGGCTAACTCTGAGGGAAACACCCTGCCACAAGAACTTCCAGAAGAATGCTGAAGTAATGATTTCAGCAAGTGCCTTTTACAGCCACCTGCCCTTGCCCTGTCAAAGCTGACCCAAAGATCAGCAGAGCCTCGGAAGGGACCCCGAGCAGGTTCCCTTCAGGATCCCAGAGCTGCAGTTCTGCTCAGCACAATCCTGCCACAGGATGTGTGCTAAAGACTCAGGTATTTTATGTGTCATGATACCCCAATGCTGCATCTCAGAGCAAAAACAGCACAGGACACAAATTACAAGGGAGATGAAATCATCCTTTTGAAAAACTCACCAACAGTCAGGGTTTTGCTCTTGGTTTTTCTGTTTCTTCCTGCAAGATCGAGTGAGTGAAGCCTTTAAGTGATGACTGCTGCTCATCACCCTAGATTTTGCAGTGTTCTATGTTTTCACTTCTGTAGTAGAATTTCTCATACATTTTCTATAAACACAGTCCTTGTTTTTGTAATTGGCCAAGATTGTTTTCATTCCTTTCCCTTAAGGCAGAGAAAGATGATAGACCATGTCACTATCCTGTAGAATTGCAGATGTGGTAACCTCACTGACCAATCCATGATTGTCTTAAGAAAGATATAAAAATGAGAGGATAAAGAAAGGCTGAGTTAGTCCTGACCTGCTCAGAAGTCTGAGTGTTTCTTTTGTGTCCGACAGTGCGACAACTGCTGCTCATACCCAGCACCCCCTGGTTTGTTCTAACCCTGACTGGTGTAAGAAGTGCATTTCCTAGGCACTGACAAGGGCTGGCACAGGTAAATTTGGGCACCAGCTCCTTTCCATTCATCCAGAAAATGCTGACCATCATTCCTCAGCCCTTGGGAGGTGGCAGAACCACCAAAAAAACCCAGAGAGATCAATGTTCAAGGAAAAAGGCAATTGAAGCCCTGGGTCTCCATGCTGTTAACATTTCCCTGTGCTCAACCTCTTTTCTGTATAAATTTAAACAATTTAAACCTTACATATTGGGGAGGTAGAAATCAATGGAAGCTTTGTTATTTTAAGAAAACAATTCCAAGGAGTCTTAAACATTGCCTCCTTAGGACTTCAGCTTGCATTTTCATGCAATTGTGTGGCAAATTCTTTGGCTGGAGAAGGAAAAACAAATGGAGAAGCTTTGTGGCCGTTCTGTGCACTGCTCCCTACAGAATGAAATTAATCACTCACCTGACTTCCACTTGGTGTTAATATTATTGCTTGTTATTTAACTAAAAAAAAAAAAAATTCAGATTTTCATTGTTACAGAGCCTCAACCTTTTCTGAGCTCCACAGTTCTGTCAGGGGCATCGACTGTAATGATCCAGATCTCAAGGTCAGAAATATAAAGAACTGAGTAAACCAGGAATTTCACACTGTGAACAGTCTCTGAGAATGCTGGCCCCTGACATACCATGCCATGAAGAAAAACAATGAACTTTCATTTTTCATTTAAAGAGTCCAAGTTTACTCAAAGGTTCTTTGCTATCCCCCAAAGTTTTAGAGCAGTGTAACCAGCCTTTACCACTTGTCAACATTTAATAGCCTACACCCCAATGATTGATTTTCTTCAATTGGCTTTTTTTCCCCCTCTCCAACTCCTGTATTTAGCTTTTAGGTGCAGCAGGTTGACAAGGCATCTATCATGGCTAAACAGACTCATTCAGAAGCATTTCTTTTCTGCAGCCCTCTTTGCTTGGTCTTCTGCTGCATTCTTTGTTTTGTATGTTCCCAACACAGGTTTGCCCTGTTTTTTTGCTACAGCATCACAAAAAAGCTGTTCTGCACCTCCTCTTCATTCTGCACTCTCCCCTTCCCATCCTGGCTGCCCCTTTTCTCTTCCAAGGGAGTTTGGTTTATTTGGAGAAGGAAGATCACTGAGTAAAGACCTGTGTAAGTGTTTTGATAGCTATTAAAACACATTTAAGATATACCTGGCTCACCCCATTAAAAAAAAAAAAATAATCTCTCAGGACACTACAAAAGTGGAGCAGGGATTTTTCCTGTGCAGAAAGTTGGAAAGTATAACAGCCACTTATTTAAATCCTGCTGTCTAATAATTCAGATATCTGAGTGCAAGTGATTTGCACTGTGATAAATGTACAGTGTCAGACACATCCTGAGGTTTCTAAAGGAAAGAGATATCACTGGAAAAAATGGTAGCAGCATCTGCTCAGGTCTTTCAGTGAAAACTTATCCCTGAAGACCTGAAATATCGTCCAAAGAGGGATGAATTAATTCAGCAGAATATACAGCATGAGTTACCTGCAGTCCCTCAAACTAATACAGATGTGTCTCAGGGCCTCACAAAGCTAGGGACTAAGTTAAAAATAAAATGTAATAATTCTGGTGTCCAAAAAGTAATAATTCTGGGGTCTAATCTGAGCTTCATCTCAGATTCTGGAGGCATGGAATAGGGAGTTGTGCACAGAACAGCACAAAAGAGGAAGGAGGAGGGAAAACCTCCACAAGCAATCCTTATCCCTCCAGAAAACTGCACTAGACAATGTTTTTAAGATGTTTCTTAATAGTTAAGCCCCACCTCCTCTCCAGGAAGGTAATTAAGAGCTGTCTTTCATTTCACTGCTGTTTGGTGAGGGTAGGAGTGATGCACAAATTACTTGAGAAGCTGCTGAGTTAAATCGTGCCTGTTTGCAACAACTGAAATCTGCTGGAGTAAAGCACCACTAATGGATTCGCAGCCGACGGAATAAAGATCACTTGCAAGTAAACTAATATTGGAGGAATATGTGAGGAAAAGCTTTTTTTTTACATCAAGGAAAAGACTCCTTCAATTACTGCCCATCTTGCAGCTCCCTGGGGAATTTCCCAGCTCCTTCTATCAGCTCTCTCTACGTGGTTCTAGCACGTGCTTTTATTCCTTATAAATATTGTTTTATCTTCTAACTGAAGGCTAAAAATCCACTTTTTTTTTTCCTCAATCAACTTGAGTGCTACCAAAAAAAAAACCAACCAACCAACCAACCAACAAAAAACCAAAAAAAAACTTGATAAAGAAGTTGCCTGCACAGAGTGCTGGGCACGGCTGGCTTATCCCACAATGGCCAGCAAGAGAGATTCATTCCTTCCAGGGGGAAAACAGCATTTTTCCATTAAGTGAACTCTTGTATAATACAGCAGCATATCTCTGCTTCTTAGAGTCTACACAACTCTTGCTCCCCGTGTTTCCAACTGAGTTGTTTACTTTCTCTCAAATCCTCAGCTTGGCAGAGCCTGTGAACAGCCTGCCACGCTGCTGAGCACAGTGCCACAAATATGAAAGGAAGCAGCAATTCTGAAGGAAGCACATCTGAAAGGAGGGAGATAAAACAGTGATGGCACGATTATTTTTATTTTATCAAGTTGCCGTAAAACTGCCAAGCCCAGAAGCCGAGCGTTTTAGCTGTGCTCTGAGAAAAGAAAGCCAAAAAAACTCTCCCTCTCTCACTGCTGCTCCTCACCAAAANCTGATTGTGGGCAGAGGAAGTTTCCACAAATGGTGGAACTTGAGAATTTAATGGGAATCTTTGCTGAAGAGTGAAGAGGAATTTAGAATAAAATCCTGAGGGAGAACAGCAGCACAAAGAGAGGGCATGACAAATAAAACAAAGTGTAATTCCTGCCTCGGTTCATAGTTTACACCATCTGTACTGCAGATATATCCTGAAATTCAGGGCATTACAAAGTGCTGTGAAAATTTATGGATTTCAAAACAAAGCAGTGGAATATGCATCTTTTCAGGGATGATGAATTCTGCTACAAACACCAACCACTGTCAGAGTGCTTGCAACATTAATTCTTTTCCCAGTCTGGGAAACTTCTAGTATCTGTGGGAGTCAGAAAAACAGCCCAATGCATGACAATTAATTGTGGTATTTGGGAAGGCAGGAAGGCATTTCAAAATAAAGCCAAAGTGGAAAGTTTTGGTGATCATTTTCCAAACTACAGATGTTGATCTGCAGCACCAACCCCTACTGTCTGGAGCCTGGCATCCTTTTCTAATGGTATTTTCATTAACTTAACATACTAAACAACTCAGTTAGAACCAGTTGTTAAAATTCCAGCAAAAACCAGTTTGTATTTGTAACAACATGGAAGAATGTTGTAGGAGCCTTCCAAATGAAGAAGTTCATCTTCAGAAAGAATGAGATACACCAAAAAATTCCCTTCCATCTTCAAGGCAGAGTCAGCTGCCAACCAAAAACATTTCACTTTCTAAGAAAAGACAAACACTGTATTGTAAAAAATTACTTTAAGCGTATTTTGAGTTGGCCCATAGATTCAGCTGTCCATCTGAGTCCTTCAGCTCCAAGCAGGCAGAATGGAGGCTGGAAACACCACTTCAGTGGCAACTGAGCCCAGACACAGCCTTTTTGAGACTCCCTGTAATTTGTCNCTGGGGAATTTCCCAGCTCCTTCTATCAGCTCTCTCTACGTGGTTCTAGCACGTGCTTTTATTCCTTATAAATATTGTTTTATCTTCTAACTGAAGGCTAAAAATCCACTTTTTTTTTTCCTCAATCAGGATGAGTGCTACCAAAAAAAAAACCAACCAACCAACCAACCAACAAAAAACCAAAAAAAAACTTGATAAAGAAGTTGCCTGCACAGAGTGCTGGGCACGGCTGGCTTATCCCACAATGGCCAGCAAGAGAGATTCATTCCTTCCAGGGGGAAAACAGCATTTTTCCATTAAGTGAACTCTTGTATAATACAGCAGCATATCTCTGCTTCTTAGAGTCTACACAACTCTTGCTCCCCGTGTTTCCAACTGAGTTGTTTACTTTCTCTCAAATCCTCAGCTTGGCAGAGCCTGTGAACAGCCTGCCACGCTGCTGAGCACAGTGCCACAAATATGAAAGGAAGCAGCAATTCTGAAGGAAGCACATCTGAAAGGAGGGAGATAAAACAGTGATGGCACGATTATTTTTATTTTATCAAGTTGCCGTAAAACTGCCAAGCCCAGAAGCCGAGCGTTTTAGCTGTGCTCTGAGAAAAGAAAGCCAAAAAAACTCTCCCTCTCTCACTGCTGCTCCTCACCAAAAAAAAAAAAAAAAATAAAATGTTCAGATGTTTCCAAGTCACAACACTTGTAAATCCTGAAATAGCAAGAATGAAACAGATCTTACTTTTACTTAAATAGGCAGAGATCTGTGTTAGGCACACATATGAAAGCAGTTAAAGAAAAAACAATCAGAATTCAAGAGAACCAAGAGCCTTTTTCTCACTGAGACCTGACTGCATCGTCCCACCACCTCCCAGGCAAGAAATCAAATCAGCACCTGTGAAACATAAAAATCCACTGTGGATGGCAAAGATTTCATGGATCTTGGACTTGATGAGCGTAGAGATCTTCTCCAACCTAACTGATTCTGTGAAATTATCCTTAATATCCAGAAAGAAAACTTGGGAAGGAGAAAACTTGAATTGTGTACATGACAGAGGATCACTGTAAAAATCAGATTTTCTTATAGGGAAATAACTATAGGAATTCAGAGAGTAAAAAGTGTAAGTATGAAATATTACCAGATAAACAACCCAGTACCAAAAATGTCCCCACAGTGCAAATCTTTCGTTAATTAGTAATCAATTAATCTGGAAATAGTACTTCAGATTAGGATAGAATTGCCCTTAAAACCTTTAACTCTAAAAAAAAACAAACAAGCACCTAGAACTAAGCTTGCCCATGGCAATAACTGATTGTGGGCAGAGGAAGTTTCCACAAATGGTGGAACTTGAGAATTTAATGGGAATCTTTGCTGAAGAGTGAAGAGGAATTTAGAATAAAATCCTGAGGGAGAACAGCAGCACAAAGAGAGGGCATGACAAATAAAACAAAGTGTAATTCCTGCCTCGGTTCATAGTTTACACCATCTGTACTGCAGATATATCCTGAAATTCAGGGCATTACAAAGTGCTGTGAAAATTTATGGATTTCAAAACAAAGCAGTGGAATATGCATCTTTTCAGGGATGATGAATTCTGCCACAAACACCAACCACTGTCAGAGTGCTTGCAACATTAATTCTTTTCCCAGTCTGGGAAACTTCTAGTATCTGTGGGAGTCAGAAAAACAGCCCAATGCATGACAATTAATTGTGGTGTTTGGGAAGGCAGGAAGGCATTTCAAAATAAAGCCAAAGTGGAAAGTTTTGGTGATCATTTTCCAAACTACAGATGTTGATCTGCAGCACCAACCCCTACTGTCTGGAGCCTGGCATCCTTTTCTAATGGTATTTTCATTAACTTAACATACTAAACAACTCAGTTAGAACCAGTTGTTAAAATTCCAGCAAAAACCAGTTTGTATTTGTAACAACATGGAAGAATGTTGTAGGAGCCTTCCAAATGAAGAAGTTCATCTTCAGAAAGAATGAGATACACCAAAAAATTCCCTTCCATCTTCAAGGCAGAGTCAGCTGCCAACCAAAAACATTTCACTTTCTAAGAAAAGACAAACACTGTATTGTAAAAAATTACTTTAAGCATAATTTGAGTTAGCACATAGATTCAGCTGTCCATCTGAGTCCTTCAGCTCCAAGCAGGCAGAATGGAGGCTGGAAACACCATTTCAGTGGCAACTGAGCCCAGTCACAGCCTTTTTGAGACTCCCTGTAATTTGTCTCCAACTGTGACACCAACTTGTGCTGTTGGGCAGTGACAGAGGCAGCCTCAGCCAAAGGGACAGAGGTGGCTGGAACTCCTATGGCCTGAAATCAATAACTGCTCCTGCTTTGCAGAAATAGGAAATGAAACTACATGAAGGAAAAAAGAGATCTGGAGGAAGATCTCATTTGTTGAGCTAATTATGGGAGGGTACCCCTGTGTCCCTGGACATTGTACAGACACTTGGATGCAGATCAGGGGACACAAGGCTTTGTGGCCAGGCTGGACTCTGACATTCCCAGCTCAGCATCTCAATCTGCAACCAAACGCTGTCAGAATAGGAAAAACCTCCACAGCACCTTTTATTTTTCACTACTTCTGTGTTTTGAAATCCCTTTTAGGTAAGAAAACCAATAACATCTCAGCAAGGAGCCCCATGCAGCTTTGCTGCCCAGTGAACTCAGAAGGCACAGCCTGAGGAGGGAGAAATGCCCATTTTTAAGGGCAGGGCTGCCCTGGGCTAAGAGGACTCACCACGGGCACCCTGAGCAGCAGCTGCACCCTCTGAGAGGGTCCCTGTGTCCTTGCAGGAGCTAAAACCCACTGCAAATGCTGACTCTGATCATCTCCCCTCACACGTCTCGTTATTTATTGGATTCTTTCTGAAAGGCAGATGGAGAGAGCAGTGGTGTTAATCTCATTTGGGATTGAATGAGTCCACAATACCCATTACCTTGCAGGCACTGGGGCACCGAGTTGGAGCAGATCTGCTTTATATGCAACAATTTTAAGCCAAAAAATTAATCAGACCATAAAATATCCTTCAAGAAACACAACTGATTTCGCAGATGAGGAGCTGCCCGAAAGGGTGAGCGACCTGGCAACCCAGAGCCACAGACACAAAGCAATAATCATATAACTTAATGGACTGGTGAAATCCCACATTTCAGTCAACTAAAGTCTGTCAAAATCTCTTTTCAGTGCTGAAGATGCATGAGAGAGAGTTTGGGTGTGCACTGGGGGCTCTGATGGCATTTGTGAAGAATTTTTCCCCCCACACTGGGTTTCAGCCTCCATCCTTTGTGAGCAATAGTGAAATATTCAGTGTTAGAGAATCACAGCTGGGGTGAAGCTCTGCAGGTGAGGAGCTCACAATGCACTTACTGCCTCCTGTTATTGCCTGGGACAAGACATTATGGCTCTGTTTGCCATCCAGAAAGATAAATTTGTGTCACTAATTCATCAGAAATAAAGACAAAGCTCTTATTAAACATTGGAAAGGATGACACTTCAAAAAAAGCCAAGCAACCAACCAACCAAAAATGCCACCACCAGGAAAAAATGGTTACAAGTTCTCTAAAAACAGTGTGGGAAAGAAAACATGAGATCAACTGAGAGTTGAAAACCCATAACTTCCAAAAGCTTCCCCTCAAACACTCTCCACGCAAAGATCCACGTGGAAGCCAATACCATTTTTAAGATTTAAAACACAACACCAGAGAGATTTTTATTAAGTTCATGTTTTCCACAGGCTTTTTCAAGCTGCTCTCCCCTCACTCCCAGATGCATAAATCCCTCCAGTGGAGGAGCAGTGAAGGGCTTGGAGCTGTCCCTGCCTCCCTTTGCAGGTACCTGCCAGTGACAGCCAGGTGGGCACTGGGAAAGGGACACTCAATGAGTCACAGCTCCTTTATGTTCCCCATGTGAAGATTTATGCAGGCTGAGCACAGCTCACAGCCAGTTACAGCCCAATGCCACTTCATGATTTTGATACTCGGAGCTTTCTCCTACATAATGAGGCTGCCTCTGCTCCATCCCAAAAAGGGGGCTGGCAGAGAAATGCTGTGGGGGGGAAAGGCATTGTGAGCATCCCCATGGATAACTGAGCACCTCCCAGCTCTCATCTTCATTTTCTGAAAGCAGATCTGTGATTTACTCAGACATTGACAGGGTTTTGTGCACGCACAAAGATGAAGGAGCAGCTGTCTACCTGCCCTTGTTGAACAACATCCCTGGGTGTTTCACTGCTCAGGGCCCCTCTCCTCCAACCCAGCGTTAGGAAAGTGTCGCATGAAACAATCAGGGAACTCAGGAGTCAGTCACCAAGGCCGGGCAGAGAGCAAAAAGAGCCCCAGCCTCTCTTTATTCTTATATTTATACCTTTTTACAGACAGTTATGGATTGGACAAGGAGGTTACCACCTCTGAAATTCCATAGGTGAGAAACACAGTCCATCACATTCTCCAGCCCAGAAAGAAGAATGAAAAACAACATCCAAAGTACAAAACAATCCTTGGCTGGTTATAGAAACATGGATTGCTTACACAAAATCTATGAGAATCTTTGCTACCAACTATAAACACAGCACTCTAGAAAAATCAGGGTGACTGAAAGGAGAATAAATCCCCTGGCTGCTCCCTCCTAGAGCCCTAGCCACGCTGACAGGAGCTTTCTGGGGTTCCCTGTTTGCACACACACTGGGCTGACAGGAGCTTTCTGGGGTTCCCTGTTTGCACGCACACTGGGCTGACAGGAGCTTTCTGGGGTTCCCTGTTTGCACACACACTGGGCTGACAGGAGCTTTCTGGGGTTCCCTGTTTGCATGCACACTGGGCTGAGAGCCCAGGTGATGCTCTCTGCTCCTCCTACCAGTTCTTTCCTCTTTGCACTGCAGTTCGAGTCTGTAACAGCAGCACTGATGTGTCAGAAGCAAGAGGAAAGAAAACATTGAACAGCGTGAGCACGAGGAATTAGGCAGACAAAAAAGGAAAATACATCCTACAAGACAAATGATTTGGAAACAATTTAAATATTTCAAGGTAGTGAGGACCTGAAGCCTTTGCTGCAGGCTGATTTTGCATTGAGCAGTGGTGACACTGGGGCTGTGGGAGCACAGGGTGACAGGGATGGGCACAGCAGTGCCTGGCACTGGAGATCCAACCCCAGGGCACCCAGCTCCCCACTGCTGCTGGACTGAGCCAGCCCTGGCACCTGTCTGGGGAGGCCTCACTCCTTTAATTAACTCGTGAGAACTCTCTATTGCCTCAAATGGAGAGGTTTTTTATCATAGCATCACGGGCCGGCCTGGAAAACAGGCAGATAAACTTAAATGGAATGGGAATTCTTTTCTGCTTTTGTAATGGTCTCCCCTGCTGAAATCAATAGCAAACTCAGTGCTCACAGCTCGGAGAGCCTGCTTCCTTTTGTCCTTATTTTCTCTGAGTGACTTTTCAGCTACATCAGCTGCTAACCTCCAGTGCCCGTGCACTATGGCAAAACTGAAGATGAAAAAATGTTTTATGTTTTTGTAAAGTCTGTCTGAAATCCTACTAGATTAACACAAATAGAGCTCTTCCTGTTGGCCAGGTAATCTCAGCAGCCCTGCTCTGCTGCAGAGTAAGTCTTGATTTAATTAGAATTAAGATTTTATTTGCAAACATCTTGTAATTACTTTTTTTATTTTCCAGTTGAATACTCCCAGTAGCCTACTACAGGTTGATATACTGGTTTATATTTGGCGAGCTGGTGGTGCTCTATTCCACATTAACTGGAACCAGGGGAAACTATCAATAGACAAAGAATTGTTCATGCCCATTTCCACTCCATAAATTGCCTTTCCACTGAGTCACCTTCCAGAACTGCACCCTGATTTTGGGATACATGATTTGTGCAGGAAGTCAGGAATAATTAGTGTGGGTTTGTTTGTTTTTTTCATTTAAAGTTTCTTAATAAAATGTTATTTCATTCCTGCAGATACTCAAAATCAGACCAAAACAACTGCCTGCTTCCAGTTGGCTTCCAGCTTGGGAAGCCTCCATTTGAAGAGATAAAGGGTCAGGTTTTTAAGACTGGAGTGCTCAAAAACAGTTCAGATATTCATGTAGGCAATTCTAATTGCTTTCACAATCCCCACGCCTTCTACTCTGATCTGGTCTTTTATTACTGTTTTTTTTTACACTTACAAAGTCTTTTGTGTTGGCACTCAGGATTACAATTGCAGTTCCATTAAATAAAGAAATACATTCAAGGAATGTTTGAATTTACTAAGGCACCAAATAAAATGGGAATATTGTGAGCACACAGATTCTAAACACTGAATATCAGCTGGGTGTGAATAGACTGTATAAATCTGTTCAGGTGGCTAGGTTGTTTTGAAGACACCAAATCAGGAATAAAGCTTTGTTTTCCTTCTGAATTTGACTGGTTTTGAGTCCTAAAGGCTCAAGCTGTGACCTCAGCAAACAGAGCACACCAGGGCTCCATGAACAATAATTCAATACCCATAAGCTGTGGGAACAAAATATTCACAGAATTCTTATTAATTGCTTCTCCCCAAATATTTAACCACAGTTGCTAATATTTATTCCTAATTTAAAACACTCTTTTTATAAATTCACCAAAAAACAACCTATTTTAATTCGGAATGTTTTTCAAGCCAAGCTCAAACCACAAGCCATATTGCAATATATCTCACTTGTCAATAAAATGAGCGCCTAAATAAGTTCCTTCAAGCATATTTATCAGAAGCAGAGAGGCAAACGTGGTTGGATTATATTTATTATTGGCAGCTTTTTGCCTGTGAGCAGCACTGGACACACTCCAACCCTTCCCAGCAGGGCAGGTGAGGGGAATGAGGTGAACTGCCAGCTCTCCTAATAAGACATCTCTGTCAGAGGGTGCTTGGAGACTTTTCTCTCCAGAAATGCTCAGGGGAAAGGCTGGCTGCAGATTAGGGCTCAGAGGCAATGAAAAGAACAAAAAGTGCTGCACATGGCTGTGCCTGCATCGCCGGGCATTTGGAGGCAACGAGAATTACATGACTTGATTTACTTTACAAAAACTGATTAGCAAAACCCCCCGTGGATTTCTTAACTATACTGTGGAGGGATATAAGATTAGTGTAGCAATTCCCATCATCAAACGTATTTACTGCTAAAATATTGGATTAGTGATGTTGTTATCCACTGTTCCAAGATTATAAAGTGATTCTTTAAAATTGAGCAAAAAAAAAAAACAAACAAACCCTACACTCTATCATTTGTAATTAGATTTGAGTCTGAGTGGTTTTGCCTTTTCAGGAAAAGTAATTTTGCTAAAAAAAAAAATATATATATAAATAAAAACGGACTGTGCTCGACACACAAATAAAGGGGAAATAAAACTGTAGGTTCACAAGGATCCTCTTCTGCTTTTTAGAGACAAAGGGTTGTATTTGGTTTGTATCTTATTGCTCCTGCCTGTGGTGCTGTGGAATGCTCCACCTTTACCCCAGGTGGTAATAAAGCCTTTTTCTGTGTCGGGTTTGGTTTATTTTAATACACAAGAGTGCAAATCATCATCCTCAGACACTCAACCCTCCCAGAGAGCTTGGAGGAGAGGGTTATCATTGTCTCAGTCTCCACTGACAACGTGAACTGTGAAGGAGGAAGAGCATGAGGAGAGGGGATGAATTAACGTGTTCATTAAAGTAATTATGCTACATTTGGGCCAGGAAGATTAATGCAGTATCCTGGCTTTTCAGCCATTATCTTCAGCGACTAAAAGCACTTTGGAGTTCTTACAATTAACAAACAAATAAAAAGCTGCAGCACTAATGCCACCACCTCACATTTTACCCTGTTGAACACCTCTAGGAACCACTCGTATGAAGTATTTCAGAGAGACACAATAGGCAGTGATGTAGGAGTCACCAAAAACAACACCAAATTAAATCAGAAATATTCTGCAACTGAAGAGTGGGAGTTTTGTTGTATCTGTTATGCTGGCAAATCTCACTATTTGCCACTGCTGCACTTTAAACTTAGGCATTGTTCCTTTTCTTATTGTGGTAAATCTCTATTCTATTCTCTTTCTAGATTCATCTTCCCAGGAATGATGGAACCACAGAGGTTTTAAGGTTGGAGAAGATATGATGGTGATTCCACCATCGCCCTGGGCAGCCTAATTCCAATATTTTCAGTGAAGAAGTTTTTCCTTCCAGCTCATCCAAACCTTGGCAAGCCTTTAGTCCATTTCCTCTCATCCTCTCAGTTGTTACCTGGGAGAACAGACCAACCCCACCTTGCCAAAGTCTGCAAGAAAACAATTGGTTTCTGATTCAGAATCAGGATGATCAAAATTATTTGTGTCACTGCCACACAAAATTCAGCACCAGCAACCTCAAAAATTTAAACAATCACAGATTACTTTGATTTTAAACTGTCCTGTTTGTAATGGACTGTAAATATAGAGGCTGTAAATACATAATCTCAACTGCAGCAGCTCTGAGCAGCCTTGACAGGGTTTATCAGCTAATGTTTAATCAGGCAAAGCAGCAAAAAACATAACCACAGGAATACATGGTATTTAGCATTTAAATAAAGCTTGTAAACCAATGACAAGTCTATTTGGGCAACTACTCCCACACGTGTTCCTTATCTGCAAAGGTCTTGTCCCAAATTTATCGGAACCAGTCCCTCATACTTTATTTTCCAGGCAGTAACATCACTTTCCATTCACTGAGTTCACAGAAAAAGATGCAGAAAACTACCAGTTAAAAGGCACGGTCATGAAAAAAAGAATTCCCACAATGTCAATGCCATAGTGCTCTGTGAACTTATTGAACCACAGCCAAAAACCCGAACTGTAAAACAAGAACAAAAACCCCAGCACACAGAAGAAGAAATAAGCCTGACAAAGCACTAAAGGTCTTTTTTTTTTTTTTTTTTTTTGTCTAATTGCAGAGCTGTTTCAAACTTCCCAGCAAAACCTGGCTGCTCCCAAGCTCAAACCTTGGGCAGAGCAGGCAGGTGGGAGCACAAATCCCATTCCTCCTTCCCCAGCCTGTACCCTCAGTGTGAAATTGCCCTGCTGCTGATGGGCACCAGCTCTCCCCTGCCGACAGCAGGGGCCAGATGTGGCTTTTTCTGCCTCACTGCCCTCCTGGCCCTGCACACAAACCCTGCTCTGGGCTGTTCCATCCTCTCTCTGCTGACAGAACTCATCCCACAGCAGCTCTGAGCACACAAAATGATTTTTTTTTTGTTATTATTAAGTAGACAGAAGTAGCGAGTCCCTCCCTTGTGTGCGGTGCGGGGGATTCAAAAAACTTCCATGGAAGTAACACCTTTTTGTACACAGAAATTGGCTTTATTTGTGGTTCATTCCAGCAGCTTTTAAATACATTTCTCCTCCTTTTAGAGTTGGGAGCCATTTGCTTTATGAGCACCATTTGGATCATTTGCCTGTTGCTCATAAAATAGACAAAGCTTTTATCCATGCCATGAATTTTTACTCACTTTATACAAAATACCTAAGGAGGGATTTGCAGTGGCCAGAATTACATCCATGAAAGAATTAACAACTAATTTAATTTTCTGCTACAATAATGGTTCCAGCAGTTTCTGATTTTGTTGATTACATTTCCTCTCTCCAAGAAACAAAAAAGTGCATATTAGTGGTGGCTTCTTTGTATGCATGTGTTTTGGGTAGAATTATGCATTGTATGCACAGAAAATGAACTTGCTAAAAATCAAAAATAAATAGGAATGACAAAAATATTTTATGGATTTTAATCTTTATGGTTGTTAAGTAAAGCTGTGGCAAGTGCAGCTTTCAGAAGCAGTCCAACAGCACGGTGAGGGTCTGGATGCTCAGCAAGAACAACAATTCCCATCAGCACTGGGACAGTGGAACAGGATATTTCCTTGACAGGGCTGCTGGCATCAGTCACACAAAGCACCAAGGAAAAGTGGCTGCAAAATTCACCTCTGTCACCCACTAAATGACGATCACAGCATCAAGCTGCTTCAACCAGTCCTGTCTCAACTCCGAAGCCAAAATCCTCTCTCCCGTGCCAAGTGCTGAAACCCAGCCCCAGCTCCAGGCTCCTGCTCAGGCTGCAGGTGAGGAAAGAGGAGGAGCCCTCCCCTAATGCTCCATCAGCTGGGCAGGAGCTGCTGGAAGCAAACACCTCCCTCCAGTTTACTCCTGCACATGAAGGGTTAATGCCTGCTGCTAACTGAGGACCACCGAGCCCCGCAGGACTGCACATAAACATCATTGATTACAGACACTGATCGATCAGCCTTAACTGCTGTGATTAGCAGCTGCACGATGGGGGATTGGGGAGGTTTGGCCCTGCAGGGGATGGGAACAGGACACACTCTGCACCTGGGAGTCTTTTACCTGGGAAAGGGGGAAAATCCTGCCCTGAGCAGGAGCAGGAGCTTTTACCTGGGAAAGAGGGAAAATCCTGCCCTGAGCAG
Source organism: Drymodes brunneopygia (assembly GCA_013400955.1). Taxonomy (NCBI): domain Eukaryota; kingdom Metazoa; phylum Chordata; class Aves; order Passeriformes; family Petroicidae; genus Drymodes; species Drymodes brunneopygia. The sequence continues at coordinate 295,902 of VZTZ01014965.1, read as the reverse complement.
GAGTTTTTACCTGGGAAAGAGGGAGAATCCTGCCCTGAGCAGGAGCTTTTACCTGAGAAAGAGGGAAAATCCTGCCCTGAGCAGGAGCTTTTACCTGGGAAAGAAGGAAAATCCTGCCCGGAGCAGGAGCTTTTACCTAGGCAAGAAGGAAAATCCTGCCCTGAGCAGGAGCAGGAGCTTTTACCTGGAAAAGAGGGAAAATCCTGCCCTGAGCAGGAGCTTTTACCTGGGAAAGAGGGAAAATCCTGTCTTTGGGGAGCAGGAGCTTTTACCTGGGAAAAAGGGAAAATCCTGCCCTGAGCAGGAGCTTTTACCTGAGAAAGAGGGAAAATCCTGCCCTGAGCAGGAGTTTTTACCTGGGAAGAGGGGAAATCCAGCCCTGAGCAGGAGCAGGAGCTTTTACCTGGGAAAGAGGGAAAATCCTGTCTTTGGGGAGCAGGAGCTCAGGGACTGCCCTACAACACCAGGCTCACAGATTTCCAGACAGGCACCTCCTGTCTGCATGCACCAACATAAATACACACATCTGTGACTGCAGGGAAGAGTTGATCAGCTGAGAGCCTCAGTATTTCCATCAGCTGCATGAACTGTCCCATGGGAGCCTGCACAGGCAGAGCTGCACCCAGGAAAGGGAAATGCACTCAGGCATGAACAGAGGGAGCAGGAACAGACCTGAGAGCGTTTTTTCATTTCTACTTCTAAATTCCTGCACCGAATTTGCCTCTGGAACAAACCTAACTTCCAGGATTTCATGTTTTGCTGCTTCTTTCCTTCCTTCACATCACCTCTGAAGCCATGTATTCCATGTGCAGTACAGTGATACACAGGGAATAAACAGCAAAAATTGCTCTGAAAACCTGCACATAAAACATTTATAACAAACAATTTGCTCAAGTAACTACAAAGGCCAAAACATTCAAGCCCCCTCTGTGTTAAGAAAGATTGCATATAAATATCTATTTATATTTCTTTATCCCCATTTTTGCATGATTAATTATTACTTCATTCTTGGTTAAGTCCTCGTGGAGAAAAAGGTTGATCTCTCAAACCTTCCTCTCAAAATAAACAAACATCCACCACTTCATTTCTATGCCAGCTGCTCACAGTTGAATGACACCCCAATAAAACCACCAAAGTAGCTCTGTTTTGTCAAGTTCTGCAAAATGTTTTTAACCACAAGCTGAAGGCAAGATAATGCTGGCATTTCTCCCTTAGCAAGAAGCTCAGGCTTCAACTCAAAGGGTACCACCAATAGTCTGGGCAGCCAAAAACCACAACAAATCATTCTGACACGGGACAGAAGAACCACAGAGCAGCCTGTTGCAACACTCCTTTGCAGATTATTTCCATGAATAATCACAGAAACCACCATGACACAAAACAAGTGATGAGAAAAGCTGTTCCAGCCTACCTGTGGCTGAGTCCAGGGCTCCAAGGTTGTTTCTTTCAAAGGAGTTTGTGGCCTTCCCACTTCTTTCGTGTGCTTTTGGGAGAGAAAAGGATAAGTTCAGTCAGCATCCAGCATGAATTACCCTCGAGGGAATAAAACAGGTGCAAAATCCATACAATAATGAATCCATGCATCAGGACTGCACAGATTTGGAGTAGGCTTTAAGTAACTTTTTTCTTTTTCCCAGCTAAGTAACTTTTATAGGGTTACTCTGTCTTTCAAGGTGTGGGGGTGCACAACTTCATCAGTGCATACACATAAAACATTCAGCCAAAAATATGAAATTATTTGCCACCAGAGTGAGGTTCAGAAGTAGAAGTCAGAGGGAGCTCAGCTCTGGTTACTCTGCTGTTTCCTGCCCAGGCTGTGTTACGCTCACTGTAACTTTAATAGATGAATCAAAAAAGGAATTTTTTGGGAATACTTTTAAATGATGCATTATTTGGATGTGGAGCTATGTTTTCAGGTGAGCCTTTGTCTTTCCTTAATGTTCTTCAGAGCTGGAGCCAGCAGACAGAGCAGTTAAAGGTTTTCTGTCCCCTTGACTTCCCAGTGCTTGGAATGGTTTAAGAACAACCACCCCAAATCACAAGTCCATGCAATCAAATAGATTAAAGTGATCTCCAAAGAAGGAAACCTCTGATCCTTCACACTTTCTTTTTTAACAATACAAAACATCCTGCAATTACTTATTAACATCTAATTATTCTACTCCAATAATAAATGAATGAGATTTTTGGTGACTGGGACTGAACATTGAATAGAACCTTGGCTCCTTTTAATTTTCTCCATATGTGTTTCCAGTGAGGGAATTTTACACATTGCTGTAAAGGATACAAGTCTCACATTTGCTTTTTTTTTATTCTGTCATAAAACAGAATCAGTGGCATTCACAAGACTAAAAAAAAAAAAAAAATCCTCTGCTGAAATACTTTTAAGTAGCACCAGGATTTTGCTCCTCCTGAAATACACCTCTAATGTGCTACCCTTTGAATGATGCTTTTGACAATATCCAATACAAATATCACATCATCCAGGTCCCACCTCAGAGTGATCTAAACACCCACAGAGACTGCAAGGATTGACAAAGAAAAAGAAGGGAGATGCCATTGGATTTTCTGTCATTTACAACAAACAGTGGCTGCTTAAAGGGAAGCATTGTTTTGTTTTTAAATACAGAATTTGTGGGCAACTTCAGTTTGCATGGAGCACTCGCAGGGCTTCTTTCAGAAAAACACCTTATTAAATGGCAATTGTGTTTTGGCATGTTGGATTGCCTGTAATGATAGATTACAGGCAATAATTTTTTACCATGTTTTGTTATCTTATATTTTGGGGTAGCAATGGAATACGAATCATTCTTGAAATAGAACAATAAGTGCAATTCGAAAGAAAAAAGAAATAACCACAGATTTAGTGAATGCTAAACAGAGTGAAAATGAATGCATCTGGAAAAGGGAAGGTTGTGCTTTTCATGTGCTCAAAAGCAAATGCAGTCTACTTTATAATCTTGCTTTAATCATCAGCCATCAAAGGGACCCAAACACACAATGAAAATTATTAAACATATCAATTGTGGTGCTAAGATACCATAACAATTCCACATGGGCCAGCCTGCCAGGAACTGATGGTAAAAATCACACTATTTCTTGAGAAATAGCTTTTCCTGGCATTTCACACCAGCTTCTTATACAACACTTGTCCACTCAGAGAGCAAAGAGAAAAACGAATAAACAAGTGTATGATTATGTGAGGAAAACAGATGCAAAAGTACATTTAGGTGAAACAGCACTTAAAGTAACACTGAAAACCATATTGTAAATCTTAGATATGGCTAAAAGAAGACTCAAAGAATCTCAAAATAATTTTCTTTAGACTTTACTTCTACTTACCCATTTACTTCCTAAACTTCCCCTACCCTGCACCTGAAGAGACCCTCCCACCCCACTCTGAAGATAAAACATCAGGAAAAGGGAGAACACACAGAAAGAGTGAGAACAGTGCAGATTGCAGGGTGACTGCTGCTCAGTCAGGCTGCTCCTGGAGCACAGGGAAGGGGGACAGAACCAAACAGCAGCTCCTTTATCCCTACAGACTTTCCTCACATGGGAAAACATCTTTTTGGGTCTCACTCTGATTTTCCAGTGCTGTTTCAGAACCAACTCTGCACCCACAGCTCTGGTTTGCCATGGAGAACGCGGGAAAGTATTGATGATCACTTTGCAGCCTGGACAAACACATTCCACAAGAGCTGTGAGCCCACAGGGCACAGCTGGCACCCACCCTGCTCCTGCTCCAGTGACAGGAGACAAACCCTCTGCAGCTCCAGGCCAGCAGCTGTCCCTCTCCANCCCTGCTCCTGCTCCAGTGACAGGAGACAAACCCTCTGCAGCTCCAGGCCAGCAGCTGCCTCTCTCCAGGTGTGACACCTGCTCTGAAGCTCCTGCAGCAGCTGCCCCTCTCCAGGTGTGATTCCTGCTCTGAAGTTCCTGCCCCTCTCCAGGTGTGACCCCTGCTCTGAAGTTCCTGCCCCTCTCCAGGTGTGATCCCTGCTCTGAAGTCCCTGCCCCTCTCCAGGTGTGATCCCTGCTCTGAAGTCCCTGTCCCTCTCCAGGTGTGATCCCTGCTCTGAAGTCCCTGCCCCTCTCCAGGTGTGACACCTGCTGTGAAGTCCCTGCCCCTCTCCAGGTGTGATCCCTGCTGTGAAGTCCCTGCTGCACACCTGGAGCACAGAGCTCCCCTGTCAGCCCTCGCTGAGGTTCACACACATTGCCAATGGACCCCACCAGCAGCACTCATCCACAAGTTCTCCTTTCTCTGTTAGAAAGAAGGATGTGGCAATGAGAGACAATTCTCCCTGGGACTTCTTTCTTCCAGCACAAATAAAGCAGCTCTTACTAAAAATGGGAAGTTTTTGGAAGCCTTTATCCCCTCATAACTTCCTTATGCAGTTTCCACAGTTCCTCAGAAGAAACAATAGATTGTGCCCAGAATCTTTTGTTTCTGTTCCCTGCACTTCCTCAATTCGACATTTGAGTTTCACACATAGGAGAGAACTGTGCTCATAATGAGATAAAGATGGAATGATCTCACCCTGGATGTGCACCATGGTTCCAGCAGTGCCATTAGAGCTCCCTCAGCCCTTGCACAGGCACAGATTACAATTCCTGCAGCAGGCAGGCCTGGCTGCTGCAATAAATGAGATTTTTTTTCCCATGTCTGACAAAGCACCTTTCACTCCTGTAACAGGTGCTCCACAAGCACAGGCTGTACCTGGACAGCTGATCCTGTTCCCACCCCTCACCCAGCTCCTCCTGGGATCTCCTGCTCTGCTGGGCTTGAGGGAAACACATTTTGCTCTAAATCATCACCTGACACTCTGTGTCACTGCTCTGGTCCAGGCACTGAGCAAGGCAAAAAACAAAAAAAGGACAAGGAGCCACATAAAATCTTGCTGGGTATAAAAGTTTCTTTTATCTCTGTGATCCCTTCTGCCCACTGGGAAATGCCATAATTTCAACTGATCCCCAAGGCCAGGCACTCCTGTCTACCTACTTCAAGTCCAATTCTCAGGTATTTTCAATATGAAAAAAGTTTTGGTTTGCTGAGCCATCATCCAGTCAGTCCATCAGTCTTCCACCTGACCACCCAGAAATTACCCTGATCAATGATTTTAGCAATCAATAAAGTCCAGCATAATAACCAGGTAGTAAAAAGACTCTGCACAAAATATTTTGCTGATATTTGGAGTTTTCTGTCTGGATGTAACAGCAAAAGAAAGCTTTAATATTTAATCAAAGCAGTTATTAAATATTTTTTTAAAGGGGAAAATGAAATCCATCATGAATATTTCCTGTTGTTTATTAGGAGCAATAAGTTAACAAACACATAATTACTTCTGACAACTTGACAGGTAATATCCAGGCTTCCAAAGCCTAGCAGAGAAAATGAACTGTAAAAACAGATTTTAAAGGTTATGAAAGTCAGTGTCTTAAGTCAGATGCCATTTTTTTCTTTATTGGAATGCTGGATATGGATGCTTCAGAGTGGTCCTCACTCTGAAACATGACGGGAGACCTTTGGTGCATCTGAGATAATTCAAACTGATTGGTTTTTATTCTAATACTAAATACTGGATTTGTTCAGCTCGATAGATGTTCCCTCCATTCCATCCTGCTTCTCTATTGACAAGCTTTTGCTTTTCTTCAAAGCAAATCTTCACTTATTAGAGTCAAAAAAGAAAAGAAGTTACAACACGACAACTTTGTTTTACCTGTTCGGATTTCTGGAAGAGCCCTAGAATTACCTAGGCAGATCCTACACCAGCAATTCTAATGGTTATTGATTACTGTGAGAAGCAAAAGCAGACTGAAATTCCAAGATAATACCATGCATTTTTCTCTGGTGCCTTAGGAAACTGCTACAGCAGCATTAAAATTGTCTGACTCCAAGTGTCCCACTCCTGCATTTGACAGAAAGGGGAAAAAAAACTACTTTATGAAACAATATTTCAAGCTGAAAACTTGTACGACTTGAAGGGAAAATCAGGAAACAAACAGCAAAAGACATTTGGTAAGTTGTATATCAGCTCTGCTACATTATCATGATATAGCTGGGATTGCAAATATTTATCTGTTTGGGGCAGATTCTGCCAACAGCTCCATTTTCAGACAGGGAGGGCACTCTTTACTGTTTTTCTGTCCCACATTTTAATCAGGCAATCAGGTACTCTGATTTTACTGTCTCTGCACTGAGACAGAGGAACCCTGTAAGCCTGAGGAGGAGATTATCTCCATCAGCAATGCCTCCCCTCCTGCCTCTGAGTTGATTTCAGGTAATTGGATTCCTGCAAGTCCTCTCCTTCAGCCTCCCGAAATCCTTCATGTGAAAGGTGAACAGAAGGGTTGATTTTAGTGACAGTAGTGCAAGTTTATGTAACAGATTGCTAAAATAAATTATCCTGTTCTGAGTTTCCTAGATTCAAATATTTATATATAAAGAATGCCATAGGACAGCTGAAATGAAGATGCCCTTAAGGATCCCCCTATGGGAAGGATTTTGGTTTGTGTTCAAGCAACAAAGGTCTGCCTTTTGCCAAAGGACAGAAACACAAATAAATACACAGGTAAAAATCCCTTGGGGGAGATATCAGTGAGGAACCCCTAAGTCTAGAGCCCTGATATATAATTTAGGAGAGATGGGAGCAATCACCTTTCTAGAGTTAAAAACCAACCTGGAATCACCCTGACAACTTCTACACTGTTTTGTTTTGCTGTACCAACTGCAGCTCCAACTCTGAGAGTACCAAAATGATGTGGCTCTGCATCCTCCCAAAAACTGCTTGGACTCCAAAGCCACAATTTATCCCAGCAAGTCTCTAATGGTGCTGCCAACAGGCAGCTTTCACCCTGCAAGTACCTCCTGAGAGATGCAATAAATCACCCCGTGCACATCCAGCATCAGGGCGTGATTTCCAGAGGTGCAGCTCACCCACTATTCCTGTAAGGAAATCAACTCTTTATTTCTTACTTATTTCCCTCTTTTGTTGCAGTCCATCTCTGAGCAAAGCTGGTGCAGGAGGGACAGGGATGGGAGGTAAAGGCAGGCTGTGGGGTGTGGGGGTTCAGCACACCAGGAATGCTCAGGGGTTTAACAAAGCCTGACATGAGATTTGCCAGATGGTTCTGTGCCGGATTGTAAAACTTTAAACTAATCTTCATTTAAGAGTTTTAAGGGCTGTATCCCTCTTGTAAAGCCTCTTGCTCTTTTGCCTGGTTGATTCTGGTAAATTATAGATCAGACTTTAGAAAACTGCTTCCATGAGCAGCGGCTCCTTAAATCTCAGCTAAACTGAGCAAGAAGATTACATGTTATTATGATGTAGCACAGCAGGATTTTTGTACAGCAAACATAATGATGTAGAGAAGGATAAAACTATCATTCTGCACAAGGAGGTCACCCACAGAAGAACAATGCTCTTTATACAGCAGGCAAATCCATCCCTGCGTGGTGAATCTTCACTGGGCAAATGCTTTTTCTTAATGGTTCTGTAAAGAAACCCAACCGTAAGCAAAAAAAAGAAAAACAACCCCAAATCTGCACTTCAGGATTCAATGATCAAGCATTGTACCACAAAGGAGATGTCATTAGGTAGAAATTATTCTAAATGCTACTAGAAAAAGGATCTATTTCAAGGGCAATTTTAGGGTAAATGCATCTTGTTGGTTTTATGCAAGGCAAAGGGATTTCCTGTGAATCCCAAGGGATGTGTCAGATCGTGCATGCAGCATTAAAAATTAAAATGCTCACTAATCTTACAAGCACATATATATACTTTTAATTGTAAATCAAAGCCAGTTCACGTGGAAAGGCAGAAAGCAAAGTCACTACACTCGTGTAGAAATTCTTTCCACCTGCTATTTGTATTTGCAATCCTACTCAGTATCTTCCCAGCTGAAATTCCAGTAGAGAGAATTGCAGCTTTCAGACACCGCATGATGGCAAAATTGAAGTGGGAACAACACAGAATAAATCCAGGTGTTCAGTAACCAGCAGTAGCCAAATTGCAAAAAAATCAAGATACTGAGACCACTAAGTTTGCAAGTCAATACTGGAATTTGATACTAAAATTATGGCTTATCAATCTTTTGAACAGGTGATGCAAATGCTTAAGTTTATTCAGCTCTGAGTCAGCAGCCCATTGGAATTGCTCTAATTTTCTTTTCCTCTACACAATTCTGAATGCAGTGTAGTAACGTCAAATGACCTCCTTCTTCTTTCCCTTTTTTTTTCTAATTGAAACATTATTTTCTGCACATGAAAGCTTTTGACTTAAAAGCAATCAGGTGTGATATTCACAGCTCTGGTCTTTTCAAAATGTCATGCACAGGAATTATACAGATTTATCCTAAAGCTTCCTGTAAGAATAGCAGCATTTTTGAAATGCCCAAGAAAAATGCCTGTGAGAACATGCCAGTGAAGGCTGTTGTACAACTGATTTTATTGTGTTTAAATTACAATCAGATCCTGTGTTATCCTTCTGTTTTACCTTGCACATCATTGCTTATAAACTTCAGCAAGTTTCCCAGATTTCAAATACAATAAAGAAATTCTTAATCAGTGCAAAATTAAATCTTCCTGACAGAAGAACAGAGGATTTCCCACAAATTCAGATAATCCTAAAGGAGAAAAAAATTACTTCAAATTTCACAAACACAGAGCTTTTTTAGCTCATATATGTAAAAATCTTAGTGGTAATAGCTGATAAAATATGCTTAAGCTACATGTTCTGGCTTGAAAGTATTTACATCTATAAACCTAATGTGACATTAGATGCTAAGGTATTCTTACTTCAAGTGAAAGGGGAAAAAAAGAACATAATATCAAACAGCTTGTTTTACTTGCCTGAGCTCTGCTTAGCTTTTAAAGAAGGAATATAAATGTACACAAATCCGTTTTGTGACTCAGGTATAAAGCATCGTGTTAAAAATGTAGAACATGGGAGCAAAACTATGGAATTTTATATTCCTGCATATTTCCTCCAGAGCTGTTAAAATTCACATTTCTTGTTCTATCCTGTCATAAACATAGTTTCTCTTTCTGTGGATTATTCAGGAGAAAACAGCAGAGCCCCTGCCCAGACCCACCTTGCCCAAATGTGTTTTTTTTCTAGGGCTTGTCATCTCCCTTCTCTATGGCATGACTAAAGTTATACTTTACAGAAATCCAGCTCCTTATAAAGAACATTTGCAATTTAAATTGCTCTTTCTCTCTGAACATTAAGTCTGAATTGGATAAAGTTGTTAAAAGCTAAGGCCTTCTAGTTTTTTTCCTAATCAAGCAAACCCAAATTACATTATCAGAGGCAGCCAGGAGTAGCCAGGACCTGGCTGCTGGAGAAAGGCCTGAATGGGAATCTCACACTCTGATTGCAGCCAGGGGAGAAGGGCTGACCAACCTCCACACTCTGAGCTTTGAAGTGTGGCAGAACTAAGGAAAATGTGCCACCTTAAATTAGATTTTTCCAGAAAGTTGATAAATAGGCTTACTCATAAAGAGCAGCAAGACTAATCTGCAATTCTCCTGACATTAGACAACATGATCTATAGAAGCCTTGTTGGATCATCAGTTCTTTTCATTTGATGTCATCCTATTTATATTCCTTATCCCCAGCTGTGACTATTCGTCTTATAAAGTATGTTTGATTTTTCTAGTACATATTGTAGCTCTGAGCATATGAAGTAAAATAAAAAGTCAGATTGTTCTTCAGGAGGCAGGAGTGTGTCCAGAACAGGCACCCCAACCATTAATAATCCCTCAAGAGATAAAGAAATATGTTGGGAAATGCTTTTATTGCTCCTTATCGTGACTTTGAGTGAATTATTCAGCCTCTGTCCTAACCTATGGCACAGAATTCAGACTGGATGCAAGGAATGTAAAAGAGGGAGGAACAGGGGAGGCAGGAAAGAGTCCCCAGGGCTGAGGGGAGGTGAGAGGCTCCAGCTGCTCCAGGGCACATCTGTGCAAGGAGGATCCATCACCCACTTAAGCCAAGAATATCTCTGGGCTGGAGCAGCTCAGCTTGGGAAAAATATACAAGTCTTTTGTTACTTTCTATGTGGTCAGGAGAGAGCCCCAAATCCCCAGATTATTCCAGTAAAATCCATTAAAAGTTGTATTGCACCAGCAAGAAACTGGTGCCTGTCAGCCTCGCTGCTGCTTTGTCCCTTCCCTTGGACAGCTCTGCACATCAGCTTCCCATCAAGAAAAACAAGACAATTATTCTTTTTCTCTTGTTCTTAATGGGAAAGTGCCATCACAGATGCCCACAAAGCCCCATCACATTTCCTCCAATACCAACCCCATCCTCACTCTTTGTCAGAAATCCCTTCTGAAGCTCCAGGAAAAATTCTACCTTGATGTCACAGGTTTTGCTGCACTTTGCTGTCAAGGGAATAGTCACTCTGTTTCAAGAAGAATCATAAATTTATAACCATTTTTTTTTTTTCAGCTAAACAAAACAAATAATAACATTACAAACTTATTCCTCTGGCTGACCTATATAGTGTGTCTGCTGTGCTGCCTTTCTGGAAGGAGGCAACGTGAAATTCATCAGAAGGGGAGGCTGCACTGAATAAAGAGATTTTTGGAAGCCCTGACAGACTGAGGCCAAGGTCCACCAGTGCCAGGATTTCCCTGGCTCGTGAGTGCCTCCAAAACTGTGGCAGATTTGTGTCCTTGGGGCATGGAGGCAGGACAGGAGTGCAAATCAGGAGCATTCTCAGAGGGGTTTGAGGCTCTGAAGGATTTATTGGCCCACCCAGGGATATTCAGGGCAGCTCTCATAACATAGACACGCTCTCATTATATTCTAGATATCACTACAAGACTCCTTGGCCGAGATATTGGGTTGGCTTTAAATGTTAAATATGAAATTGAAATGTTAAATATGAAATTGAAATGTTAAATATCGAATACAAGAACATCCTCTGATTCATCTGTGATGTTGTCCCTGCTCTGACCAGAGCAGGGTCAGGCAGCAGAGCAGAGGTCACCTCTGCCAGCACAGCAGAGGAAGCCATGCAATGAACTTAGGAAACCCAAGCTCACTTTAAATCACCCTCTTGTTTATTCTGCAGAAAATAAAGCATCCCAGTGGATTAGGGGAACAATGCCATTATTGTCACTGCTGGTTTTACACAGAGCTCCTGTACGTGTTAAGGAAAATGGCAATTTGTTTATTAGGGGCAATTGCTTTCATTCTTCCAGGTGATAAATTCCAGGAATAATTTGAGCTTTTAGAAAGAGTTAATGAGATAAAAAAAAATTAAATCATCATCCTGATGCAAGTTGAAGGTTTGCATATCTCACATGAGAGATTTGCAAGTAAACATTTGGAATGTATGAAAGCAAAAACCACGGGATGTGGCTATCACTGGATTTCTAAACTGTTTACACTGAATTCTTACTTGTCTTAGATTAAGCCCACATTCAGTGCAATAACATATGGCAGTGGAATCAGACATAGGAACTGCTTTTATTCCATTAAATACTTTTATAAAAGTGCATTACTCTGTCCAGACGCAACAGACTGGGAATAATTTCACTTACTAAGATTGTTATGCAAGTCTTGTATGATCTCCTCTAATACCTATGATGTATTTATTCCATAAAAAAAAAAAAATCTGTTACCTCTGGATTACTGCATTAAATCTCCTGGTGTAAATTCTTAAGGAATTCTTCTCAGGGAATATGAAATACTTTCATGATGGTGACCCTTAAACCTTATCAGATAATGCTCTGATTTTTATAATTCCAGTTCCTAGACCTCATGAATTACTCACTTTACTGAAAGATCTGAACTTGCACCAAATGGCTTTCCTAGCAACAACAGTGGTTCAAAGATCAATGAAGAAAAAAAAAAAAAAGCAAACAAAAACCAAACCAAAACCCAAAACACCAAATCAAACCCCACAAAATAACCCAAAATATTCTGGATCTGTACTCTTTACTTTTCCAGACTATTTGTTCTTTTAAATGCAAGTAGAGCTTTGTACTTTGTGTGAATTGAAACATAATCAGCAAGAAAAATCAAACAAAACACATTGAAACAACCCAAGTAAGGATTTGTCCCACAACCCTTCAAGCATTCTTGTCATTTCCGTTACAGCGTAAATAAAGATAAAACACCTCTATTACAAGGATGTAAAGATGTTATGATATATCTCCACATATATAAAAGCCTCGGCATTCAAAGGTAAAAGATAACATTTAAAAAATAATATTTCTGCTTTCTTTACTCTTGCAGCCTTATCTCAAAGGGAGCAGCTGGGAAGAAAGGAGAGGCCATGCAACACGTGCTGGCTGAACCAAATGGAATTTTCCAGGCAGTGCAGATGGGCTGGCTGAGAGCTGCTCAGTGGGAGTGAAATGGGACTCAAAAAACCCCAACATCATGAACTTTTCATGTCCTCCCAAATCCCCGTGTCCAGCTCTGATGCAGCAAACAACCCTCAGCAAGATTCCTATCGAGGAACCCGTGCTGGCAACAGCCCACAGCTGTCAGCACATCCTGCTCCTTGAGCAAACAAAGAGTTGGGATAAAAATGGGAAATGGGAAGAAGGAAAATGTCACTGCTGCTCAGCCAGTGGGTGCTCAGAGACACTGCTGATTAATGGATTAACTGAAGAGCCCAGAAAGACAAACCTTTTGAATCAGGGAATGAAAAAGACATTTGTTCTCCTTTGTAGACAAACACTGATTATACCAGGGAAATTTAACCACGGCAAATATAAAAAATCAGAGCTGAAATAATTAATAAAAAGTGATAAATGACATGACAAAGGAAATGACATAAAAGAGTTCCCTCAAAACCACCTGCTTGTGACACACAGCAAAACGAGCACATGTCACACGACTGATGTGAGACAAGAGATCAACAGCAATGGAGGAAGACTTCAGGAAAGCTGGAGATCAAACAAAAAATGAAAAACTATTTTCTGTGTTAAATATGTATGATAAACATCAACTGCAAGACAACAGACCTAATCCTGCCTTGTCCTGAATCCTGAGAGTGAGGAGTTTTTCATAACCTTGCATCTCTCTTTTGTGGAAATTCTTAACATCAGTGAATTTTTAGTCTCCTTTTAAACAATCTTAGCAAGGCCAAAAGCAGAAGACAGAAAAGTTTCGTGACATATTTCTATTCCTAACACACAAATGAACCACATTACAAATTCAATTGTCTCTCTCCTTGTACCCAACTCATCACACAGAGAATCCAGACTCATCTTTACCAGACAAAGTACCAATAATACAAAATTCATATTTCAACTTCCATTCAGATTATGTCTGTAAATGCAGGAACGATGACATTATATAAATATAATAATATCACATTATTTAAAAAAAACAGACAAAAAAACTACGGTGGAAGTCCCTTTTCTACTTCTATATTTACACATTTCTCCTACATTTACCTCTTACTTTAAAGAAATTCTCTACTGTAGAGCTTTCATTGATATTCACTTTCGGGAAACCAGTTTATTTCAGCAAAAATTAGTGTGGAAGAATCTTATCATAAAAGGCTAAAATGGCTATAAAGGAAATTACAGAGCTCAAGAAAAGCCTTACATAGTTATCTCCTTACAAAAGTTTAATATGATATCTCAACCAGAAACCAGACCGGCTTTAAAAAATGGTAACATTCTCCTCCCAGAAACACATTTGAATTTGATTTTTTTCCTTTCCCTGACTTTGTCAGTCCTTATGAAGCTCTCTCTAGTTTATAAAACCTCTCCAAGCAATTTTCTGCCAACAATTGGCTTCTTTAATTTACCTCTCTCATAAATTCCCAACCACCAGAGCAGATTCTTTGCTGCTTTAGATCTGCTTTTAATTCCACATCCCTTCCTTTCATTTCACACATGTCCACCTTTATCTGCATGATTTCACTTTGGGACATCATTTAACTCAGCCCTCCCTAGCCAGAAGTCCTCTCAGACCCTCCCACAAACCTCTGGCTTCAGTAAATTGATTTGCTGTCTCCTCTGACTATCCTCCACAACAAATCAATCCTCTGACTCCTGCAACTTTTCTCAAGGCTCACCTCCTGCCTGCACGAGGAAAGTTGTAATCACCCTCTATTTGCATCTCTCCCTGGCCATGAAGGGAGATTGATTTGGGATTAAAGCATTTGCCATCCCAGCTCGGCTCAGACAGAGCCAATTGACCCCTCAGCCCTCCCAGTCTCTCTGCCATCACTTTCCATCAGAGCTGGAGCATGGTTGGGACACTGAGACTTTGCTGCCACACACAAAGTGTTGCACTGCTGGCAACAGAAGAAACACGCAGGCTCCACAGCAGTAGTTGAATTTCCAGGCAGAACCAACCAAAAAGCCCTGCCCTTCTTTATTCTCTTCTTTAAATATCTTTTAAAAGCCAATCAGGGATTGGTGAGAGGGGTTAACACCTCTGAAAGTTCACAGGATAAAGACATGGTCAATCATCTTTCTCCACCCCAGGGGAAAGGAATGAAAAACAATTCCACAAGTGCAAAACAATCCCAGCCAGTTAGGAAAAATAAGGACCATGTTTATAGAAAATGCATGGGAAACTTGTACTGCAAAGTTACAGCCATGGAACCCTGCAAAAGCAGGGCAACATAGACAAAGAAGTCCCTTAAATCCACCCTCTCACACAGACCAACATCCACCACAGTGAGGGCTTCTCTGTGGAAATGCCTTTCCACCTCTACTTTGGGAATACTTCTTTCACTTTAAACCATTTGCCTCACTGTTAAAGTACAACGAGAAAAGAAATAATGAAAAAAAAAAAAAAGACAAAAAATCCCCAGAATTTAGGACTTGATCTCAACTGACTGATTACTAGAATCAGCCATGCAAAAATATAGTTAAAAAGCTCTACTTGTTAAGACAGTAGCTTCTGCACCTCAACTATCCAGACCATAATTAAGACTGAGCTGCTCAGACTTCTTAGGACAAATCCATAACTTCACATGAGATAGTTTTGTATTCTGCAAAGATCACCACATTGCCAGCTAAGTCAGAAAGACAGGAAGAAAATAGATACAGATATGGTAAACATATCTCTCCTACAGAAATATTAGAGTGGCGTGGTCCATCTTAGAAGAAATTGAAAAGCAGAGGATCTGTGTGCTGACACCCAGGTGCATTTGTAGGATCAGTGAGTTGTACAGTGACTGCTCACAAGATTCTAGTTGAAGAAGTAGAGGGGATTAAATGAAATTATTCTGTTGGTTTTTACAGGAATAATCTCATGCACTGTTGGTTGGAGTGCTGAGCACATCAGGGATTTCACAACATGGCATTAAAGAGCAACAATATTCAGAGCTATAATAATTAAGATAAAATAGACACGATCTCCAGGGAGCAGAGCAGAACCTTCTTTCCCAGCACCTTTCAGCTATTCTAGGCTGTGGGAGTGAGATCTTTGTAAGTGATAATTCCACCCTGTGGCACTTCCAACACATTTTTCACAAACAACTCACATTTGCCCGTGTTAGTTCTCGTGTACTTTACAGTTTTAGCAACACAGCATCTCTTGTTTTGTGCAGATTTGCATTTGTCCACACACGTTGGATGTGAGCTGGCAAAGCCTGGCTCATCTCCAGGGCCAGGCAGCCCTGAACAGCACAAGGGCTCCTGCTGACAAGAGAGCTGTGCCAAGATGTCACCGTGTGTGTGCTCCAGTGACTTCATTTCAGTGGCAAAGAGCTCTGAGGACACAAATTTCTGGGCACAGCACAGCACTCCATGGCTCTCTCATCACAACCCACGCCAGGCTCGGGACCACGGCACCAGCAAAAACCTGTGGAATCACTGAATCATTCAACAGTTGCTATTCCAGTAAGTTACACAGCATGGAAAGCTGTATTTCAGCAATTAAAGGAGGAAAATATTAGGTAGGAGCAGGAGATGAGCTGTCCTGTACTTGCAGAGTGTGTGATGGGCAGCTTTGCATCCCATGTGTTAAATAAAGGGAATTATTTTCTGACTCTCAGAGGAATCAACTAAAAGCTCTGAGTTTTCTAAGATGCAATAGTTTTAACATGAAGTAAAAAAAAAAAAAAAAATAATAGAGANGAGGGTATAAAACAGCCTGCATGCCAATTTATTTTATCAATCTTCATAGTTTCAGTATATGAACAAAACCACTACTTATAATTAACATCTATACCTCTTTTGTGCTCNAAAAAAAAAAAAAAAAAAATAATAGAGAAGTATTTCAGAGAATTTAAAAGAAAGACAAAATGAAACGTGCTGGGGCATTAAGGTCAGCTCCCTAATGCACAGCACACCTTCACCAGAGCAAAAAGCTTTTCTGGCTTCCTGAGGCTCAGCGTGCTCTTTGCTGCTTTTAGATGTCAACAGGTTCATCCTAACTGTGCCCTCAGCATTCCTAAATCACCCCCTTCATTATCAGCCAGGGCTGTGCCAATAAACCCAGAGAAGTTAAGCACAAACACCTCGTCCCCAGCACAGCACACACTCCTGAGTCTGAAATGTGAATTCCTGAGATTGGCACAGAGGGCAAGATTGAGACCAAAAAACACCTGTGCTGACCTTGGCCTTGTGAACCCGCTGTTCAAAGTTACTGACAGCTCCTCCATCAGGATCATTAAGTGCTCCATAACTCAGAGGAAACAGGCATTGCAGAGCTGCAGCAAAATAACTCAGCCCTGGAGCGTTTGCTGCTGGCTGCCCTCCACAGCCGCTGCACTCAGATCCAGGGAACAGCACAATTCAGGGATTTGTGCTCTGCTAACACCCCCCAGTCCCTGCTGCTGGGGAGAAATCCACACTGACTGGCTGTTTTCAGGGATTCTCCCAAAGCTGAAATCTTTGCTCTTTCCTACAGCGTAGGACTTTGAGAGAGAACAGACTCAACTCTGGGTCATAATTCTCATTTCCATCCCCAGCACAGCAAATCCATGGCTGCATCCATTCCTCCCTCTCTGCCCCTGCTCTCTCAGCCTGGAGGGTTGCTGCCATTCTCAGCTCACACATACACTCACAGACATGTTTAGGTCACTTTCTTAAACGTGATTATTCATTTGAAGTCACCAGCCTATGAAAAAAGAGTCATGTGTGAGAAAAATAACTGGAATCTGATTTTTACACCCTTTTTATTAAGGCTATATAAAGAGGGCTTTGCTTGTGAGATCCCCACCAATTTAAAAACAATGCTATAAAATCCCACACCTGTAAATATCTTTATTTTTTCCCCCCAGAAACTCAGGAATCCATGCCCATTTGTATGGAACTGGCACTGTGGTGTTTGGCAGCACGACAACCACATTTTATAGAAGTTGTCACCAGGAGACTTGTTCTGGCCAGGATAAATCTGCTCCCCACAAACGGGAATGTGCAGGAATGTCCCACCAGCAGGAAATGGCTTTGTCTATACTCGCTGACAACTGTGGTCACAGAGCAAGAGCACTTCCAATTCTGCTCTGAAACTCTGAAATTCCCCAGCCTGCTGTTCTGTTTGTGTTGGAATAAACCCAAACCTCTCAGCCCAGATCTGCTTTCCCAAGGAACTCTCCAAGCTCATCTTTTGTGCCCAATATCTTTATGAAACACAAAGCAACCAGAGATGTCTGTGCTGCTGTTCATTTGTATTATTTATATATAATAATATTTATATATTATGTACACACCATAAAATACTA